>BROG01000714.1:325000-367773 GCA_030159075.1 Atrina japonica | reverse complement strand
ACACTTCATGTCTCCCTCGCGTGCATCATATTCCTCTCGCGTGCGTCATGTCTCCCCATGCTAAAACCTTTGCAGCTTATTTGACAGTCTTTTGACAGCTCATTGATTCTGTATTTCGGTATGATAAACAATTTATTGCACTGGTTGTAGGGAGACATGAGGATTTGTTTACCGGCGGCAATTCATATTCCCCTCGGACTTTGTCCTTAGGAAATATGACTTGCCTTGGCTGAACAAATAATAAATGTATAAATTTATTTGAATATATATTTTACTAGCATCGCCCGACTTTGATTTGGTCATGAATTGTGTTTTACGCCACATTCAACAGTTTTTCAGTTGTATAGTGGCGGACAGTTTTTAATGGAATAGGGGAGAACCTGGTTACCTGGAAAAAACCATCGTCCTCCTGGAAATAAACTAGCAAACTTTCTTACAAAAAGCTTTGGTGGCTTTGCCCACTTACGATTTAATGATGTCGACATAATTTTGTGATTATGTGAGAATATGTAGAAACATCATAGAAAAAGATATTGACTTATTAATTCCACTGGTTGAGATAATAACCCCGAGATAATTATCTAGGAACTCGATGGCAGAAACATGCCACCATATTTCGTAGCTTTTGAAACCGGAAAAAAATTCCAGACACCCCCTCCCAGCATTGCTCTTTGTACCGGTATGGATTTATTGTTTAAAATCTAACCAGTCTTTCAATTTAATTCTCCTGAGAAGAAAACAAGTCACAATTCAATGTATCGAACCTGTATCCTAAATCTTGGAGAAATACTAAAATGTATCCCTCGATTCGATTGTCAGAGAGAGAGAGAGAGAGAGAGAGAGAGAGAGAGAGAGAGAGAGAGAGAGAGAGAGAGAGAGAGAGAGTACATGTAAATAACTTACCGGTCTTAAATCTTAGGTGATAATGTTTCCAGCCATACTCACTTCGTGCTGCTGTTATTGTTGTTGATGTTGTATCAAATTGCAAATTGTAAACACAGCAGCCCTTTGAAGATTTGTTATAAGCAAAATGTTGACAATTCGTTACAAGCGAACATTGTACAAAACAACCCAAAGAATTAATTGACTGTGTCCTTTGGACCAAGTTATCACCAATAAATATATTATCCAGTTTTCTAATCCTGCTACCGAAAGATTCCCGGATGGAACAGTCAAAGCATTTAAGTCTGCACAAAAGTAATACAGAAAATAAAAAGCCAGAAAATGAGATATTTTGTGACATACCGGATACTTTTGTATAATATCGCTAGTTTTTTAAAGTATCCATTAAGTAATAAGTCACATCTAGTCGTCAAAGAGTTCTGATAATAACGTCCGCATCTGAATATTATACCATACCTGCAGTAACATTGAACAGTGAGTGCACATCTTCTGATTTTAGTGATTAACTACGTATTGATTTTAATTGTCTCAATGAAACAACCGGTGATAGAGACGCGGGCTTATAAGCTTAAACATACATGCTACTGATGTTATACAGGATAGCGTGGTCTGTTTGTATGTGTTGTTGTTTTTGTCTTTTTTTTTTCTTTCTTTCTTTCTTTACATGTATGTTTTTTGTTTTGTTTTTGTTTGTTTGTTTCAGTGGGTAGACGTTGTCGATTTTGTTATTTAAAGATATTATGTTTTTATTGTTTTTTTTTTTTTTTTTTTTTTTTGTCTTTTTTTTTTGGAATGAATGTTTTAGTTGTTGTTGTTGTTATGGAATTGTTATTGTTGTTGCTGTTGCTGATATCATTGTTATTGTTGTTATTGTTGCTGCTGCTGATGTTGATGTTTTTCCTCCTAAGATGAAATAAAAGATGAGGGGACGCTAAATTGATACGGAGGGGAGAGTGGAGATCGGAAACTTGGTTATTTTATTCATTTTCTATAAGTTATATTATCTATTTACATACTTTCAGAGGACATATATCATAGAGAGCGCAGTTCATTCGCAAAGCGAACTTAGTACTTGAAAGTGTAAATATGAACTAATATTCCGTACAAGGTATTATCAAACAATGTAATGTATATCATTTTTATGAATTAAGTTAAGGCCCTAAATGCCATGTTGCATCTTGAACTCGATCATGAAGTTCATCCATATTGCTGCTATTTTCCTCTGTATATATACTACCATACGATATTTGAAACGTTCATTTTGATTTGCGCTCTCTGAGGCTATAGGCGATGCTTAATCATATAAATATTAATACGTGTATTCACTTTTGAACTTTTCACATTAGCCCTACTTTTCAAACGTAATGGGATCTGTGTTTTTAGCGATTTATAACACCATTTGGGTGGAAGTCAACATATAAATTGACCGTCATATTGATTTGTAATTAGTACAATTTGCGGTTCTGTCTGTTGTTTTTCATTAAACTTTATCATTCCTAGTGATTGATTTGCCTTAAAGAGTGTCATATCTCCTTTTAAAATTAATTTGAATTGTTTGCGGTCAGCTTTTAATGGTCTGGAGAGAACCCGGCTACAATGTAAACGGGAAGAGGCCACTGAATTTCTGAAAGTATACTGGCATACTTTCTCACAAAGTCAGCTAAGAATGCAACAGGGCTCGAACCTGCACTGATCAAAAGTGAAAAACGTCGTGGTTCAAAGGGCGTTACTGTAACCATTCGAGGCTTTCTACGAATTGAACATCGGCGATCTTATAAATGCATCTGATTGCTACAAATGATCCCTGTTTTAAGTCGGCAATGACATTCATTACTATCGATTATGTAAAATCCTGTTTTATATACAAATCGAAAATGCCGAGCGAAGCAAGCTCACAAAATTAAAGAATTAAAGGCGACATTAAAGCGAGCAAATGTTACCTGCGGCCAATATAAACCGACGCCGCGAAGCCACAATATTACAGGCTAAACTGTCAAGGTGTGTGAGTAACGGAGCAGATCGGAAAAACTTGACTTGGAAAGATGGTGTTCAGAAGGTCCTTGGTTCGATTCCCAGCCTGTCCGTTTTTTCCCCGCCTGCTACATTTGGCGTTCAACTAAATATAACCACTGTGGTTTGTAGTAAGTTTCTAGAATTTCATTACACAAAATAACTTTAATGTGCTGAAAAATAGGGATATTTCGTGTACGTTACATACGTTGCTAAGGTAATTATGAAAACCGGAAGAACACATGACGCACAAAATCGATAAAGCGCGACTAAATGCAGGATCATAACGGTAATCCGGGATAACTCGAAAGATCCCTGTTGTTTGTTTTGTTTTGTTTGTTTGTCCAAGTGGTGTTTGTCTTCACAGTCAACTTTTTTTTACAGAAATAAGGTGGTGGTCAATTTTGTATGCTAGGGGAAATAATCAGGTTACAATGTATCCCAGAATGTACAGTAAACACACTCATTATTCACAAATTTTCTACCCCTTGGAATTTATAAAGTGAAAGACGACAATATCCATATGAGTCGCACAGTATCAAGGCTGCACAATAAACAACGTCATTTCAAAAGTTTGTATTGATACTATTTAATAATGCAATAATGATTTGTCCACTTTAATTATTCGGAATACATGTGAAAATTTTGAAATTTGCCTCGTATTTATTATGACTATCCCAGGGACACAACAGAGTTATCGTTCTTTCAAGTAGAGCGTGACGTAACAAATGCTATGACGTCACAGAATAAATTGTTATTAGATCATCTTAGAAACAAAAGGTAAGGAGTGTTTTGACTTTGGCTAATTGTTTGACTGTTTTTATCAATACTTTTAAGGTAATTATCGATCTTTTGTTTATTATTTACAGCTGAGGAAGTTTACTGATATTTAATTTTTTAAGTAAATGAAAAAAACTAATAAATACAGCGTGAATATGTTTTTTTTTCAAATCGTCAACAAATTGCTTCGTTTTAGTGTCTGTATGCAGTATCCATGGCTGTACCACTGTTCTGTTATAATGCCGTATGTCTCTAAACTGTAGTAGGGTGGAGGTTCTACTGGATATGAAATTGATTGAATAGATCTAGCGAAGGTTGTCAGTATTCTTGTGGAAGACACGTGGTTCCCCTGTATTACAACGGAAAGAGGGAGGGATCCTCAAGAAAAATGAAATAAAAAACAAATAATATATAGTTCTAAAATAAAAAAAAAATAATAATAAAAACAGGTCAATGAATGATCAGTAAAAACATAAAGGCAACTAAAGTGACCAACATTTACTTTGGGGACCCATTTCATACTCATGATATTTAACATAACGTTACTCGTTAGGATTTGGTTTAAGGGTTAGGGATAGGGTTAAGGGATTGGGGATTAGGGTTAAAACATGACAACTCAAACTAAAAAGTCGGATCCTCTAAAGAAAATAAAGGCCTTACAACCAAAATTAAAAATGATGATGATGATGATGAAGCTGGAGAATAAGTCTAGTCTAAACATCCGCTCCGCTTTGACTTATCTTGAGTAGTTTACGTTCAGAATATTCCCAGACCCATGTGGATAGGTATTTATTTCTCCTTTCTCTCTTTCCTTTTACCTACTTAGATTGGTATAAAATGAAAGAAGAAATATACGCAGGCATACGAATTTTTAGATCCCAATGTGATGCGAAAATAGCTTGATAAACCCAGTTTGGCAATTATTCTTTTAATTCAACCTGACTGTTTGTATATACATCCAGTCTGCTGGACGTGACCTTATTTTTATAAAATATTTAGGAATATAAGATTCTGCATTCCTGTGAATAGCTTTTATGTGTAATTGTACATCAAGTATAAGTAATAAAAGTAAAATACAAATCATATTGCTTTCAAGACATTGGTCTTATTTTTTTTTTCTAGATCCTCGGATCAATTGATCTGATACATATTTTTGTTAAGAATTTTTGAAAAAAAAAATTTAAAAGTAAAAAGAAAGTACGCAAATAATCACACATATTTAACTAATGGATTGGAGTGCCGACGCCTCTCAGTAAGGCATTTACTCCAGTAAATGCCATTACACGGATGTCTTGCCTTCTTTTATTTCCTGTGCTTTCCATAAAAGCTGCAGTACATGCGAGCATGTTCTTACACAACGGTATAATTTCCAATAAACATTTACTGTTCAGTTTTTTTTTTCAGATCATTAATGTGATTTTCATGTTTTGTCTTGGAGTGACTTGTTAAGCGTACATTAGAAACATAATGGAATGATTGGTGTGTCAAATGCGATATGCTGCGAAGACAACATTGAACGACTTGACCTGACATGTACAGTCCTTCAAATCTATCACTTTAATTATACGTAAATTAACCATGTGTTAAACATCTTGTAGCACTCACTCCTTTTCTCATCTGTAAATGCAAAGCTGAATAATACAAGATAAATTAATTAGCAACACGGGCGAAAGGTGTCGAGTTTGAATTAAGATGAATTTTAAAGTTGGAATTTCCATTGTCTATGGTGTTCAACGCTTCCCTCTACTGTCCTACCTTATCAACGCTTCTGTTGAACACGTTCTGTAGTAATCAACGCTTGTTTACAATTCTATAATAATCAACGCTTCTTTGCACTTCCTACATACAGTCTAACGCCAATTATCCGGATTTTTCGCTCGTACGGACAAATGCCATGTCCCCCAATATTTTTACCAAGGTAAAAATCGTAACATACATTCTGTAAATTCTGTATATATAAATATATAGTAATCAACGTTTGATAGTAAGGCCATTCCAAGTTTTTTTTTATGTTTAGCGTCCATCCTAAACTCATGAAATGGACATGTATGTACTTCCTGATATGTTAAAAAAGGAAAACAAAATTACAGTCATAAAAACCTTATCTTTTGTACATACTAATCATAGGCGTCGGAAGCAAATTGAAAGTGGGGGCTAAACCTACTTAAAACACACACACGCCAGAAGTGGGGGGGGGGCTAAACCAACTTAAAACACACACACGCCAGAAACGTCTTGGGGGCTAAGCCCCAATTTTCAACACCTATGCCTATCTTTGCAAAAAAGTGGGGGGGGGGGCTAAGCCTAGCCCCCCCCCCCGCCTCCGACGCCTATGCTAATAAATAACCCATGGAATTTTAATTTTACAATGATTAAAACAAATATTCATGTTTAACTGTTCACTTTAGGGCTATATTCCATATTTTCCTTAAGACGTTTGTGGTTTATTTCTTCTGTTTAATGATCTCAAAACCAATCCGCCCGCAAACGCTAAACAGAGAAAAACCTTGGAATGGCCTAATCAACACTAGACTTGTTTGCACATTCTACAGTGATCAACACTTGCACTCACTTTAATAATCGACGTTTTTTTTATTATTATTTTCTTGAAAGTAGTAACTAACAACCGTGTCTTTTGCAAATGCCTAAAACATCTGCAGCCTGTTTTCCTTTACTGAATATCATGTAGACTAGACATTTATATTTTTGCCGATAGGTGGCAACCTTCTAATATAAGCCTTCGTTGATAGATACCCGACTTTTAATTGTTGGAATTGTTTGTGAGTCGAGATACAGGCTAGTCGGTCTGTTTTATTACACTTTTATCTCGTCGGCCGTTGTACTCCTTTCTGTATTATATATAATAAATATGATATAGACACATTTTTATACTAGATTTTATTTTATTGACATAGTTTCGGCCTGTTGTGGTTCACTTCATTTATTTTCAACGCTTTTTTATCGGATGATGCTGAAACACAAAGTCTTATCGGAAGTTGCCGTTTTCTGGTAGTATTCAGAAAGATGTACGTCGTACGTCATCCGCTTGACAGTCTGAAAGGAGCGGTGACAGTTAAAAATTTGTAAGTTTTAGAAAAGGATATGCATCCACTATATGATTCGGTAAACAATTTTTGTAAACATATTAGACGTTTATTTATAATAATAATAATAATAATAATAATAATAATAATAATAATAATAATGACAGAATAAACCCAAGTTTGTTGAAAAAATGGTCAAATAACCATTCAAAGTTCCTACAAAAAAACTTAACGAAGAACTACTAGAAAATGGCAACTCCCGGTAGGACTTCATGGTTCGGTATTGATAGTAAAACGAAATATTTGATAAACAATGTTGAAAAAAAAAAACACGATTTGAACCAACGATGGCTTATATATTAAGGCTAGATAGGAACGCATTTAGCTATTTTTCGGGATTTGTTTCCGAATTTTAATCCCCCACTCGACGACACACAATGTTTTTATTCTATCTGATTATCTATTACTACGATTGTTCATTTGTCTGTATCATTTTTTTTCAAACGTCCTCCGATCTAAACCAACATAATTGTTTATATGATGTTTTGCTTGTATTTTAAAATAATTTAACGTTCGTTGAGTTTGAGCATTGACGGAATTTAATGTTTTTGCCTTAGGGCCCAGATGTATGTAACCAATCATTTTTTTATGTTTCGTTTAAAGATTACATCATATAACACAATATCAATTCGTAGTAGTTATTATATTATCTAACCTGTTTTATTTTCAACAGTAATGGCCAGTTTTGACTTAGATTTAGAAGACATCAACCCAGTTTTTGATCTGGTAGTTTTCCGACATGTACACGATATCAAACTTACACAACCTGTAGTCCACGTGACCTATGACCTCGGTCACGATTTCGATCCATCAACACGTGACTGGATTGGTCTTTTCTACACCGGATGGAACTCCGTCGGTGAATACCTGGTATACAAATGGGCACCAATCTTCCCCCAGAATTTAAATACAATACACCGTCGCCGTAGAGTCGTGATTTTTCCGTCGTCTGAACTCAAGGTACGTAACTCTACAAAGCTTGTATTTACAAATTAAATCATATTAAGCGACCTATTATAATGGTCCAGGTTCAGAGGGGCTTACGAGGTCGTGCTCCTTGGATATGGGTTTTGTTTATAAATAGTATTGAAAACGAGATATTTTTGACATTTATTTTAACATTTTATTGTATCTGTGTTGTGCTACAGAACAGGATGACTCGGTTAAATGTCTTGAATGACTTTCCAAAGCTTTTAATTTTCAGCTTGTTGACCCCTCCTAGGCTCTTGCTCGTGCAAATGTTATGTTTGTTGAAAAAAAAGTTCATTGTCTGGAAATAACCAGTCGGTCAGGTTAATGCGTTGAGATAAAACTGGTCTAAATGCCTCAAGGCTTTTTAAAAATAAGTTCGGTCTCTGCCCATCTCTGAATTTTACTTCATTTGGGGTAGGTCGGATAAATTTGGGGTAGGGGTAATCAATAACCAATAAAATACTTTCGAAAAGCCAAATCTGTGTTTGTATATATAATGTCTGGAAGTTGTATCTCATGACTTACCAATAGCTTTTACCTTATCAAGAATTGCTAATTCCCGAGAGAACATAACTCCGGACTACACTATTATCTGTCAGCTATTATTCTGAAAGACGCCACCCTCCCTAACCTATGAACGGATATTTGCTTCAAAATTTATCAAACAACGTGAAAATGTGTGCAGTGAGGCATTTATTGTGTAAAGACAACTGTGTTTGTTACCTCTCACTTGATTATCCGACACTGCTTGTTGCAATTTGTTGTCTATCATGGCGGCAGTCAAGTTAGTCATGAGTACATTTTTATCACAATGCTCCAGGCAACTTTCTGAGCACTTGGGTATAATACCCAGCATTTCCAATTCCAGTGGGTATTTTTACCCACAAAATTTCTGTCAAGTAGGTACATGTATTTTCAAAATTCTGTCGCCATTGATTTTACTATAAAGGTTATAAATTAATCTGTATTTAACTGTCTGTACAATATAATTGTCCACAATATAAAACATCTAGGTTTGGATCAGCTTAACTGCATTATCACTACAGAGCTTTAACACACATTATCCACTCAGAACAAAGTGGACTCAATATTTTATTTCTCAGCAGGATTTAGATCCAATGTGTTTAGTCTGGCGCTTCAGTTTTGATTTGCATTGGGTATCTTACGCATGGATTTTAATTTGCTTGCGTATCCATTTATTTTTTTATGCGTAAAATACGCAAATACGCAGCTATAGGAACACTGTATATCACATCTAATATCTTTAAAGAAAAACTGATAGAAGGGGTGCTAATTAGGGTGAGTACGGTAAATACATATTCATATTATATACCTGTTAGCTTATTGGGTGATTGCCCCTGACGCCACAATTTAACTAAAAGTAAATTCCTAAAATATCAGCTTGTCATCCACAGGGGGTGATGGCAAGCTACATACGTTATGACGTCACAATACAATTTATGACGTAAAACTTCTGAAGCTTCCAGAATGCAGTACATATTTATGTCAGACATGAATCAGATATGCGTAGATCTGCATATATATAATTATATATATATAAATATATATATATATATATATAAATATATATATATATATATATATATATATATATATATATATATATATATATATATATAGGAAATGGGAGATCAACATCTACCTTGAGGGAATGACAAAGGAATCTCAATTCGAGGGATAAGATCCTTGAATGACAAACTTTCGGAAACCGAGGTCGCCCCATTAACCCGACGTCTCACTAGTCCGACACCCCACTAGTCCGACGCCTCAACAGTCATAGATTAGGATAGTTTGTGTTCCGAGGCTTTTCCAGTTCTATGTTAGGATCTTCGGAAATATAAATCTACAAGAAATATTAGTTTTAAGGATATGCTATTGATATCAATTTGTTTTGTATCAAGAAGATCCCATTAAAATAGTTTCCCATTCTTTTTAAAATGATTATATTTTTCATATACATGGAATTTTATAAGGTTTTGATTACGTGTATCTGAAAGATAGATTTGGAGTTATTTGGAGTTTTTATGTGATTAAGATGGAAGTAGCCTAGTGTGCCCGATAGAACCGGCTGAGACGACACGCGATTGGATATTTGCACTTACGTTTCGCCCAATGCCGTCTATTCGTTGAAAACATTTTCTTTAAGAATAAGATGATTGCTTTGACAATCTGTGACCGGTTGATTTATTTTTTTTTTTTTTGTCTAACTCTTTCACTAATTTATTTTTCAAATTTCTGTGTTCTCTATTAACTATAAAGCATGTTTTCCTCATTTTAAAGTGCACTACATGTCAGATATATGTGTTCACAAAGAAAGGCGATTTTTATAGAAGTTTATGAAATTGTTATATTTTTTATTTGAAACTGATAATACCGTTCACAGTACTGTATTGTTTCAAAATTATATCCCGCTCAAGGGTGAAAAACTTTCGATTTAAAGATGCTTTGATATTTAAATGTTATGTAGCCAACATGCTAGGAACACGCTTGCAGTGGTTTAGTGTTAGAGCGTTCGACTTGCAAGTACAAGGTAGCAGGTTCGACCCCGGTACCGGATAATACCGAACACTTTTAAAATGGTAGTGACCGTTTCTTCACCAATGAAGTGAAAATAAATTTTCATCAATTTACACCTGCGATAAGCCTGTCTTTTGTAACAGAGACGTTTTTTACCTGGAGTCTAATATGGTGTGAAGAACTATGATCTCAAGTTGGACTGTATGTCTACTTTGACATTTCATTCTCTGAAAACATTGTAATGGTTTTCAAAAGCTGGGTTAAGATAAGATACGGTAAACTATAGCGGGCCATCGTGAACTGGAAACATTTTGGTGTCGGACTAATGGGGGTTTCGGATTAATTGGGTGTTGGACTAATGGGGCGTCTGAATATCGGGGCTGTGGGTTTTTTATTCAAGAACCTTACCCTCGGATTGAGATTCCTTATTCTCCCATATTCACAGAGTTATGCTTATGACAAGCCTCGGGTTTGTCATTTAATTAAGAATCTTACCCTCGGATTGAGAATCCTTATTCTCCCATATTCACAGAGTTATGCTTATGACAAGCCTCGGGTTTGTCATTTAATTAAGAATCTTACCCTCGGATTGAGAATCCTTATTCTCCCATATTCACAGAGTTATGCTTATGACAAGCCTCGGGTTTGTCATTTAATTAAGAATCTTACCCTCGGATTGAGATTCCTTATTCTCCCATATTCAGAGTTATCCTTATGGCAAGCCTCGAGTTCGTCATTCAAGAATATTACCCTCGGATTGAGATTCCTTTGTAATACCCTCAGGGTAGGGGCTGATTCTATTAATCTACAAAGGCATATCATTTAAAAAATGGGAGAAAAATAATCAACCCCTACCTTGAGTGTATGACAAAGGATTCTCAATCCGAGGGATAAGACTCTTGAATGACAAACCCTCGGAAACCGAGGTCGCCCCATTATTCCGACGTCTCACTAGTCCAACACCCCATTAGTCCAACACCCCATTAGACCGACATCCCATTAGTCCGACGCCTCATCAGTCATAAATTAGGATAGTTTGTGTCCGAGGTTTTTCCAGTTCTATGTTAGGATCTTCGGAAATATAAATCTACAAGAAATATTGGTGCTAAGGATATGCTATTTATATCAATTTGTTTTGTATCAAGAACATCCCAGTAAAATAGTTCCCCATTCATTTCAAAATGATTAAATTTCATATCATTCAAGAATCTTACCCTCGGATTGAGATTCCTTTGTCATTCCCTCAAGGTACAGGTTGATTATAATTAATCATTACGCCATGGCGACGTCACAATAGTGATGACGTAACAATAATACGCATATCAGTGGCGGATTCATTTTTTTTCAGCAACCTTAACCCATATACATGTATCAGACAAATGATAGGGGACCGAGTATGCTCCCCTGAATTTCCTAAACACCTCAAAACACAAGTTTTGTAGTTTGCGGACATTATATTCTGACCTGTTTATTCTTCAAAAGTATTAAATTGATAGATCAATTAAACTTAAAACAAAAAATCCAATAAACGTAAATTAAATGATATGGGTTCGAGAGTAATCCCCCCGTACATTTTGAAAATTTCCGAGAAACAGATAGTTGGGTATGCTTCCTCGAAAGAAAATTTTAAACAGATCTAGAAAGGTCATATCGTAGCTTTCAGCACAATACCCCTTTATTATTTCAGAAGTATAATATTGGTAAATTGATCCCAATACCATGGGTAAAGTTTTAGGGAAAACTTAAAATTAAACAAAGCGTAGCCATAAGTTATAAATCCAAAACATATATACAATTCCTGGGCGGATCCAGGATTTAAGATTAGAGGGAATGGTTAGTTAGTAATTACTTTCGCCGAGGACAGCGAGGGACGAACGTTTTGTTAATCTATTATTATTAATTTTCCAGCTTATTAAAGATACTTCGGTTTTTTTTTTCGCCAACGTCAGGGCTCTTATCCACGCTCGAAACTATGTGCAGTTCGTATTGAATAGATTTCCACGGTACATACATCAATATTTTGGTACACCCTTTACGCCCCACTTGAATCCGCCTCGGGCAGATGCCGAATAATTAGGGGTTTGGAAGTGCGAACTTTTGAATTGTGCAATTCAGAAGCCTACAGAGAATTTTTTCTAGCTCTCAGACAAAAAAAATGGGGAATATCAGCCCAGACAATAGTCAATTTAAAAGTTCCATAGAGAATTTTATTCGGCTTTCACTCATTGGTAGGATCCTGATTATATCTTAAAAACATTAAATTGACAGGCTGATGTTTCCCTCCACGTGAATTCAAAGATTCAGCAAACACCGCCTGCAAAAGCAATGAATGGAAGGGGCTTGAACTCGTTTTTGATATTAAAAAATCTAAGATACGCCATTTGCTTGCTTTTAGACTATAACTTAACCTAATTATACTCCCTGGAGCACATCACTTCATGTTGAATGATATCTCAATTGTCACAAAACACACTGTGAAGTTCAAGGTGGTGTTGCATCCGGGATCAAATATTTTCCCGTAATTCACCTCTAGATCCACCAACGCATAAAATCATCCCCTTGCTCATGTATACAGTTCGACCACTGTTTGACGTAATGTCCTCTGCTATAGGTCTGCATCTATGTCGATTTTTTCACGAAATCATTTGCCTAAATCCGGAGGAGGGGGGTGCGTACTAGCTAAAGGTTTTCATGCTGGCAAGGTAATTTTTTGTTGGAAAATGGATTGATTTTTCGAAAAGATTTTTAACGCACTGTTGAAGTTTCTTAACATGGAACTAAGAAAAGTCTTTGACATAGTTTAAGGAAACGTAAAAAGATTTTGTTATTTGTTGATATGAGTAGCGAAGAAGGAATTATGAAACAATACATCTAATGCCCTTTTTTCAAAAATCACAACAAAGACTTTTTGAAACTGACTGAGTCAACGCGTAATACTTCATATTAATATATTGAAACGTCCTCGCCTCTCGATTTATTTTTGTTTCTAAATCTTGCATAGACCTTTCTGACTCGTATCGGATGAAATGACAACAGAAACATTTTATTCAATTCATAAATTTTATTTAATTGAGATTTCAGTGTATTCCATAAACATAACAAAAGTAGAATAAATAAATTCTACGATAACAACTCGCTATAACAGCTCTATTAGTAGAAGGCAGATGCAGCGTCTGAGAAGGTGCGTAAATTTCGGAACTTATAAAATGAAGTCCATTACTAAATATTTTTGTTTGTTGAATGAAATATTATTAAATACTAAAATGCGAGACTTAATTTACTCGCAAATATCGAAATTAAAACTATATCGACCAACATATTGACCGGGCAGAGAAACGAAAATGAGGCAGAACGACTGTCGCTAATGTAAACAAACTGCCGATATCTTCCTAAAAGGGAGCGGCGCAAACAACACATGACAGGTTATAGAAACCTCATCTTAATATAGTAAAACTATATAATATGCACCTTTTCCATAGACATGATGGACTTCAGACAAGTGACAAACGTAAATCAAAGTAGATGAATTTAGGCCTAGTGTACTGTGTACAGTGAGTGCAGTTCTTCGGACAATGTGCACCTGCCTTTTATAGATTTTACGGTTTATACGGACCAATCAAAATACGTTTTACAAATACACTTTCACTTCGTACTGAAAACAACAATGACAGACGGAAAATCGATGACGAGAATACATAGAGTTGTTCTTTGATATTATAAGTTATATACCTCAACATAACCATTAATTAAGATATGTAAGTATATATATGATATCTATAATTCGTATGGATAAGTAATTGCTATTTATTAATGGATTTTACCCGTAGAAACAGCAACTATGCAGCTGGCCTGCTCAACATAAATAAACCAGTTTTAACCACGTGTTTGCCAGTTTAAGCGTTTGTACATCACATATTGACTTTACAACTTGTAAATAAATACTGTTCCCAATAATCATTTACATCTTATTTGACATTTACATTTACACTGGGCGTAACAATATCCATGTATATTTTCTGGTAATTCAGAAAAAAAATCACATTTTCTGTTGTTCATGTGATAATTATGAGATGAATTTTCAGAAAAAAGAACTGATAGCGTAGTTTTGCATTTAGACGGTAATGTAGATAAAAGGGTCCCATTAATTTTTAATGCGAAAAAAAATTGAGAAAAAGGTTGTGTTTCTTTGTTTCTTATACACAAGGTCTTTAATTTTCTACGGCAATGTTCAACAGTACCTAAAACGAAAAAAAAAAAAAAGAAAAAAGATAAAATATGAAATAGAAATAGAAAAATAGAAAATTTAATTTTGCTTGAACGAATAAATACATAGTTGAATAAACAGTGCCGTGTATTATGACTCCATATCTCATGTATATGTCACATCATGTATCAACATGTATCACGATATAGTTATCACACCGGTATTTTCAGGAATATTTAGTGTAACATTGCAAAGTATCATGTGGAGCACAGAAACAATGAACGCAGAGCTACTAAATCTATGTTACAACTTTAACATTGGTAACTTTTCTTTGGTAACATTGATAATTTATTGATGTTAGCGCTTATACTTATAAAAGGAACAATATTGTTTACCAGAAAATATCGATGTTTATTATTTTTTTTGTGTGTGTTTTTTTTTTGTTTGTTTTTTTGTTTTGTTTTGTTTTTTGTTTGTTTTTTTTTCTTATTGTTTTTGTTTTTTTCTATTTTTTTGTCCTATCGATATATCGTATTGTATTAAAGAAATAAAATCGCAATGTATTATTTTACAGGATCTGAAGGATGAGACAGCATACTTTCAATTATTGTATATTGCACGCGGAGATCACGTGATTGGAGTCAGCAACCCCTTTAAATTTTGCATACAACCCGGATACGAAGATGACCTTCATTTCGATACACTTGAAAAATGGGCAATGTCTTCCGCCTTCACATTTATTGGAGATGAACCTAAAAGGAAACGCAGTGAGTGTTGTGATTATTCCAAAAAATACTACAAGTACATACGACTCTCTCTCTCTCTCTCTCTCTCTCTCTCTCTCTCTCTCTCTCTCTCTCTCTCTCTCTCTCTCTCTCTCTCTCTCTCTCTCTCTCTCTCTCTCTCTCTCTCTCTCTCTCTCTCTCTCACATGAGAATCTTAATGTCTGTCAAAAATATTTGCCGTATGTTATAGACACAATCTCTTCTCATCACTATAATATTCTTTCTTGAAATTTAGACAGAAAATAACAAGGTCTTAATTTTTTCCTAAAATAGGCATTGAAGAATCATTCGACATAATAAACGATTTTGACACTTTTGAACCACTAAAGAAAAAATGGCAGAAGAAGAAACCCGTGTCAATGGATCCAGAAACATTGGTGAACCTTTCCGGCATTCAGTGGGGAAGCATTTTCCTCTTTGCTAAAGCATGTTCAGATAAAAAGGAAGATGAAAGTAAAACCCGAGTTGTCGTCCCTTACAAACCGATCTATAACATCAATGACGCGCAAAAAGTAATCGTAACTGTCCAGGTATGTGTACTTCAACCGCATTTTATGAGATGTTACGTAAATACCAAATTTTGCAATATTACTTCGATAGCTTATATACTATAACAATGATTTGATTCATTTTTGAAGAAAATTCTATAGTAAGTTGAAATTACATTTATTTCATTCATTTTATTTTTATTTTTTGACTGACTATGAATTAAAGGCAATTGTCAAGCGTCATACTGAAATGTGTTGAAAGGTACCAGTTAAAAAGAATATAATATTATCAGTGCATTTATTGATAAAACTTGTAAAGTCAAGTCGTATAAAGCTTCGGTCACACCCAACCGTACTTGCTCTTCGATTTTG
The DNA here is from genome assembly GCA_030159075.1 of Atrina japonica. Lineage (NCBI taxonomy): Eukaryota > Metazoa > Mollusca > Bivalvia > Pterioida > Pinnidae > Atrina > Atrina japonica. Next base: position 351,617 of record BROG01000714.1, on the reverse strand, counting down.
TTTGTTTGTTTGTTTTTGTTTGTTTTTTTTTTTTTTCGGGGGGGGGGATCATGGTGAACCTGATAGCACTCTTAGACCATACAACCCAAGAACCATTTAAGTTCATCGTTGCGATTATTGTGCTTCTACAACAGCGACCGTACATGCTATTCGATCTCAAATAAATATACGATGTTATTACGTACCGCGCGTGCGATTTAATAATAATGAAAGAAATGACCGCAGACCATCCATATAAGCAAGATCTGTTGTGATCGGAGTTGATATGAAAACACAATTGATGACGTTATGCTATAACTACGCTTTAATTATATATATATATATATTCATTTAGAAACTGCTGAATCAAAAGAAGAAAAAGTTAGCGGTGTCCTTTAATTTGACATTTAGATATATCGACGACGTTTTGTCAATTAATAATGACAATTTTCATACATATGTCAATGCGATATATCCCAGCGAACTAGAAATTAAAGATACAACAGAATCAAGCACACACGCTTCATACTTAGACATTTTACTTAATCTAAACACAGACGGGAAATAAGCAACTAAGCTATACGATAAACGCGACGATTTCGGCTTTCCCATCGTAAATTTTCCACATTTAAGTAGTAATATCGATCAGTCACCCGCATATGGAGTTTATACTTCACAAATGATCCGATATGCCAGGGCGTGCACAACATATGATGATTTAATATACAGAGGTAAACTACTCACTGACAAATTATTGACACAGGGATATCGAAAACCACGTTTAATGTCAAATTTTACGGTCGGTATAATAGTCTTGTTTGCGACTACTCTGTTTTCACTAAGTGAAAATGTTGAGTTGCCTTTTCGTTTGGCGGTTGTTTGAGACGTCCTGTACCAATTGTGACGAGATATACACTCCTCACTTGTTTCATTGGACTTGACTGTGGACTCACGGCGGGTGTGACCGGTCGACAGGGGATGCTTACTCCTCCATGGCACCTGATCCCACCTCTTGGTTTCCAGAGGTCCGTGTTTGTCCATTTTTACTGGATTTGTATCTATGTCCTGGACATTCTATTGATTTATCCTTTGGTATCTGAAATTTATATATATATATATAATATATATATATATATAAATATTATATAAATATAAGGTATATGTATATATATATATATATATTTAATAGGAAAATCCCTTGGCTTGTGTGAAAACAGGACTTTTATCATTGTCATACGAACATCGCCTAGCATTGATGCCCGGACCACAGAGTTTTATGATACAAATTGAAGAGACCTCCAAACATTGCGGAACATGCGCATTGGGGAAAGTTTTGTTCAAACAGTATGCTACGTCACGTGTTCAGGATCAGAGCCACCTCAGCGTTTTGCAGAAGGAAAATAAGAAGCTCCGTGATGAATTAAAGGTAAAAGAGAATGATGAAGACAATTGTCATGTTTATCAGTAAATTGAAAGTATCGAAATTTAATAAATTAGTAAAATCCGTATACAATTGGCGGATGGAGTCTGGTGAACCTTTTCTTGACTTCTTGATGAGTTCAAAATTTAGGTAATGAATAAAGCTTACTTTGTAAGTGTAATTGTTCCTAATCGTTAATCATACTTACGGTTAACAAATTTTTGTCCACAAAGCCTGCCATATTAACCTAAAAGGTATTAGAAACGATCCAATAATAATTAAAATCTTACTGTGCTCTGCCAAGTTATGTGAATCGGACACTACTATAGTCTAATTTACATAACTTGGCGGGTTGGAGTAATCATTTGATAATCATATAGATGATTCTAAGCATTTTCGGTCATGACAATCTTTACATTAAAAAACGTTTTATTCTGCACTCGCAGGTATGGCTACAAGTTGGAATGATGACTCTTGCTGGCGTATTCTTTATGTAGTTACCTAAAATTTAGAATTCGTCCAGGTCAAGACCGGGTTCACGATAATCAACCCTGTCATGTTAAACCGATTTTACTATTCCTATTTGCAAAAACAAATGTGAATAATTTTAAACTTATTTAACATTATCTGTCAATCTAAATCATTAAAAGGACATTAGCCGTGTTTACAAAAAATGATTTTGCTTTTTTCCACTTTATATCTTATACTTGATGTTCATTAACAAATAAGAGCATTACATTGACTTAACAAAATCTTTTATTCCTATACTTTGTTGAAAATAAGGTCAGATCGAGTGTGATATTCAAAAATACAAATATTAAGGTTGAGTTAATCAATTACAATTGAAACAGTGACAGAACTTGGTTTCTTAAGCAATTTTCACAAAATATATAGGAATTTAAGAATGTTTATCCCTGTGTATATCTCTTTTTGTGTTATTGTATATCAATTTAAGTAGTAAAAAAGGAAAAAAGAACTTCTGAAATAAACCCAGCTGATGCCCCTTTAAAATACATCTGAAGGATTACATGCACGAAAAACACTTCATTGAAGTCAAACATTACAAAAAACTGATCTTGCGAGATCCTCCATGGCAACTGATCATACCTCTCAATCTTTAAAATGTGCGTATGCGCCACATTTTTCATTACATTATTGGTTTAACATTCAAGAATCTCAAAATTTCATTTTCTTAACAGGGATGTAAAATGTTGTTAAAACAACAGAATCATGCCGAGAGATTCCGTGTGGCGAAGGAAAATCTTCAGAAACTGAACCGTATAATAACCCAGAACCAAGAACTAGAGACGAAACTGGAAGATATGGAAATCTGTGTCAATGGTTTGATAGAGGAAAAACAGAAAAAAGAGGCAAAAAACGTAACAACGTTTCTTTTATTTTAACACCACATGGATGGTCTTTATGAGTATTCAATAAAGATTAAAAGTGAACAAAAATACTCTGTACTATTGAAGCATGTATAACATGAAAGAAAAAATAGAAGTTAAAGAATAGAAAATCAATATATATATATATATATATATATATATATATATAATAAATATATATCATATATATATATATATATATATATATATAAATATATATGTGTGGTGTGTGTGTGTGTGTGTGTGTGTGTTTCTCAATATGGTCCAGCATTACAATTTTCTACATTTGCCATTTTCATCAATCAGTTCATTGTAGAGTCTGTTTATCCTTAGCATTGTATGTTGACCTCTATTTTAATTAGAAAACTGATGAAGATAAGCATGACGATGAGATCATACGTCTTTTGAAAGAAGGATTCCGGGGAGTTCTGGATGTCAATGGTAAGAAAATTGTGCTGGTACATAACTTTAAGTTAATTAATTAATTCTTTAATTTATCATATACCTATCAATATTCTGAGCTTTGATAATGTTCATTTCACGAAGTGTGATCTGACTTTCCGGATTACAAGATTGCAGTTTTTTCTGAATCTATATCACCCCTCTCTGAAACTGAGGACGTAGTAAACAAAGCAGGATTATTTTTCCCATACAACGTTACAAACTGCTGACGTAAATTACTATGACGTCGAAATCTGGCACAGTAATTTTTTTCCGGTTGACGCATTCTGATTGTGTATGTGTTTAAGTGTTAAACAGTAAGACACATTCACGTCATATTGATAGGATATAATAAATTTATAATTATAACAGTAACTTGACCATAAGAGACACATCGCGTCTCGTTTAGTTTGATGATCTGCCCCTGTCAACTCGATGTGATCAGGCTCTTACGATCAAGTTACTGTTATAATAATCTTTTATCATCAATTTCGAAGTATTATCTGTGTATGCGCGTATGTCTATGAGCGTTGTCTATCTGTGTCTGAGAGAGAACTCTGATTTTGTTGTTAATACGTCGTATTTAGTGTTAACAAATCGAATTTATAATCATCGTATAATCGTTCAAGTCTTACTTGGCTGTTTCTGTTTCTTCTTTTAAAGGTCAACAAATAGAAATCGCTGATATTGGTTCATCAAGCTATACTGGTGAAAATTCCTGGAAAGTAAAATTTCCAAAACGCATTGGTCAGTATTCAAATACACTATACATGTAGAGACGACAGTGTACTGTCGAACTTAAACTTGCAATCTCGAATCCAATCTTCTTTTACTTTGGAAACCCAAAGCGATGTGGAAATTACATGTACTAGTTGCTGATGAAATGTATACAGTTTCCTGTTTTAATGTCTATCAGATTAGGTATATAAACGAAATCATTTTGGCGAACGTCGTCGCCCAAATGTATCACATATTTCATACAAAATGTGAAACTCGTATATCTCAATTTTTTCTTCATGATCATGGTTAATTTGAAAGAAAAATAACCACTTTTTATTCCTTTTACGATTGTTTGATGGAAATAAAGTATCAGTGTTGTGGATTGTTTATTGTACAAATACGTATATCATATTTCAAAGATTTTAAAACATTTACAACAGAAAGATACAACAGAATCAAACACACACGCTTCTCACTAAGACAGTTTACTTACTATAGACACAAACGGGAAATTAACAACTAAGCTATACGACAAACGCAACGAGTTCGCTTTTCCCATTGTAAATTTTCCACATTTAAATTGTAATATCCCACAATCACTCATGTATGGAGTTTATATTTCACAAATGATCCGATATGCCATGGCATGTTCAACATATGAACATTTTATATACAGATGCAAAATACTCACTGACATATTATTGACACAGGGACGCCGAAAACCGCGTTTAATGTCAACGTTCCCCAAATTTTACGGTCAGTATAATAGTCTTGTATGTGATTACTCTATTTCACTAAATGACATATTGAGTTGCCTGTTCTACAGCTGTTGTTGAAACGTCTGTACAAAATGTAACGAGGATTTGTTTCTCGTGTATTCATTTGGCTTTGACTATGTATCCACATCGGGTGTGGGGAGATTTTTACTTTGGTATCTGAGATTTTTTTCTATGTACATGTGTATTTGTAATTCACGAATATCGATTGAACTCTTTTATAGTACAGTGGAACCTAAATCTAAAGATCAGTCCCATTATGAGATTATCTCACATTTAATACTATAAATATTTAGTCTCTGGAACATTTCTTATAAATATTGAATAAGTACCGAGCATCACTGAAGAGTAAACCTCGTTAATCAGACATCTTTTAGTCAGTCTGTTAGGTTGTATGAATGGCGAGGTCAAACTGTACCTCTCTATTTATAACTTCCCATAATTACTGAAATCTAAATGTTTTCTATTGCAGAACGCATGCGCTCGGTCATAGATCAACAAAACAACTTCATTTCTAGTTTAAAGGAAACGGTAGCCAGTCAAAACAAGCTCAGTGCCCAAAAATCACAACAAATGATTGAACTGAGGAAAGACCTGAATGTAAGTTTGTCTACCTTCTACTACGACAGCTTTTTATGATTCAACACACGTAATCCGTTTAGCTAATCCAAACGGGTATTACAAACAGTTTGTTACTCTTTATACATGTGGAGATATTATGATGTGTTATGTTGTTATGATGTTTTGATAAATATGCTTACAAGGTTTAATTTCGTGTATTTGCTCTTCATGTTTCAATTTCTTTTCTTTCACACCAGAGGCATGTTGGAAGAAAGGGTAATTCGGTATTTCGTTGAACGATCCCAGATCGATGTGCATTTTTTAGAAATGTTTTCCGTTAAAAAACTTACCTGTACCTGCTTAGATTTGAGGAAGAATAAGTAATGACGATCAACATTTTTTATATTTAGATTTATTTCTTTGAAAAGGAGAAAAACAGATAAATTCTTTGTTTATGCTTAATTCATGATCACTTTACTGGCGAAAAGGCAGGTGGTCTCTTCCCATGTATACTGTAACCTGATTCTCTCGTCCACCATTAAACTGCAAAACAAATCCCCCCCCAAAAAAAAACGAAAGCAAATTTACAAATGTTTCACAATATCTAAAGCAAAATGTACAATGTACTATGGTAATATTATTTTTTTCTTTTGCTTGTTCATGTTTCAGTGGTCTTTAATGCCACTATCAACAATTTTTCAGTTATGTTGTTACGACCAGTTTTAAATGTTGCAAGTTTTAAAACTAATTATCTAAATCAGTTTAGATGTAAATGTAGGTAAAACATTATTTGTGTGACATTAGTGTAGCTGCAGGTTCATTCTCTTACTAAATTGTTATTTTTCACTTCCGGGTAACGGAACTGGATACTCTGAAATCCATTTCATTGAATGAAAAAACTGTATTGCTATGATAACATATATAACACAAATTCATTTACATATTTCAGCTAAGTCAAAAGAAATTAAAAGAGTCTGCACGAAAAGTATCTGAAATGACATCCCGGATTAGAGGAATACTACGTGATAGAGCCAAAGAACTGACCAATGAATGGCGCCAATTTGCCAGAGATTCAGGGGTAAGAAAGCTTATTGTAATGTCACTGCTATAAGTATTTCAGAAGTGCAGGCCAGACAACCTGTACAAAATAACTAATGGAAATTGGTGTATATTCTTCTGGTCCATTTATTTGACTTCATGTGATACAAATAAATCTTCCTCATATATACATATATATATATATATATATATAATATATATATATATATATATATATATATATATATATATATATATATATATATATATATATATATATATATTATATATATATAAAGCACTAAAATGACTAACGACACAGACAAAATAAATGTCAAATTTTCTGGACGATCTGATGAAGGGACAGGTCGTCCCGAAAATTTGACATTTATTTTGTCTGTGTCGTTAGTCATTTTAGTGCTTTATTTAATCTTTTCCTGGCGTGTATCTATTGCTTAAATTCGACACCCTCGGATACATAGTGTTGTTGGTTTTAGTGCTTTGTATATATATATATATATATATATATATATATATATATATATATATATATATATATATATATATATATATATATAAATGGAAGCCTTAATGACATTGTTATTGTTTTACGTTCATCGTTTAAATACCAAAGATATTATTTCAGGCAAAACTATGCTGTCTAAGTCTTTCTTTATTATTATAACTACCTACTAAGTATTGACCTCTATTTGTCTCCGCTTATGAACCAATACATTGAGCTATCAATATATCTAAATACATATATATTCACTACCTGTCTATCCACATATCTATCTACGAATCTATCTATCTGTTTATCTATCTATTTATCTATCTATCTATCTATCTATCTATCTGTCTATCTATCTATCTATCTATTTATTCTTTTTTTAGGCATTCCGATACGAAAATAAATCAGACACTAAGTATTGTCACTCAGGAAAAATGATGGTTAGATCTGCAATTCCAACTAGTTTGCAGATCCGGAGACCCGCAAGTTTAAGATTTCCTGGAAAATCAAACCGTATTTGCCCAACTTGTAATATGAGTTTTGCTCCCCATGTTGACTCTCGCGTGATTGAGGAACATATATTATTCCACAGTCATTATGACAAGAAATACAACTAAAGAAAGACAACTCCGTGTTGAAGCTGATAAAGAAAGATGACTCCTGCGATTTTATTGCATATTTTTTGCATGAACAAATGTTATTTGATTGTTATTGTTTAGCACTAAAATAAATTCTGCATATCAAAAATCAATTTTGTATTTCTTATCAGAAGTGTTTCATGCAATTCAGTGGCAATGCAATTGCTATCAATTTTTTTTTTTTGTGGTGCAGCATTGGTCATTTATGGGATCATTCAAAAGTTTCCACGTAGAGTTGACCTATCGCCAAGTGTCTGAAACATGGCTGTCCATGTGCTTTTTAACACCATTCGATTGTGATGTCATAATCACACAAGCGTTTGACGGACCATTTAATTGTGACGTCATAATTAAAAAGTTTGCCAAATAAATGCCGTGTAGGGCATTTGGCGATAGGACAATTGTATGTACTGTCAGACAATAGCTTAACTGGTGGAACAAATATCATCGTCTTAACGTAAAAAGATATCTTAATTCGGATATAATTTGGCATTTGCTCCAGGTTAGTAATTTATATAAAAAGTTACAAAACATATAGTTTGTGAGAAAGTTTGCCAGTTAACTTGAAAAATGACTAGTGGTTTCTTCCTGGGTACATTGTTATCGGGTACCCTCTACCACCATTAAAACCTATATAACATATAACTACAAATTGATGAATGACGCAAAATACCATTTAAACAAACAAACAAACCACACACACACACACACACACACACACACACACACACACACACACACACACACACACACTTCTGTTTTAACACGAACTGCAGGCACATATTTATGCAACAATTAACGGCTTTATACAAGTCTTCTGACTTGCTATTGCCAGCGGCAGTTTGCATCACAATATCTGAGAGATATGCAATTGTTTTTTGTTTTTTTTTGTCTTCAGTATAATCTGCTCTCCATTATAACTGAGTAATATGAAGATATATTTATGCCTGCCATCATACATGGCCGGATGCAGGTTCATTTAAAATCCACTTGAAATTAAAAAAAAACAAAAAAACAAAAAAACCCAAAACGTAGCTTAGAAATTCGTGACAGACTTACAACTTTTGAGTTTGACGTCATTTTTATGATACTTTAGCTACTAGTGTAATTCGTGTGAAAACAATGTTGTATGTAAGCTATAAAAGGGACCACAAAGCTTGTGAGAATAAACCGTTTTATCGGCAGAGCTTACTTGAATTACCTAGCATTTGTCTCCTTTGGGGAAAACGAGTTCTCGTGTTTTGAATGAATATCTACATGATTAGCAGCACTATCTAACACATTGGTAGCTTTTGTCTATTGTTGGCTGCACATTTTCCTGTGGAGAATAGTGGAATGATGTTTAAACCAATGTCATTGTTTTTTGGAATCCGATTTCGCACTTTTAACGTTGATAGTTGATTTCGAAATTGTCCGTGTTGAATAAATGTGGTTGATGTCCAGTGGACTGTTGCTCTGGAGAAATTAATTCGCTTTTGTTGAGCTACATGTCCTGGATCAAGCCACTGCAAAATATATGCAGTGACCTGTATGAGCTGTTAATGAACCGGGCTCATTGTTAGGGGTGACCGAGGCCATATCTTAGGGACATGATAACAATACATCCCTGGCCAACTGGATATCACATTTTTTTTCTGAAGGGGTACTTCGCCTGACTCGTATGTGGTATTATCGTGTCCAAATTTGTGTCCCGTCTGTGACAAAGATTTATGATTTAGGGATATTGACTCGCTGGTAGCATTTTCTTGCAATGTCTGCAATGTTTGCAAAATCTGAAAATATGACACAGGGAAGAGCTTAGTAAAATTTGATGTTACTTTTTTGCGGTCTCCGACTAGAATGGCCGATATAGGGGACGCAGTCTATCACGGAGAGCCACGGTTTCTTGGTCAGATTTCAGCTGATCAAAATTTAATTTCTTTGTTTAAGAACGATTTTCTAAACCCAAAATTTACTAACTCAAGGTCATATGACTGCGTGATCGCTGGACACTGTCCATTAGCAATTAACGCTAAATGGGATTATCCCTTACCAAAAGCGTATACTCTGACACTTGAGTATTTATTGGCTTTTAACACCAGGTAAAAACGAAAGAAAGAAAGCATTAATGGATATTACAAGAAAAACTCTTAACCAAATTACCTACAGATCTTAGTGTCATAGCATTTATTTTAAAAGGAAAATTATGTTTTTGATTTTACTGAACAAAAGAAACGATGAACATCTATTTGTATTTGGTAAAAAAATATTTTTAGGGCTAATTAGTAATTATTTCAGAAAACAATTTTGATGAGAAAAATCTAAATACTTTTTAAACAAATGCATATTATTTTATATATATTTTCTTCTGCAAAATATCCAAACATGGATTTATATGATATTTAATATTATATATATTTAAATTTCGAACTATCCAAAAAAAAACCACAGAAATTTGTTTTTAAGTTTTTAAATAAAAAATATATACAAAACAAATGTAATCCTTAATCACAGCAAAGTTTTCATGTTGTTTATTTTATTTGATAAAATAAAATATACCAGAAAGGACAGCACCCTTTGTGTTATTTATTCCATTTATCGAAAACAATTGTATAGTGGGTCATGCATTTTAAGGCACTTGAATAATACACGCTACCTAAGAATCTCCCGGATCTGACACTGCATCGCTACATAATTGATCGAGTAACTTAGTATCCGATCAGAATAAAACAGTCGGTTAATCGGTAAATACACATTGACCGATTTGTCAGCCTTAATAGATTTATATGTATAAAATGTAGTTTGGAAGAGACTAGTGAACTGGTAAACTCTCACAAAAATCTGCTTAGTTTCCAGCGGTCCAAAGTCTGCGCTGACAGAAAATTTTAAGCGCGTTGTTCTAGGCACTCAGCCACAGAGGCCCCGAAGAATACACGGATGGAGTTAGTTGAATATATATATATATATATATATATATATATATATATATATATATATATATATATATATATATATATATATATATATATATATATTATAAACATAATGCCAAAGTTACAATGCTCAAGGCGATCGTTTCTGCCAATTAGACTTCATCAGTTGAGCTACAATTTTAAATAACATTTCTAAAGAGAAAGTGGTATCAGACAAGACCAAATAATATATCTAAACGTATAGCCAAAATCCGTTTAAGAGGAACAACTGTAAAAAGATGGCTATCTTAGCTTTGGAAGAATTAATAATTTTAAATTTATATATATATATATATATATATATATATATATATATATATATATATATATATATATAACGTATTGTTCCCAAGCACTTTTGTGTGATTTACGTTCATCACACAAAAAGTTGATTATTTCAATTAATTTTCACTGGCATGATTTCTAACACGGACCATCTTTTTGGTACTAAATGAAACACACTAAACAAGCTTAGGTATGATCTCTAGTGAGTATAGGCGTAAAGTACGTATATCACAAATCTAATCAAATGATATATTGCATGTCGTCAGTTATTTTCATTACAAGTAACGCATAATGACCTTGATAAGTAGGACATAAGCTGTTGATGAAATGGAATTAAATCATATAAACAGCGAATAACCGACTTTTTCTTACATTTGCTTTGACGAAGTACTAAAGTACAAATATTTGTAAAGGTAATTATACAACGAACTTTGTTTCTATATTGTTTCTATCTTGCCATTATATATATATATATATATATATATATATATATATATATATATATATATATACTTAGCTAAAATGAGTAGCACTACACCAGAAGCTAGTAACATTTCGTTAAAGTGGAAATTGTTTTGGCAGGATATTAAAAAACAGATATTAATGTTTCTACAAAAGTTCAGTATTTACAGTGTTACAAGCAGAATTGTTGAATTGATTAACATACTGTATATAAAAGACTATATATATATATATATATATATATATATATATATATATATATATATATATATATATATATATATACAGAAGAATATCTGTTATATCATGTAAAATTTTAATTTGACTACAAAATCTGTATATTCAGATGTTTCCAAATGTTTACTAACTTTATGTAGTTTGGGATTGTCATATAGCAGTATAAATGTATATGTATACTCTATCAGCGCATCTGATGTAAGTCTGCTGTGCGTAGTTATTTGGTACACTGTGTGATAAACAGGAAACTAAGTATCATAAGTATTGATAATTGGAGTGATGTGAACACTGCTAATTAATATAAGTAGTGCATTTCGAATATCTTTCCAATTACCTTTTAAGTATTTACGAAACTGACAGTAGAAGAGAAAGAAAGAGTTGTCTGGTCGGGAATGCTAAAACACATCCAGTGTGAGAGATGAAAATGGAGACACACACATTTAGGAAGAAGAAGAGACACGTCGTGTGTGTTGCCGCGAGGGAGGTGAGCTCCGGAGTGGCACATTCAGCATTCAACATGTTAGGCTGTTTAGACTTTAAGAATAGAACTGTTTAACTGAAAATACTGGAGTTTCCATACTTTAATCAACGGTCACAACGAAGAAGTTCTATTTATACCACACATCTAAAGACCACCTACATTAGGATACCAACTCGTAATTAAGACTATAAATATTCCGTCTCTTACAAATTTCTTAAATGGGTCAGAGACTAACTTGAAAGACCACCTCGCTTAGCTCACCACATTGATTCGTCGTAATAACGGTCCTTCACTGTACATTAATATTCCCAATTATGCAGACATACCGGAAACACGTGTGTACCAGATACATTGAAACATGTAACATTATGACCTTTTGTGTAATTATTGTACTCGGAAATATACCTACATATGTATATCTAAAATCAAAATGGTGCGGAATGAAGTGTCCGCAAAATAAGTCGTTTGAATGAAGATTGGATCAAGGACATACCATCCGAGTACCTAGAACATTCTTAGTTTTCATAATGCAAAAAATATCAAAATCTTTATCTGTTTCGGGGTTGAACGTCGGATGTCACTTTCACGCAGAGGTTTCTCTTTTAAGTTGTATTGAGCTAAAAAAGAAATGTGAAATCATGTGTCGTCAATAAGTTGTATCAATTTTAAAAGAGATAAAACCATGACCATTAGTATCAGCATAGCTGTGCATTTCATGCGATACGATACCACATTCACATAGTGATGGAATTTTATATGGCAGAGAGTCGTGGTTAATGTGTAAATACATAGAACTTTGAAACAGACTCTCGCTTTCTAGTGAAGATTTATATAAGCTTAAACAGTTGTGTACTTACACGATGATTTCATTGAACGGATAATAAAGTGACCTATCGTACAAGAATGATTTACATGACGTAATGTCTGACCCATTTCAAAGCATGATGTGTTCTTGTCACTGGAGAAGTGAATCCTAGAGGTCCTATATTAATGGTCATTCTAGTGATAAAACACTTGAAGAACCCTACCAAAGTACATTTTTACTATGTGTATGGTAAAATGTTTGGCTACTGTAACTTTAGTTATCTGTAGTAAATGAAAGTTTTTAATTCAATTAAAAATGGTAAAGCTTACATGTTGTGTAGTGAAATTGTTATTTAGTGTAAACACAGTTACTATAGTTTATAGCGATAAACAATTTATTTGTAGACATTTGTCTGACATTGCACAGGCTGTTATATGGAAATATATCCATCCCATAGGATGATGATGATGATGATGATGATGATGATGATGATGATATCACTCAGACATGTTGAAGGGGAAATTGACTGTTTATCAAAAGTACACACATCGTCTTAGATTCTCTTTTTTGCAGACATGTTTAGATATTAAAATTTTATTTGAGCCTAAACTCACGTTTCTTGTGAATATTTGATAAGATATATACAGTTTGCACCCCATTATTACTATAATGAAGTCCTGCTACTGCTTCTAAAGAACACGGGTATGTATCCCTTTGGAGCTGAGAGGTTATTGACTTGTAGTTCTAAAGCATTGTATTAGAACATATTGTTTAAGGTTCGTGGACGTATGTTATAGATACCTTAAAACATACGGCGTCGACGAAATCTTGTTATGTGTCGTAGACATAATAAGATTTATTGATGAATCAGCTCTTAGATGAGATCGCAAATAACGCCAAAATATAATGTCGTTATGCTATTTTATTTGAGATGAATTATTTCAGATGGATTGCAACTCTAATTCAAGTGGCAACAGAGCGTTCTAAATGTAAACGGATGGTCGTAAGAATGATCCCTGCACCGAGTCACACCTACGAATGTTTAGTTGTGACTGTTCCTTCGCCAAGCACTCGTCTAGAAAAGCGAACGTCACAGGCCTTTCTGACTTCGTACAGGGGTTCCTTGTCACATCAGGGGTGACTTGATTAAGAAACTTCATTTTGCAGTAGCTGTGTTTTCAAAAAAAAAAAAAAAAATTTCGTTTTCGCTACTTAGATTGATGTACTATAGCAATTAAGAGATAAACACAGGCATAAAAATTCTTATATTAATATATATTCTGTGAAAATAAGGTTAGGTCCTGTGTCGTATGCGTATACAAAAAAGTAGGGTCGAATTAATCGTTTGCAAACAAATGACTGCCAAACTGGGTTTCTCAAGCAAATTTCACAAAATATATAGGAATTTAAGAATTATTATGCCAGTGTATATTTTCTCTCACTTGAGACTGATTTGTCCGCGAATTTAGATCTCGGGGGGAAAATGTTATCTCACCCTGCAGGGTGAGATACGTCCATCCTGGAAATGCCAGGTTTAAAATATTGTTGCCGTCTGTAGATGAATGCAGTCGGTCCTTTTTACTGTTTCAACGTGAGAGAAAAACAGTCAAACACCATTTTGAGGGAAAGATGGCGATATCTCAATCCTCGTGCACACATTTTGTTAGACATATAGTATTATATACACTCGGATTGAGATTTTTTCATCCCTCCCTCACAGTAGTGATAGACTGTATTAATGTCTTTCTTTTGTTACTGTACATGAACACAAGTAAAAAAGAAAAAAATAAGTCCGCTAATACAGAGGGCCATAGCATACGTCAAACAGTAAAAGAGTTTGATAAAGATAATTAACTCATTCACCCTTAAAACACATTTGGACTGGTCCAAGTCATTGATTTACATAATAATTCATTGTGTTCAGGAGGTGATGAGTTAAGTATAAAATTACACCGGGATTGAAAATGAAATAATTACACTGAAAACTGTCTCTTGCTGTAAAAATAAATATAAGACTAATCAGTGTAAACCGGATGATTTGTTTGAATAACAAAATTTGTTCACAGCATCGATTTAAACACTTCCAAGATTTCTTGCTACGAACAGAGAATCGATCGAACCACTATGAATTTAAAGCAAATTTTCAAGATTGGTATCCCGTAGAATACCGTATACTTCTTGATGCTCAAAGACTGAAAGTTAATTTACGTACTGAGTGCCAGAATGATATTTATACGTTATTTATAAAATTCTACAGCCAAGGAAAATGCAGAGTGTTGAACAGGCAGCCATATTGTATGTTTTATAAAATTTGTAAACAGAGGTGTTGAAGTGGGCCAACCGTTCGTATTTCAATGGTAAAGATAAGGAAGATCACGTTCTTTAATGTTGTGTTGGTTATAATTTGGCTCCGAAAATGGCCAGGTAAGTTAAATAACTTCGTTATTCGCATATTACTTTTATTTAACAAAAATTAGGCAATTCTTGTTATGTTCAATGTCTCGTTTGAATGATATGATGTTTATGGCGTAATAAATGTCTATGAATTTCATTCCAAGCTATATGCGCTATAAATTTTGCGTTTCGATAGCTTACATGTGTTTTGGTAAATTGTTCTTGTTTGTTTTGGTTTCTTTCTGGAAAGGGGTTTTATAGTTTATATAGCATTTACATTGATTATATAATGACGTATGAATACATAATTCTATCCAATACACATGAGGCGTGTTTAAGAAAGCAAAATTGAATTATTGTCCTAACGTTCGGCATCTCATTCTCTTATAGTTTCTGATATTTCTGTCAGCCTTTGACCAATTTCAATAACTTAAACGATGGATTTCGATGATACTTTTCACACTTTCATTAGATGTCACAGGTATTCAAGCAAATCAAAGTTTTGAGAAGAATCACAATCATAAATAACATGTGATATAAAATAAAGAAAGGTCTATTTCAAAGAGATGAAGTATTATTGACAGAAACGATCGCTCTTAGCATTTCTTTTTCCTTTTTTGCGGGGAGGGGCTATATAACCTTGATATTGTGTTTATGATATTGTAAATATGTTACATGTATTTGTAACGTTATTTTGACAGAACTGGGCTCAGCACCATAACACTTGAAAATTTATTCAAGTCTGAACATATCCTCAACTTGGCCTGCTCAGCCAATCAAATTTCATTAATAGCCAAAGTCGAGTAAGTTTTGGACTTAAGTAATTATTTAGTTTTATGGGGCCAGACCCTAACAATAGGCACTACAATTCGTTGCAAACATATAAATATTTCATGTGATATGTGTATAGATAAATTATGATTCCAGTGCATGTGATGTATTGTTGTAAGTAGATCAAGTCCAGACATAGAACAGGTGCTTGTTATTTAATATGATAAACAAATATGATGCCAGCGCATGTATCGTAATATTTTCACACACACACACACACACACACACACACAACACACACACACACACACACACACACACACACACACAATACATATATATATATATATATATATATATATATATATATATATATATATATATATATATATAGTATATATATATATATATATATATATATATATATATATATAGAGACGATAATGTTGACAAACAATGTACAGTTACTAATATGTTGCTTGGCAAAATGGCTTACACAATATACAAAATGTACATGAATATACAATAATAAAACTTTTTATTTTGTTATATTTCTATGTTGTATTAATCCAGCAAATAATGTTTTTCAAAACTATGAAAATTGTATCTGCTTACAGTGAAGTGGAACAAATTCTGATCTGTTCCATGGACTGGCGCTTGTGCAGTGACCGTTAGTTTATGTTCCACGCCTTCCGTGGCACGTGTCCTCGGTTTTAAGTCTAATCCAAAAAATAAAATGGCATTCATGAGCGCATATAGCAACAAAAATAACTACCTTTTTAAAACTCTAGATCATAACCCCTTAAAATGAATCAGGTTTATTTGCATGTAGTCAGAATAAAAAGAAGACGCTATGATTATGCGTAGACAGGTGAAGTCAGCGTAACTAATGTTGCACGAAAACGCTTGCGAATACACACACACACACACACACACACACACACACACACACTTATATATGTTTTTGTTGTTGTTTTCGTTTTAATTATTCTAAAAATTGGCGTAGATTTAAAAACTAATTAATTTTAGTATGGCTATAAATAAATAACAACTTGCCTTTATTATCAGTTCAAAAGATGGAAAGATGCCCGGTTTTGATTTTGATTTTGATTTTTTGTTTTACACCATACTCAACAATCTTTCAGTCATATGATGGCGTCCAGTTTTTATTGGTGGAGGAGAAACCCCGGTTACGCGGGTAAAGACCATCGACCTTCCGCAAGAAAACTGGCAAACTTTCCCACTTAATTGAAAGATGCCCGGTGTTCAGTTATGTTATTCAGGTATAATGTACATAAACTTACAAAGGAAAACTACTGACATCATAAAATGCAGTGATGCAAAAATATTGTATAGAAACGGACTGACTGATGCGATATTTTACCATATTGATTCGCTGAATTTCGCATAAAAATCGCTGTGATGTCAGTTTTACAAATATAGAAATACAAAAATCTCAGATACCAAAGTCTCAGTCATTTGGAAGTCTAGGATATAGGTACACATCTGGTAAAATGGACAAATACGGACCTCTTGAAATCAAGAGGTGGGATCAGGTGTCATGCAGGAATAAGCAACCCATGTCGACCGGTCACACCCGCCGTGAGTTCACAGTGAAATTAAAATGAAATACGTGAGCAACGAATCTTCGTCATACTTGGTATAGACGTCTCAACAACCGCCAAACACAGTAATCGCAAACAAGACTATTAGACAAACTTCATTCAGCCTTGTTACACAATGAAAAAAAAGCTAGTGTCTTGAAAACAAGGCGTCAGATATTCTTCACATTAAATGCATGTACTTCTTGAAGTAGATGATAAGAGAAGCGAAATAGAGCATCACGCCTACTAAAGCTGTGTGAATATGAATCAGGAAGTATTACTGGTAATACGTGTATCTACTCGTCATTGAACGTGTGTATGCACTTACTTAATAATTAACATCACCTGTCGTTATCCTTAGAATCAATCACTAATGAAAGATACATGTTTAAACGGGTTACTTGATACTCTGCACCAAAGATTTGCGTTACCGACATATTGGTGAACGATCAATTCTACAAAAAAAAAAAAAAAAACAATATAAAACTGTAATCTGTTATCATGATCTCTAACTGCAGACAAAATCAGTTTCTATTAAAATAGAAATGTAAATTTCTTTCATTATTAAGGTAATTCTTTTTTAATATTTTCTGCTGTCTTAATGTTCTTGTCTTAATCAAGGGATTATATACCTCTGTAATAACATATGCATATAACAGAGAGAGAGAGAGAGAGAGAGAGAGAGAGAGAGAGAGAGAGAGAGAGAGAGAGAGAGAGAGAGAGAGAGAGAGAGAGAGAGAGAGAGAGAGAGAGAGAAAGAGAGTAAAAATTAACATTTCTTTCGGAGCTAGCCTTACCGATACCATTACACATTTCAATCATCATTATAAAAGTAAATCGTTTTTCATGTGTTTACCTGCTGTTTTGACGCTTTGGTCTTTCAATGCAATATATTGGAGAGAGAGAGAGAGAGAGAGAGAGAGAGAGAGAGAGAGAGAGAGAGAGAGAGAGAGAGAGAGAGAGAGAGAGAGAGAGAGAGAGAGAATTTAATACTAATCATTATGTTTTTCTGAGCTAGCGTTGTCGATATCATTACACGCTGGTTCACAGAAATTGATATTACGTACTAATTAATTCTTACATCAACTCAATCCGTTATCACTCAATAAGAAGATGTAATGGATTAAACAAAAATCCTCAACGTTTTGTAACTGTGAACCGACAGCGGAATACATGTGATGGAGAAATGATAGTGTTTACAAAGAATAAAATAATCGCCGTGCCACGCGCGCACTTGCTTTTTCTCTGATATCTTGATCAAAAACAGATGTTCAGTGCATTCAGAAGGGTTTTCTTTTTCTCTTTACGCTGTTCCCGTTCCTGTTGTTATTTGTTATTCTTTAGATCTTAGCTATTCCACTACAAAACTAAATCTATTATAATTTTGTGTTTTGTCTTCTAAGACAATAATCTGCTGATACAAATTGCAGATATAAATTAAAACATTAAAAACAAATATATATTTATATATTTTATATATTTATATATATATATATATTTGTAAAAATAAAGAATAACGCGTCAATTAGACAATAACGCATTTTTTGTGTGTCTCTATATCAAATTTTCAGTTCACAATCAATACGGAACTTTCGAGTTAGTCCGGATTACCGTTATGATCCTCCATTTATTCGCGCTTTCTCGATTTTATTCCTCATGTGTTCTTCCGGTTTTCATATTTACTTTCGCGACGTATGTAAAGTAAATGGAAATATTTTTACTTTTTAGCGCATTAAATTTATTTTGAATAAAGAAACCCCACAGACTCTTAAAACATACCACAGCGGGTTATTTAGTTGAACGTCAAATTACTGAAATGTATCTGGCAGAGAAAAATGTGCGGGCAGACCTGGAATCGAACCCAAGAACTTCCGAACACTTGCAGGGCGCTTTTACCAATTGTGCTATGAGAGCTATCTATGTATTACCCAAACCGGAAATGCCATTGAGGAACATTTTTCTAGAATCACGCCACTGGCGATAATAAAAGCAGCATTATAACGGTAATCTGGGCTAACTCGAAAGTTCCATATTTCAACGTGAACTTATCAGCTAGCGCATCCGGGTATCGATTTTGTGAAAAAAAATAAACATCATATATCACACACGGGTAATTATATATTATGATTGTATAGAATTATGTGTTGAAATTTCTCTACATTTCTGTACACCAGTTTATATGATAATGAACTTCTGTTATTGTCACTGCTATCTTCTGACATGATTTGAAAATTAACACACACACAAATATGCTTTAAACGGTGAATTAAACATCCATAAAGTAATTTTTATTTAATACTCTGTATTCAGCTTTAGCAGCATTCTGTGGTCCAGGAAGAATACGCTGTGCTGACGGAAGTTGCATATCAAATGCGGAAGTGAACGACAATCCAAACTGTACTGACGGTTGGTATATATGCATGTCAATTCAATGAGAACACAAAATATGGTTGATAAATCAAAGTTATACGAAAATACCATTTAAAAATAAACTAGCTGTCAAAATGGATTTTTATTTTGTATTTAAATCTTTTTTTTATTTTAACCCAAATTTTTTAATACAAGTAAACATTTGTATTTTTACATGGATGGCAGGAATGTCAATAATCGGCCTATTTCAGTCAATCTAGGCTATATATGTTTGATATGTTGAAATGTTATACGGCGATATAACTTTTTACCCCTTTTTGCATTTGGTCTAATCGTGAGGTATTTTGAATTTTTGAAAATGCCAGCCTGTATGACGATGTTTTATCATTCCTATACAGGCTTACTTACATAAATACGTAATTAATGATTACGTAATTGCTGAACATCGCCAATCGTTGCTGGGATAAATTAATTATTACAACTACTAATGCAATTATATGTGAAGATACATGTTGTATCAATCTTATTCTGAGTATTTTTTCCTTACAGGTTTAATTGGAAGTACATGCTCAAATAACGACCACTGTAAAGTTAATTATAGCTTTTGTAATGATACAGGTCACTGCGATTGTATTGAAGGTTTTGTGATGGACGATGAGGAATCGCGTTGTATGAGACCTGAAAACGGCTTGCACAATATTTCATGCGAAAACAATTCGAGTTGTAATGATAATGTAACTGAAAGCACAGCATATTTGAATAATAATGACACAAAGAACTCGTCGATTGAAGGCTGCAGCAACTCGATCCATTGCCAAAATTCCACAGACATTTTAGATTCCCCAAATAATGGTTGTACAAACGGGAGTGATTGCATTCAGGGAGGTAGTTATACAAATAGCATGTGTGAAAATAATACAAAATGTGAAAACAAAAATACAACAAAGGCTGACTTAAATAACACAACTTTACACAAAAATAACGACATTACCACCCCATCGACTCATCTCCAAACAAACGAGTCAAATATAGAGAGAATAACTAACGAAACAATCAATTCCACAGGTGAAATAGATAACAGAACTAATACATATAATGAATACAATTTCAATAAATCTGTCGGGAAAAATGAAGGATGTGGTAAAATGAACGGCACACTCTGTAATTATAAAGTAATTGGAGACAATTGTTCAGAGACATCCGAATGTTTGTTTTTCATTTCAAATAGCATATGCTCACATCAAAACATATGCAAATGCGATCTCGATTATATTCAATTCAATAAGACCGTGTGCGTTGAATTAGGCGTAGGTACCATATGCACGGATGACTTTGGTTGCATAAATCATACAAACAATAGTGAATGTATAAATGAAACATGCCAATGTCAATATGGTTATAAACAAGATAAAGATAGTTCCGGTTGTGTCGGGATCGGTATTCATGATGACTGCGAACAAAATGATCAATGTCTTTTTCATATTTCAAATAGCGAATGTGCTGAGGAGGGTAAGTGTGTATGTGAAGTTGGATATATCGAATATAATGATAAAACCTGCAAAAAGATACTACTGGGTGATTTCTGTGTTGTAAGCGAAGATTGCTATAACGTACCCGACAGTTTTTGTTCTCATTACCAAACATGCCAGTGCAAGACGGGATATAAAGCGAACATGAACAAGTCACTCTGCGATAAAATATATCTCGGGGACATTTGTCCAGACGACGAATATTGTCTAGCTCACATTAGTCATAGCACGTGTTCGACAAATTTAACCTGTGAATGTCGAATAGGCTACAAATCTAAGTCTAACTCATCGGCCTGTGATACTGTAATGATAAATGACGAGTGTCGATTTGACGATGATTGTGTTGCTAATGTCAACAATAGTTGGTGCTCAGGTGACGGCACCTGTCAGTGTCTACTGGGTTTCAAAATGCATAGAAATTCATCGAATTGTGAAAAAATTCTAATCGATGATGGTTGTACAAAATCAGAAGACTGTGTGTCTGGGATACCAAATAGTCAGTGTTCGCAGAATTTGATGTGTGAGTGTATTTTAGGGTATAAAGCAGATACTACGTTAAGGGAATGTAAACCGATAGGCATTGGTGACGATTGTAAAAGCCACACGGCTTGTTTTATAACAATGAGTAATGCAGTTTGTTCCAACAGTAGTGTTTGTGAGTGTAGTGAGGGATTTAGACCAACATTAGATTTATCCGGATGTAGGCCTACTGCTATTGGTGATGGATGTAGCAGAGATAGTGAATGTGACCTCTTTATAGGTAATAGTTCTTGTACAAACAATGAATGTCAATGCATAACGAAATATTATAACTTCAATGAAACAAGCTGTACATTGCGGGAAATGTTCGACCCATGTTCCAGGTCTGATGAATGTGTGAACATAACTGAAAACGCACATTGCCTGAATAGCTCATGCGTCTGTTTGGATGGGTTCTTTTATGAGTCAGAATCCGGAAAGTGTTTACGTCATAATCTCCGGAACTCTACGTGCTCACAGGATCGAGATTGTAGTAGTTCAATGTCTGATACCCACTGCAGTCCCGAAACGAAATTATGTGAATGCAACTCGGGTTTCATGGCGTCTGATAACATAACAATTTGTTCTCGTCGAAAAATCTACAACACTTGTGTTGTGACGAACGATTGTGAGGATGCCGTTGAAAATAGTGATTGTGTAAACAACTCATGCATTTGTAATTCGGGATTTTATCCTGGTGATTTTAATGAAACTTGTATTCGACGAAAGGTCGGTGACGGTTGTGAAGTGTACGCAGACTGTAATGACGTCATTCCTGATAGTAATTGCTCTTCCGGTTCCTGTACATGTGTTGATGGTCACATGGCTTTTAATAACCACAGTTTCTGTCGACAGCGTAAGTATGGACAATTTCGAGTTGTTTTCCAAAACCAAGTGCTCATGTATAATATATCTACTCTCTGGCCCCGTCGTGTCGAACTTAAATAATTATAACTTAAAATCCAGTTTTATTTCGTGACACTGTAATTAGCACCAAATAATTGCAAAGTAAATATATTTGATTATGAATAATACATTTGTATTATTTTCTTTTCATTCTGTATTAAATCAGTTGATGTAAATGAGATCGAATATGACCCCGAAATTTGAATATTAAATCATATTTTTATATAAAAAACAGTGAGAATTCCGGAGATATGTGTTTGTTAAGTATTCCCTATGTAGTCCACTAAATAGTCTGAAACTAATAATATCCGATATTATCCGATAAGAAATACATACACTTAAACAACATCAAAAACAAAATTTCTTAGAAATATTTCAATGCATTGTTTTACTGAATCGAATGCATGAAAATTAATAAAGGATATGGGATGATCTACCTATTATTTATTTGTCATTTAAAGTCGGCATGGGACAGGAAACGTTGGTATAGGTTTATTTTCCCTTAAAAGTACTATAGATGTTCATAAACTCTCGGGTAGTTAAGTCAAAATTTCATTCTTGCATAAAACTATGTTTAATACTCAGTTATGAAATATTTGACAATCAAAAATCAACTTGTCGTCTAGAAAATAAACACTCGACCGGCAAGCAAGGTTCGAATATCCTTTACCATGTAAAACTTGTAGGTATAAACAAAAACAAAACAAAACAAAAAACAAACAAATAAAAAAAACATGAAACCACTTTCAGTAATACATTTGACATAGAAAATAATTGTTGTTGACTGAGAACAATTGCTGGACCTGATGAAGAGTCCTGGTCTTAACGCTAACAAATCAAGTAGTCTTTCGCGTAGACTTTGTACGAGTACAGGTGATCGTTACACACTTTCAAATGAAATAGTTCAAGTTAATAAAAACATAAATGTATTACACTGACTTGAATTGTGACACTTACAACAATACAGTATGGCTATATATCGTCTTTAGGAAGTAATGAAGTGAGAAGCTGATAACTCGTGAGCTATATTTGATTTAAGTCTTGATGATTTGTGAAATGATTGAAAGCAATACTTGTAGTCGTTGGATCAGATCAAACACTGGCGGTCATTGTAAATTTTTCCCTTACGATTTGTTACTATTCACGACACTTCTCTGATGTATTTTCCAGGTATCATAGGTGATCCATGTGACATGGGGGTTGATTGCGAAACTGTGATAAATGATAGCATTTGTTGGAATGGTTCATGTGACTGCATTTCCGGTTTTATGTCAATTAACGATGGTGCCGTATGCCGGAAACGAGTCATTGGGGATAACTGTACATATGACAGTGATTGTCATGACGCTGTCGCGGAAAGTCGATGTATCAATAGCACGTGCAATTGTGAACTTAATCACGTGATGCATGGTGGAGGTGAATTATGTAAACCTCGAACATTCCATGACGTTTGTGGCAATACCAATGATTGTCTTTCCGTTTCTAATAATAGTTTTTGTTTTAATAATAGTTGTCAATGCAATACGGGATACATACTTCATTATCTGGACAGTAACGCATCGATTTGCATGAAACGGAAGTTAGAACAAGACGCATGCGCAACATTTGAAGATTGTTCGTTTGCAATAAATAACAGCTTCTGTGATAATTCTACATGTCAGTGTTATTCGGGATACAACCCTTATTATCAAGAAAATATTTGTACTCTACGAAAAATATTTGATGAGACTTGCAAATTTGATGCAGACTGCTTTGACGCAGTTCCGAACAGCAAATGTTCATTCGGAATCTGTCTTTGCGACTCTGGATTTTACGCATCTAAGGAAAATGACACTTGCACCTTAAGGACAATATTTGATCCATGTATAAACCGCACTGACTGCAATGCCGCAGTAGACAATTCAACGTGCCGGGATTTTATATGTCAATGTATTGATGGATTCCACGAGTCTGGAAATGGAACATTATGCGAGAGAAGTATGTGCACAGAGTATAATCAATAGTGACTGTAATTACAATAAAATTAATCGACATTTGATAATGACCCAAACGCAAAATATCGATTTGTACATCCATCATTTTCCATACACACGTAATTGAATGAGTCTTATTATGTAAACCTCATCCTGGCCCAGCAAACGGAATCCACTGATTATATTTGTCTCTAGCATATTAAATTGTCTCATATATCACCCTTTCTTAATCTTTATAAGAGTAACTACACCCAGATGTTTCATGATTCGTATCCAGTTTATTGTAATATTACGTTAACATGTTACATTATATATATATATATATATATATATATATATATATATATATATATATATATATATATATATATATATATATATATATATATATATATATATATATATACATATATATATATATACACTTCTGGATATAATTGAGTTTAACTTATACTCTCTGAGAAACATGCTTTTATATACATATGTATGTATGGATAGGACTCGGTAATATTTTATGACCCATACTATCTATATATACTTTTACTATAAATATTGTCGTTTTTGTAGGATATATTGGGGATGCGTGTAAACTCGATATTGACTGCATATCTGTCATACCTCTCAGCACCTGCATGAACGAGTCCTGCCAGTGTATGTCCGGACATATGTCATATGACGAAGGATCAATTTGTGTACCACGTGACCTCGGGGACTCTTGCGAATTCGATAACGATTGTCTTGACGTTATTGGAAATAGTAGCTGTCAGAATTATACCTGTCAATGCGATCTGGGATTTTTGCCTTCCCCGAATAATAAAACGTGTGTACTTCGAAAAGTGAATGACGAATGCTCATCCGACGTTGACTGTATTGCAGCTTTCTCTGACAGTCTTTGTAATAATTTTTCTTGCGTATGTACTTCCGGTTATTACAGCGATTTCAATAATTCATTGTGCACTAGGAGAACTATTTTCGACAATTGTATACTGGACACCGATTGTAATGATGTAATCAATTTCAGTCGTTGTAAAATGGACACATGTCAATGTTTCACTGGTTATCACCAATCAACTAACCTTACGTCATGTATTAGACGTAAAATACATGACGAAACATGTTATGATGACGTAGATTGCTCTTTTGCGGTAGATAACAGCTTTTGCTCGGGTTCAACTTGTCTTTGTAATCCTGGACACAAAGCCATCAGGGAAAACACTGTATGCCAACTGCGTACAATAAATGATGCATGCAAGATCGATGAGGATTGTTTTGCAGCAGTTAATAACAGCATGTGCTTAAAAAAGTGGTGTCAATGTGCTCCGGGGTTTTACACCACAAAACAAGGAACATATTGCAAAAAGAGTAAGAATATCCTATATTTGCAAATTTTGAAGTTCCGAAAAGTATATCGATAAACACTTGAATAGATAATGCACATTTGAAATTTAATTTTAATTTCATGAATATTAGATTTTTATATTTTGTTTTCATTTTATCATAATCATAGATGCCAATATGGCCAGTAAAGAAACTACATTTCTCAAAACTGATGGCATTATAGGTTAAATCCCACCTCGCTAATTAGACCATTTTGAGCCAGTCGGTTAGGTGGTCTTGAGGTTCCACTACATTTAGGCCCAGCCTTTGTTACATCATCCTTAACACTTGTTTTCCCTCACGAATTTTCCTCCTTTACTTTTTAGTTTTATCAGCTAATGCTGTTCCTCTGAGTGCAGTTTTGCTTGTGTGTTTTCCAGGAATACTGGGCGATGCATGCAACAATGACCAAGACTGTTTCGCTGCTTTGGAGTTCAGCGAGTGCTCAGAAAGTCGGTGCAAGTGTTTCCACAAGTACGAT
>BROG01000714.1:280000-320000 GCA_030159075.1 Atrina japonica | reverse complement strand
GAAAACAAGGTCGGGTCCAGTTTAGTATCTATATACAAACAGTAAGATTGAGTTAATCAATTGCAAGTGAAAAAGTCCCGAACCTGGGTTTCTCAAGCAAGTTTTACAAAATATATAGGCATTTAAGAATTTCTATGCCACTGTATATCTATCTATTGTTACTGTATATTAATCTAAGTAGTAAACAAGGAAGAAAACTGTTTTGAACAAAACACAGCTAATGCCCCTTCAAGGTTTTTTCATTTTCGTAGGAATACGAAAATCATAAATTTGACACAATGTTTTTATGTAAATGGGGTGAATGTATGTGTTCCGTTCATTCGCAGTCAAAATATTTACAGATACCTATAGAGTTAAAATGATAAAGTATAAAATTGAGTTTGAGTATTGAGTTAATGTTTATCTGTTCCAACATTTGTATATTCAAAGTGATCCCTCTATGTCTGTATACAGTCCTTTTGATTTTGATATAAGTGTGATGGTATAAAACAAATCAAACCACTTTTTTATTAGTCAAAAGGTTCCCAGAGAAATATTATTGAATTATTTGTTGTGAATATAACATTGTATACACATTTCGCAAATTTAACGGTCGGTATATTTACATTGTTTGCAACATCAGATCGTCCTTGCGTTGTATGACGAGGATTCATTCTTTACGGATTTTAATTGAAGTTGATTGCAGACTCGTGGTGAATATAACCGATAACCAGATGTTTACGTCAATTAACACCCATGTTTTGCATTATACCCGTGTATAGAGGCCCGTGTTTGTCCAGTGTTCACCAGATTTGTATATTGTCTACTGAAACTCCTAATGATTAATAATATGGTATCTGAGAATTGACCTATCGCCAAAAGTCCGACACGACACCTTTGGCAAATATGTCCATTATGACTTCAAAATTTAATGACCCGTCAAACACTTTTGATAATGACATCGAATGACGTCAAAAATTAGATGGACAGCCATGTGTCAGACACTTGGCGATAGGTCAATTTTGAATTAAAAGAATGTGGCCTTAGAATTTAGTACACATGTATATGCATATAATTCATATTGACCTGAATTGAATAACGTAACTTGACAGGTCGGGGTAACCTTCTGATTTTCATATATAAGGATTGTTTTTCGTTATTTTGAAAACACTGAGTATAAATGCAATGGATTATGGAAAAAAAATGCAATGTGCACTTCGTTTTTTTCCATAATCCATTGCATTTATACTCAATGCTTTTAAAAATGAAAAACAATCCTTATATATATATATATATATATATATATATATATATATATATATATATATATATATATATATATATATATATATATATATATATATATATATGACCATTTTCTGTGAATCTGTAGTCAGCTGGTTACGAAATTCATTCTATGTAATTGGCTTTGCGGTGGGAATTTTTCATATGACGTTAGCTGTGTGAGACGAGAATTAGTTCCCCTTTTCTGTCCGGAAATACTAAATGGATTTTAGGTTTATTTTCTTATTTTCATATCATTTTGTAAGAAACTAGTGATATGGTAAATATTGAATAAGTGTCAAATTTGTTTTGAAGTTAATTTAAAATATTCGTCTGCTTGGTAACCGGAAAGTTAAATGTGTCAGAAGAGAATTGAAAATGAAATTGGCCGAGCCCATGAGTATGCTGTATAATGTATTTACAACGAATTTGCGTTTGAATTCTGATGTATTATTATTGGGATATACCATCGAAAGTTTAAGTGTGACTTACGAGAAGGGAGAGAGCTAATATTCATTCATGACAACTGAAAGTAGCCATTTTATTTGACATTTTTTTACCAATCAGCTGGGAACCACGATGACTGATTGTACGTAACTTACGTAAGTAGGCCTATTTCACACGGCCTGATCTCACACGATGCGAGTGACGGATTGTTTCTGATAGGAATATCCGGTGAAGGCAAACAAATCGACCTGTTTATCAGAGATGCTTGACAAAGTTGCACTAGGCCTAACTCTTTTTTTCTGTTGTAACTACGAAGCGAACTTTCATTTTTGTGGTCTGTGGTTCTGGTCATAACATCATAACATGACCTAGATATATCGCGATATGGGCCTGTAGGCTGTACAGTGTGCTACAGATGTCGATTTAGTCTTGCGCTTCCGATTTCTTTCCTCGATTTTTGTTTTTGGTTTGTGGTAATGTATGGCTTTTAAGATTAAAAAAATAAGAAGTGATATTCTATTCTTTATTTATTCATTCATGCATTCCTACGCCAAAAATGTAAATCGGTCAACACTCGGGTCACGTGACTGCGTTACTGAGAAATCTAATACATCGCTCTATGTACTTGCAATGAAGGGAATTGCAATCGGTATGTAAATATTGTCTATTCTTCGCACCTTTCAGTTAGATCAAGTGGAAAAACCTCTTGTGATGTTTTGTTTATTCTTATTATTCTTATTATTCCCGTAATTTTTGTCCACAGATTACTCAAAAACGGAAAGACCTACAGACTTCAAACGTACACCAATAATAGATCACCAGTTAAATTTGTGTATGAAACTTGGTCACAGAGGTCAAAACGTAAAATCTTACTATATTTTTCTATATCTCGTTGCATTAACATTTAACGTAAACATTTTTTATTTCCCTAGAAACGCAGATTATGTATCGTAAATGATTACATATTTACATTTTTGTAGATGCTACAAGTGTAGCCGAGAGATGTACCAGAGATGAGCATTGCCAGTTAATCAAAAACACCATTTGTGTTTCCGACAACACGTGCCAGTGCACGTACCGATTCATTTCATCCAAAGATGGCCATTCATGTGTATCAAGTATGTAATTACATTTCACCTTCAGAACAAATGCTGAATTTGACTTGTTCCTGTGTAAACTGATAATATGGTTATTTTTCATTATATTTGATCATTATATAATGTCTAAAAGTCATTTTTATTTGTGTTTGTTTAAAAATATATATAGAATGAATTTTGCTTGTTGTAAAACACTTATGTACATGTCCACTATTTCATTTACCTGAATGTGGCGTCTGTGGAGGAGTGGTTTAGACCACAAAGGCTATCACCTCTAGTCAGCTCGGATTCGATCCCCGCTGGAACGTAAGCTAATTTTTCGAGAAAGCTCGCCAGTTCACTTGCGGGAGACTGTTGGCGAATTCCCGTGTAAATTGCAACCGTCATTGAATACTTGCTGTCACTATAAATTTGAAAAATTGTGGAGAGTGGCATACTACACCATTCAAATATGTAAGAATATACTTGATATATTTGTAGTTTTAATGACTTAACTTTTTTGTATGTCAGCCACCCGCATTGTCGCTCCAGCACCGGGGAACATTTGGCTCGGTAGAATTTGTAATATGAATGATAGAGTCCCGTGTCCACAGTGGAATATTACAAATCAGCGATGTTTACCGGAAGAAGGTAGAGTAAACACCAGATGTCGCTGTATACCTGGGTTTGCAAATGTATATACAGAAGGAGAATGCCAAGGTACATTAACCCATCACAACAATCTTTCATATAATTCAGTTGGACTGTTTATCAAATGAACGAAGTTTGTCCTGGAAGTTGACAAATATAAACACACTTGATGAGTACATGCCGCCCGCCATTAGACTTTTAAAACATTAGATATGACGTCAAAGCAGGCAAATTAACAAGCTTTACTTAAAAAGTAAATATTTAGCACATGTTATTGAAATAAGTTCCATAATGTTAGATTGCAATAAAATTGTCAATGGAATTATTATGAAAAAAAATTTAGCAATCACTTTTTTATGTTCGACAACAGAATATAATCGTTAACATTCAAATTTGTTTTCATATATATAATTAATGATATTGAACACTTAGTGTTTGTGGTACTTTTCAGAATTTCGATATACATGTATATAATTTTCACACGTGAACTATTCATTTCATTTTGGATCATAATTTTTCAAATTCTGAACATTGAGCAGTTCTTCCCTTAAGCCCTTATATGTCATTGTTGGTCAAAATGTATTTCAAATAATCACTTATTTTGTCTGTCACAGAGGTTCAGACATATTTCATACGTCTTAACATATCGGAAGAACTCGGATGTAGAGACAATAGGAAAAAGGAAGATGGGCCCCGATGTTATAGATTTACAGAGTTTTCCTACATGAAACAATATTCAAATCCTCGCACAAAACCTTTTAAGGATATGAAACTCCGAGTACAGATGCTTGGTGTAAGTAGTGTAAATATTATAAGAAAATGTTGTTGATTGTCATATAAAGACTCATAGATAAGCAATATACAAACACGATAAACGTCAGTATTGCGGATTTACAATCGTAAAATTTCTACATCTGGTTTTCACCTAAATAAGGCATTATGAGACCCAATTGTTTAATGGATCAATGACCATGCAAACCTGCGAAATATTATTTACGCATGTCGATTCCTTAAGATCCGGCCTAGCTCAGTCGGTAGCGCCCTCGACCCTTGATCTTGAGGTCATGAGTTCGAGTCCAGTTGGCGGTAGGTTGGTTGGTTTCCTGTCTTTCGAATGAGACATTAAAAACCGAGGCCCTGTGTCACAGTATTTGTCGGCACGTTAAAGAACCTTCACTGCTCAATGGCCGTAAGTGCCGAGCATAGGCCAAAATATGAAGCCCTTCACCGGCATTTAGTGACGTCTCCATATGAGTGAAAGATTCATGAGAGGGCGTGAAACAACAATAAACTAATAAACAAACGATTCCTTAAGAATTAACCATGATCAGGATATCTGTATCAACGAATACATTTCTATTTGTTTTGTAGTTGGATGGTGCGTATAATGATACCTTATGGGATAGATTTATAGCGAGTGAAATCATGAATATGACGGAGTCTGAAGTTGGATTACAGATTAATGCTGTTTTACATATATCAGCTGATTATTATGACGTAATGAATCATACCAAACTTAACGACGCGTTAAATGAACATTTACAGAAGTGAGTATGCAATACCAGAATACATATAGTAAATAATAAAAGAAAAATAATATATTTATCCAAAATCTGATTACAAGTGAAAACGCTACTGCATGATAATATTCCTGGTTGTTTTATAATTTCAATATGTATATACATACATATATATATGTGTGTGTGTGTTTGTGTGTGTATGTGTGTGTGTGTGTGTGTTTGTGTGTGTGTGTTTGTATGTGTGTGCGTGTGTGTATGTGTGTGTGTTTGTGTGTGTGTGTGTGTGTGTGTGTGTCATTTACTATTAATTGAAGTGCTATATTTTCAATTTTCGTTGTTAAGAGAAATTTATCATTAATATATGAGTAAATGGATAAGTGCATTAATATATGAATGAATTGTTTGAAAAATGATAAAAATGTTAGATATAAATGAATTTACGGAGTTGTTTGAAATCAAATGATCATCGATTTGTTGAACACAGAAAAAGTGACTGTATCAGTGTTATGAATTTAGATTTAACAAAACATGATATTTTTCCGATAAACATTTGACTCCCTTGCATATATGATTTATTTCATTATTACAGAAACAATGGCGAACTAGGAAAAAGTCGTCTGAAAATAGGAAAGCCTTATGAAGAACACATATTCATAGATGGTAAACACTTTATATGAAGTATACATCTATGTCCCAGGATTTCTATTTCAAATCTTTTAGAATACTTTTATATATATATATATATATATATATATATATATATATATATATATATATATATATATATATATATATATATATACAATTGTAGACCATGACCAGGATTTGTCAACATGAGAAATTTGTTGTCACCGAACTAACAGGATTGTTTTACTTCATGAAATGGTTGCTTATTTCCCTTGATTACGTAGAAATAGAAAGAGAATGGCTATGCATAAGATTATTCATTTTTAAAACCTTGGTCAATTTTCATTTTTCGCTGATTCAATTTTTAATGTTATGACCTGTTACTGTATTGTGACGTCAGTTATTGATCAAGGTATTACTCTAGGCTATTGTAAACACTAGTCAGTGGATTTCATATTTGCAGACCTGGTTGGTCTATACATCTTATTACCACCGTATCAGAGTTACCGACCTTTGATCACTTTTTCGTCACGAAGAACAAAATACCTGAAATCTCACGAGATTACAGGGACAACGCGACAACGTGAAAATAAAAACAAAGTAGCTTGATAGATTGAAATGGATGTCAAATATGCCTGCGAGACACTGTATCACAGTAAACTGCATCTCGGAGAGCAGAAAAAAAGATATTAGATTTCACCAGTTGCCAAAGGTTGGCAATAGTCGCAAAAAGTGGATAAATTTAGTAAGACGAGAAGGACTTATACTGTGTCAGATACTCGCTATTGGACAAATTTAATGCGTCGGCAATCTTACATAGGTCAACAAGTTCATCTTTTTTGTTGGAATGTTGAATTCCTTTGGACTTCAATATATACTTTAACAAATCGCATTGTAAACTTTGGTAATTTGTATTTGCTGCCATGTTGAAGTTCATTTGTTTACACGTTGTCCCTGAGACGACACTACTAAAAGCGCCTTTAATATGAAGAGTTCCACTACTGGAAATAAGACGTATTGTAAAATATTAAAAACTAATACATCAGTCCTTGTACTCATTACTTTTGAACATGATTTTGGTCATTCAGAAAAAATAATAAATATATGAATATGGTCATATAATAAGATGATCACTTGATGGAAATTTGATTCTAATGACAAACAAATCTTTTGTAAGCCCATGGGTACCAAATTGACACGTGACATATTGTCATCATTTCATTCTTATATCGATTCAAACTCACTCCAACTCTAGTATACTTATCAAATATTACACTCAATACACACATCAATAGTGTGATGTGATGTGCCGTTATCTTCATATTGTTAAGGTATATAATCACGCATGGTCGCATATTCTAGATTGTATAGCATATTAAATCAAAACGCAAGCATCACGAATACTCTCGAGTGCATATGATTAAGAACACACAATTTTGTGGCATCTTATTTACAGATACTCTGTAATCTGTCATATATGTTAACAAACGATATTACAAGTTGTTATAATTCAAACAATTTGAAAGGTAAAACTCAGGCACAGCAAAAGCCCTCCTCTAATTCCGTGTGGGAATATAAAGGAAATTGGACCACGCCGTCTAGACAACCAGTCATTCGTTTACAATAACTATACGTGAGACAAGATAACTCGATACATCGTATCTACTTATTTTACAAAGCATTCAACAGTAGTTAGTTTCATGTATAAATATTTTGATATCAAATACATTTAAATTAGTTGCATTTCAATTTATATGATCGATAGTTTATGTCAGAGCATATATATATATATATATATATATATATATATATATATATATATATATATATATATATATATATATATATATATATATATATATATATATATATATATATATATATATATATATATTTATATTGTATTGTTAATAGCACCCAAAGTATTTTTTATATATGTCGACACAATTAGAAATATATTTTATATCTCTTGAATTGTAAAAGGACTGGGTTTTTTATTTGGTAGAGACAGCAAGTTGCTTCGACTTGTAGCGAGTTGTTCTGAACGGTGGTCGGTTATCTTGGACAGTCTTCCGAGGCAATTTTGTTAAATATTCCCGTGAGTGAGTGGCTACAACATCGTGTTAGTAACCTCTGCTTTAATGAAAACTGACTATGTTTGTAATTTTTCCAATTAAATTATAAAAGTCCAGTAGTATATCGTAAAAGTGTTTTTTGTTTTGTTTTGTTATTTGTATGTTTTGACAATAGGTGAATTTGTAAGTATGAACTGAATAGGCAACACATTTTCGCAGTAAGTACCAAAAACTTGAATGTGTATGTAATATTATGTTTGGATATGTCATTTCGTGACACTCACGCTGTTGTTGATGTTACAAATCAATGTTGTTCTTATAGTAAATTTAATTTTATGTTAGTTATTTAAAAAAACAATATATTTTCCTATATTTTTGTAGATTTTGATGAATGCACGGAATGGAATGGCCACGCCGTGGATTGTTCACCTTTTGCATGGTGTATAAATACGTATGGTAGTTATATGTGTTCTTGTTTCTATGATAAAGATGATGTGTCACACGATCCCGACCGACCTGGAAGGGTTTGCAGAGGTATGTATAATGCAATCAGATTTATCGTGCTGGTCTATAGGTGCACTATTTATATATCATTTTTACAATATCTGGCGATTCCAAAAAAAGGTAATTACCCCGTTAAAGTGTATTCAGAAATAGATCATGTTTTATGAATAGTTGAATTTAATCACTAATATTTATGATTAAACAGCCCAAATTCAAATTTTTCTCAGCTGAACCAAGTTTTTCGTAGTTTAGTCCAATTATTCTTACTTAAACCTACTTTTCTCCAGTGCATTCTAATTTATTACTTGAAGGAAAAAGCTGGGTTTAAAATGGAAAAAAAAGATATAACTGTCACGGAATCACGAAAAAATTTTTACCTCAAAGAAAAGCTCGTTTCACCGAAACAATGTATCTTTAACCATGCCAATGTCACTTATATAAGTAGCAATGGTCTTTCAACGCAATTAGTGTTTCTCAGCAACCAATGGGAGTGCCCAACATAAATATATAAACACCGTATGGGACCGAAACAAGACAAATTCATACATGTATATGCTATATTCTTCGTATCGTACGAAACGTACTCTCTACAAAAATGAACTTTGAAAGAACATATTCTGTAACGATGTAGCGATAATATTGGAACCGTTACCTTTTTTAGAATTGTTGAATACAATATCATATATATATATAGTTTATTGACTAGAATATATTTTGAATTATACTGCAAAATAAGAGAAAAAAGTTTGAGTGTTGATTTAACTTATTTTGTGTTTTATTGTTTTCAATTTTGTATCCAACGACATTAATACCGACAGAAAATTCCACTGAAATGCACCTAGTAACAGATTTAACGTCAAATTGTTTTGGAAAATGTACCAGAATGACCCAGATTGTCATATCGATTGGAAGAGATAATAGTAAATTAATCGGATTTAAGATACAAAAACGATAGAGTGTAAAGACCCCGTGATCGTTTTAATGAACAAAAAATCAGCTGACAAGATACGACAGAAATAATGTGAAAATTTGTATTGTAAAGTACATATATCTTACTAATTTTACAATATTTCGAAGGGGGCAATAAGTTCATGATCAACACATTAAAATTACTTTTTTCATCTAACATGACTTACTCTCGAGCGGTTAATCTCTCGAGCGTAAAAGTAATGGCGCCGTTTTCGTCAATGAATGTGTTTTTTTTCTATCCCGTCACATATCGTTTTTTATCATTTAATGAAAGTTCACATTATCTGCCTACTGAAAATATACTTTAAATGCACGTATCAATTTTCTCATTTTGTCTTATTTTTTGTCTCTTAAAGCATTTCTTCTCATTTCATACCCCCGTTTTCTCATTGTCTCATTGTCTCCGTTTAGTTTTGTCTGAATATTTTGTACTAGGAACACGTAACTTCAACTGAAATTGGGCAAGGTCCACTGCGGTTATGTAATATTTTCGTTGATGACATTTGGCGATATCTGCGAGAAACCAACCTTAACGTAACGGGGACAACTCGAAAATGGTCTATTGCGACTGGTTGTAACAAGTTGTAACTGGAGAAACCTAATTTCAACAAATGAAAACTAGGTTTTATATATTCAACTGTACCATTATTCATTCTTAATGTTATTCTAATTCTGTTAAACTTAAACTTCTCACTAACCAATAAGAATGCAACAAATAAATTTGTAAAAGTTGATGGGAACGAAATCAGTGTAGCTTACATAAATTTAACATAGCAAAGACAACAATTTTAATTTGATATGTTATATTCTTCGTATGTTCTGGAATGCACGCACTCAAAAGATCATGGAAGAACTTATTTTGTAATGATGCAGTGATAATGCTGGAACTGTTACTTCATTAAAATTAATAAATAAGATAGGATACAGTGAAACCTCACTTAGGAGGCCAGCTCGCTCAGGAGACTATCTAGCTTGGAGACCACATCGCTTTGCAGACCACCTCGCGTAGAACACCACCTCGCTTAGGAAATCACCTTAGGAGACCAGCTTGCTTACGAAACCATCTCACATTCCATACCATACATTTCCAGTCTCTTTATAAATAATTTCATTTGTACAGAACCTTTCTTAAGAGACAACCTCACTAATCAGATCGCTTTGAGTAAGTCAATAAGGTGGTCTTAATAACACGAGGTTTTATTGTATATTTCTTATTGAATCAAATATATTATACATTATACTGTTTAATCAGAGAACTCGTTTCGGTGTCATTGTTTTCATATTTTCATTTATCAACGGCATTATAACCTAGGAAATGTCCATGAAATGCACCCAGATACAGTTACAGCATATTAAACAGTGTCAAAAGTTAATATCTATTTCATTAAATCAAAGATATTAGAATTGATATTGTGAAAATAAAAAATATATTTGGGTGATTATTAAATTTATTTCGTGCAGTGTATTTTTATTTTTTTATCAGCAACATTAAAACCGAGACAAAATATAGGCCGTGAGCTAGATAGGGGTCACGTCCCCCCCCCCCCCCCCCCCCCCCCCCCCAGATGGAATTTTGTAGACCATGTTTTTCTGAAAGCCTATCATATCAGAAGTATTTTGAAAGAGGTTTGCCTTCTGGCGAGCGGGGCGTTTAGATTTTATACGGGTACAAAGTTCGCGACTGACACTTTACTCAGAGGTTAAAAAATTAGGGGGTATGGTTAGGAAAAACATCTTTTGTGATGGGATAATTAGACAAAATTACCCACATATTTGGTATCATTCTGTAGGAAAATGATCTCTGCACATTTTAAATCTAATCGTTCGACA
Organism: Atrina japonica; assembly: GCA_030159075.1. Lineage (NCBI taxonomy): Eukaryota > Metazoa > Mollusca > Bivalvia > Pterioida > Pinnidae > Atrina > Atrina japonica. Next base: position 309,038 of record BROG01000714.1, on the reverse strand, counting down.
GTGCGACAATCTGTGACGTCACAATACGTCACAATGTCACGTGACACTCTTGAAAAGAGATATAAAAACGTCAAATAAAGAGAGGAAGTTAGGTAGAGAGCTAGTGTACCCCGGAGGGCACTTTGTCGGCTATGTTTTTCTGAAAGCGTATCATATTAGTAGCATTTTGCAAGAGGTTTGCCTTCTGGCGAGCGGGGCGTTTAGATTTTTATCGGGTACAAAGTTCGCGACTGACACTTTACTCAGAGGTTAAAAAATTAGGGGGTATGGTTAGGAAAACATCTCTTGTGATGGGATAATTAGACAAATTACCCACATATTTGGTATCATTCTGTAGGAAAATGATCTCTGCACATTTTAAATCTAATCGTTCGACAGTGCGACAATCTGTGACGTCACAATACGTCACAATGTCACGTGACACTCTTGAAAAGTGATATAAAAACGTCAAATAAAGAGAGGAAGTTATGTAGAGAGCTAGTGTACCCCGAAAGGCACTTTGTCGGCTATATGTTTTTGAAAAGCGTATCATATCAGAACAATTTTGCTGCAGGTTTGCTTTCTGGCGACGGGGGTTTTCAATTTTTGTACAGGTCAGAAGTATATCATCGATGCCTCAGCTGATGTCCCCAAAACTAGGGGGTATGGTTAGCAAAACTCATATCTTGACATGTTAGATAAAGCAAAACTATACATATTTGGTATCAAACTGTAGGAAATTAAACCCACTACCTAGTGAATACAAAACAAAAGCACAAGACAAATTGGTGACGTCATAAGGTGTCACGACGCCATGTGACACTGTCCAAATCATATAAAAACAGACACAAAACTCTCCTGAGTTAGATGTTTACCTAACGTAACTTCAGGCCACTTTCACTACTAGAGTATCAAAACTCTTTGAATAAAATAAATGTCAAACGCAACTCAGTGGTGAGGTTAGGGAAACTGAGAACGGCAATTGCTACAACAGAAGTGATGATTGAAACAACACTCTGATGGAACTATTGACTCAGATGAAGATTGATTCAAATACCGAAACAGTCAATCAAACGACAATAATAACGTGATGGGGTTGATTCAAATACTGAAACGGTCAATCAAACGATGAGAATTACGTGATTACTGTCTGCAAACATATATCCATCCTCACCTTCCAATACTTCAGTCCAGTTCCTATCCTCCAGAGAATTCACTCGTCCGTGTCCTCGTGGAGTGAGTTGTGCCTGCTCCTGATGGCGTCTCCTCGTTTAGGTCGAAGTTGTCCCAACACAGATGCAACACAGAATTGTTATCTGCAGATATGTTGGCTGGTAATACAGAGTCAGTTGTGATCACAGCATTGCACATTGCAGTTTCCAGTTCCAGAGTTTTTGTGTATGACTGCCCATGGCCGAACCGATTCAACATAGTGATGATCTCTGCACTACCGGTCAGATGCCGTACAGTCATTGGCAGAAGAATATGCTTAGGCATCGACCACTCCCCATTTGTGGTTGCATAGCAGATGTCTTCTGCGAACGAGCTGGCACACCTTTCAACTTGTGTACTTGTCTGCCTTTCAGATTTGCCCGATATAATTGTACGGAGAAAGTCAACAAGGAGATCTGGGGGTTTCCGATCACCACCCAGGAGCCACTGGGTCGATGGACGCCACGGCATGGCAGTGGAGTGGTCTTTGGCGTCCATGATGTGTCGGCGGAGGATCATTGCTGACTCCTGGAGACGCCGCTCGCGACTGACACTTTACTCAGAGGTTAAAAAATTAGGGGGTATGGTTAGGAAAACATCTTTTGTGATGGGATAATTAGACAAATTACCCACATATTTGGTATCATTCTGTAGGAAAATGATCTCTGCACATTTTAAATCTAATCGTTCGACAGTGCGACAATCTGTGACGTCACAATACGTCACAATGTCACGTGACACTCTTGAAAAGAGATATAAAAACGTCAAATAAAGAGAGGAAGTTAGATAGAGAGCTAGTGTACCCCGGAGGGCACTTTGTCGGCTATGTTTTTCTGAAAGCGTATCATATTAGTAGCATTTTGCAAGAGGTTTGCACTGGCGAGCGGGGCGAGATTTTATACGGGTACAAAGTTCGCGACTGACACTTTACTCAGAGGTTAAAAAATTAGGGGGTATGGTTAGGAAAACATCTCTTGTGATGGATAATTAGACAAATTACCCACATATTTGGTATCATTCTGTAGGAAAATGATCTCTGCACATTTTAAATCTAATCGTTCGACAGTGCGACAATCTGTGACGTCACAATACGTCACAATGTCACGTGACACTCTTGAAAAGTGATATAAAAACGTCAAATAAAGAGAGGAAGTTATGTAGAGAGCTAGTGTACCCCGAAAGGCACTTTGTCGGCTATATGTTTTTGAAAAGCGTATCATATCAGAACAATTTTGCTGCAGGTTTGCTTTCTGGCGACGGGGGTTTTCAATTTTTGTACAGGTCGGTATATCATCGATGCCTCAGCTGATGTCCCCAAAACTAGGGGGTAATGGTTAGCAAAAACTCATATCTTGACATGTTAGATAAAGCAAAACTATACATATTTGGTATCAAACTGTAGGAAATTAAACCCACTACCTAGTGAATACAAAACAAAAGCACAAGACAAATTGGTGACGTCATAAGGTGTCACGACGCCATGTGACACTGTCCAAATCATATAAAAACAGACACAAAACTCTCCTGAGTTAGATGTTTACCTAACGTAACTTCAGGCCACTTTCACTACTAGAGTATCAAAACTCTTTGAATAAAATAAATGTCAAACGCAACTCAGTGGTGAGGTTAGGGAAACTGAGGACGGCAATTGCTACAACAGAAGTGATGATTGAAACAACACTCTGATGGAACTATTGACTCAGATGAAGATTGATTCAAATACCGAAACAGTCAATCAAACGACAATAATAACGTGAGGGGTTGATTCAAATACTGAAACGGTCAATCAAACGATGAGAATTACGTGATTACTGTCTGCAAACATATATCCATCCTCACCTTCCAATACTTCAGTCCAGTTCCTATCCTCCAGAGAATTCACTCGTCCGTGTCTCGTGGAGTGAGTTGTGCCTGCTCCTGATGGCGTCTCCTCGTTTAGGTCGAAGTTGTCCCAACACAGATGCAACACAGAATTGTTATCTGCAGATATGTTGGCTGGTAATACAGAGTCAGTTGTGATCACAGCATTGCACATTGCAGTTTCCAGTTCCAGAGTTTTTGTGTATGATGCCCATGGCCGAACCGATTCAACATAGTGATGATCTCTGCACTACCGGTCAGATGCCGTACAGTCATTGGCAGAAGAATATGCTTAGGCATCGACCACTCCCCATTTGTGGTTGCATAGCAGATGTCTTCTGCGAACGAGCTGGCACACCTTTCAACTTGTGTACTTGTCTGCCTTTCAGATTTGCCCGATATAATTGTACGGAGAAAGTCAACAAGGAGATCTGGGGGTTTCCGATCACCACCCAGGAGCCACTGGGTCGATGGACGCCACGGCATGGCAGTGGAGTGGTCTTTGGCGTCCATGATGTGTCGGCGGAGGATCATTGCTGACTCCTGGAGACGCCGCTCACCCGAGGCTGCTAGTTCGAACGCAGTTTCGACAGCGCGACCCTCGACATCGGCGGCATACACCAAATCAGATGTTGTAACGGACGATTCTGGACGCCAGAAGCGGATTTCCACCAAAATGTTTGACAAGTTTGTCTTTTAGCTTGTAAGTTTTATATTCTGCATTATAGAAGGCGGGATGCTTTTCTAGAATATAAGTCAAATACCTCTCCTTCAGCATTGTCAAACGCTCCACATTTTGTCATCGATATGTGCACATAGAAAGTCAAACGCTTCTTTGTGAGTAGCCTGGGACTTGCTGGATTCGGAATCTGGATGCGAGACGTTTCTGGCGCTAGTACGGGTGTACGCCCGATGACAGTGATTATGGTAATGCGCTTCTTGCACAACCAAGTCTTGATCTTGGATTTTTCCCAAGAGAACACTATCACACTTTTCTAGGACTGCAGATTTTATGGACTCTTCGGAACACTTCGTGACGCATTTGGTCAAACCCTGTTTGCTGCCCCGTATTTTGATGATCTCCTTGTTGCAGAACAGGCATGCATTCACAGGGAAAATACCACTGTCTCTCCGGAAACGCGCCTTTGTTTGCTTGTACTTGGAGCAGAGGTGTCGAGGTCCGCCTCAGCCAGCCTTTTTGGTAGTTTAGCAAAGTTTGTGAATAACTGATAACAGCGCTTATGAGAACCATGTACAGCAGGGTCCAGAGCTTCTGGAAGACCAGAACACAATTCTTGCAGTCGATATTTGGGAGAAGAGAAGGCTAGTCTTTTTTGCGGAGTTTCTGGAAGCCTGTCTCTGTACGAGCATTGATTTGTTCATCCCGTGTGCTGTCATAATGCACCACACAGTCCCTGCCACTGCTGTCAGAAGATGGCTTCTGTTTGGCAGGTTTCACTGTGTGGAGCTGCACTTGACGCTCCATTGTGTTGTGGCTTTGCTGTGCCTCTTGCCCAGAACACAGCAAGTTTCCACAACCTCACTTGTTGGCTGAAAAACTTTCTCAGGGTGGATGTGTCAACGAGACAATTCCAATGGAAGTTGTGTAACTTTCAGTGGCACCCTAAAAGCAGTTGCTCTGGCTCACCCTACATGAAGTGACACTGTTATCAGCCGAAAACCAGTCACCCAGTCGCCAATGATGCTCATGTCACCAGAATGTGAAACCCTCGTTCTATCGTTGACGAAGTACAACTGATGTTGAAATCAACTGCTAGCTTTTGATTATGGATGCCCGGTCTAAACTCGATGTTTAATAGGTCATCTTCGTCGAGTGACCCATAAAAGTGTTAAACTGATCAGAGGGCCCATCCTGACTAGCTCAGCACCCATCTGGTATGTGGGGGAGTGACTCGATGTCAGTTTATTGATGACCTGATTTGAACTTTTACGCCTGTTCGATGGAAAAAACAAGCTTGCTGAGAACCAAAAATGCGATAGGACTGGTGAAAATAAACTCTAGTTGACAGGAGCTTTCGTTTGATACCCATATTGCCATACTATATACAAAAATGTGTTGTGACCTTGTTTTCCTACCATATGCAAATTAAGGGCTGATGACGTCATATTTGTATTTTTGTGTAAGTCACTAGAAAAAAATTGATTTTGTTTTGTTTGCGCAGATACCTTCCCCCAAACAGTTGCAAAAAATGTATACCTGTTTTAGGCCGCAAAGTTCATTGTGGATCAGAATTTTTATATCATTTCCAGGAGGGTCACGTGACATTTTGACCGGTTGTGACGTCATAGGGTCTGTTATCAGTTTAATTTTATATTCAAAATGTAGAGAAATCATTTTCCTACCACATGATATGAAATATGTGGGTATTTTGTCTTCTTAATTCAAAACAGAAAAAAAAATTTCAACCATACACCCTAATTTTTTTAATACCTCAGTGAAGCGCAGGTGTCATACTTCAACCCCTCATAAAATCTAAACGCCCCGCTCGCCAGAAGGCAAACCTGCTTCAAAATACTTCTGATATGATAGGCTTTCAGAAAAATATGGTGTACAAAATTCCCTCTCGGGGGGGGGGGGGGCAGGGTCTACTGTCAGCTCAAGGTCTAATATCTATGAAATGCACGTACTAACAGTAACACCTTCAATGCCCATTATCATTTTTAATTAGTACCTAATGATTCACTTTTTGTATATTGTATTGAGCAAAAAAAAAATAAAACCAAAGAAAATTCGTCGTAAAATGTAGAATTATGAAATATTTAAAATAATAATAACTATTTAGTAAAAACACTTGGTACCAACACGCTTTGCAGACAACTGATGATTAAGATGAGACCTTTTTATTTAAACTAAAATTAACGTCAACATATGTGTTGCATTTTCATAATAATAAAATTGACAGTGTTAATGATGTGGTAAAATTCCCGAACGTTATAGCTACAGCGCCGTTTTGTAGGAATTTGTGTAGCTTGTTTCGACACAATTCGTGTTTTATCGAATGATAATACAATTGACATGAACATATCATTTATGTTCCACTTTGCTTTTGCTATTGAACCAATTTTTCTCTAAATAATTCAAATTTCCAGTTGATCCAAGTTCTCATAAAGACTTAAATTAACGGGAGACAAATGGAATTAATTAAGAAAAACTAGTTAAATATCATTAATTGTGGTGCCATAGATACCCATGTACAGTATAAATGTGTGTGTGTGTGAGTGTGTGTGTGTGTGTGTGTGTGTGTGTGTATTTTGTCTGTATCTATCTGTGTATGTATTTCCATATTATATACATGTATATGTTTGTACGTAGTCTCACTCCCCTCTAAAACGAGCAAATCAGCTGATATTTTATTCATGCCATTTTCGTTTTAGATCCTCTACAGACAACGACACCTAGTCAAGAGTGAGTACCATTTAAAAAGTGAGATTGCCCCAGTAGAGCAAAGTTTATTTCCGTAGTACATTGTATCCTAAAATACACAAATTAAAATTTTCATTCTAAAAAGTAGCAATATAAACAATCTCAGATACCAAAGTATAAATCAATAGAATGTCCAGAACAGATTTTCTTCCTTTTACAATTACTGTCTTTTATTCTCTCATTTTTCCATTATTACTCCTTCAGTTGTTCAGGTCGGGTGGTTAGAACCACGCGCTTTGAAGCATGAAGTGTCTCACATCTGGTCAGCGTAGGTTTGGGTCCCGCTGAGTTTTGTGAGAAAGTTTGCCAGTTTACTTGTGGAAGGTCGTCTCTTCTCAAGTACATTATAACCAGATTCTGTCCTCCACAAATAAAAAATGGTCGCCACCATATAACTGAAAAAATGTTGAAGGTGGCGTAATACACTATTCAAAATTCAAATTATATTCCTCAGGAACAATCTACATTCATAATTACTTAAAGGAGTACTGCCTGTGTTTATCAAATAAAAAAATGATGTTTTCTTCTTTTATTACTTATACTGGTTGCACAATAACGAATATGAGCATAAATTTTTATACTCCTGTGTATTTTGTGAAAATAAGGTCAGATCAAGTGTGGTATGCGTACACAAATAGTAAAGTTAAGTTAAACAATTACAAGTGAAAAAGTGCCAAACCTGGATTTCTCAAGCAATGTTCATTAGATAATAAAATATATAGAAATGTAAGAATTTGTAAACCTGTGTATATGTGTTAAAATGTATGTACAAATATCAACATTTACCGAAGATGTACTTACATAAATTATATGTATAACTCCAGATACGTAGATATGATTGAATTCAGAATTCTATTTTATCACATAAGAGTTTCTTTAAATGTCAGTATTTTGTCAGCTTTGTTGATTTATAACTAATAAACAATGTTATTTTGGTATTATGTAGATAACTTTGGATAAATAAATGCGATTTTATGAACGTATATTGCTGAATTTCCTTCTTAAAAGTTAAGAAAATATTTGAAACAAATTCATACAATCAGGAAAGAGAGGCAACTTCTTCAATCTACAAACGAACACGTGACTTCAGTGTTCCATCAGAAAGTAGAATTTAAATCAAACGTGTTGGGTCTTTATTCTTTCTTGGTTCGATGAAATATAAAAAATAAAGAAACCAGTGGCTTCCAATCAATAGAATTTCGAACTAGTTGAAAAAATGTATAATAGAGGATGTAACTACATGTAAATAAGATGTTAAGACTATTTAGGATAGCTTGATTGAAATAATAATAATAATAATAATAATAATAATAATAATAATAATGATGATGATGATGATGATGATAATAATAATAATATACTTGTATATATATATATATATATATATATATATATATATATATATATATATATATATATGTGTGTGTGTGTGTGTGTGTGTGTGTGTGTGTGTGTGTGTGTGTGTGTGTGTGTGTGTGTGTGTGTATTATTTATCTATTTCTTAATTTATTTAATCTGGTTTTCAACATATAAATATTTCTATTTCAGATGCTCTGGAGGCACTTGCCAGACAAAATGGGAATGTAAGTACCTACTTTAAACGCACGCACACACGCACGCACGCACGTATACACACACACGCATATATATATATATATATATATATATATATATATATATATATATATATATATATATATATATATATATATATATATCGGTGTAGAAATTTATGATGACTTCGATATCTCAGTAGCTTCTCTTCTATTGAATAAAGTCTCTTGGGTGTTTTAAAATAATAATCCATCCTCAAAAATAAAGGCTATCATACCAAAGGTGTAAACATCTGTAGAATTGTTACACAATAAATCATTGAATAATATAAATAATCCATCAATATTCAGGTAATGTATGTTTTATTGTATATATATATATATATATATATATATATATATATATATATATATATATATATATATATATATATATATATATATATATATATATATATATATATATATATATATATATATCTGTGTGTATGTGTGTGTGTGTTTTCTCGTCCGAATTAATCGTATCAATGGGACATATATTCCAATTGACGCTTGTTGCGTTTTAGAGTTGTTATGACTTGATGAAACGAATATATAGGCATATAGGCTTTCAACAGTAAAAATATATAGATAACATGCCATTCGGCAATTCTTTGTGGTAAGTTAGAGGATTCATAGATTTTTCTATGTGAGCATTAATTCTAATACTGTTTTTAAAACAATAAAATAAAATAAAATGCCGTTAAAAGAAATGATTTCCTGTATAACGATAAAAATATCTCACAATTATCTAGATAATTCTATTTTATATCATGGGAATCATTCTTCTTACATAAATAAAGGTATGCTGCCTACCACATGGTTATGTTTAAATGTCCATGTATATGATGTTTATTTGAATTTGGTGCTGTATGCTTTGTTTTCCAAATATTATAGATTTTCGGGTACCAAGAGCTTTTGGAGATTTTATTTGAAATCATTAACCCTTTCAACCCTAAGTTTCAAGATGGTGTGATATTTCCTATTGCTAAGACCAGTCTATTATAGCCTGTAGGGTATAAAGGGTTAATAAACTATATCATGGTAGTTTGTTATTCTGATAAAAGTTGACGTTTGTGTCGGAAAGGCCAGATCATTACGCTTTAAGTACTCCACCTCTAATCTGTGCGGGTTTGAATCTACTGGAACCTTCAGTGATTTAGCAAGAGATCTAGAGTTTGCTAGATTACTTGTGGAAAGATGGTGTCGTCCTTCCGGTTATTTTTGTTTCCAAGGTCTCTCCTTCACCACTAAAACCACTAAACCACCATATTACAGAACAACTGTATAATGTGCCGTAAAACACCATTCAAAGTAAAAAATGAATCTGATAATAGTTGTGAATTGTGCTAAATATCTATTTTGTTTTTTTTATATTTTCAGGGGTAGGATTAGCGCTGGTTCTTCTGTTCATCGTTCTAATATCATTCCTTGTATACGAGGTGTACATAAAGAAACAGGAGATTATGAAAGCAGACCCAGGATATGCCACCCTGAAAAGAATCAAAACGATGAGGCGAAACCAACGAAGTCGCAATAAGAAAACTATGAGGCAAAAAGATAAAAAAGACAAACCACTTCTCGAGAAAAGTGAACCGGAAGGTAAATTGAAAATATAAAATTTTACCTTTTTTAGCTATAAACTGACTAAGCTGAAGTCTTTATTTATATGATTTTATTTTTCCATGATCATCGTATTACATTTTTTTAATATTTGTATTAATTTTAGTAACTGAAATCTGAAAACTTTTAAATTTCTTATTCCACAATATTCAAATATGGATAGGTGTGATATAGTTGATACCTAAAATAAAATCGTTTTTTGGTAAGTCCCCGAAAAAATTAAAATAAAGAAAATATTGCTTTGCTTACTTTTGCAAATAGAGCAAGGATAGAAAAAATAATATGCAACAGCTTGAAATAAAATTGATTTTCATTTGGTTTACCTGAGATGTTATGAATTTAGCTTTTTATTCTAAGACTGTTTTTAATTTTGAAAAATCGTGTCACTAGAGACATGTAAAGAATTTTTATTCATCTGCTCTAACTTATAGAATTAAAGTGGAAGGCTTATTGACCAAAAATCTGTGTTCAAATTCTGTAAGGTAAAAATCATGTTTTATCTAAATTTTTCAGATATGTCATTCGAACAGCCACCATCATACACAGAGGATCCATAAAAATCGATCGCTTATATCATGAATAATTAAACAATAAAATTGTATAGCAAATATAATGCTTTTTTTATTTCTACAACACTGATGGTGTTCAAAATAAATTTTCCAATTTCAATAAAATCTTGATTTTAATGTGTATTGTAAACACAAAATGCAAGATGTAAATTAGATGCGCATTCCAATTCCAAATTCACACACCAGTTCTACGATAACTTATTGCATTTACTTGAGCAACAAAGGAATAGATGTAACTGCCGTGTTGGATTATATCTTGATTTAACGAGAGGGGTGACTACTTTTAATAAGTCATTTCCGCTCGTCCCAATGAGGTAGGCAAAAATGTTTAATGTGTGTTTGCGTGCTTCTTGAGTTGTCCATATTTTCAACGACTTTTTAAGTGCGACTCCATTTGTACAATCTGACGTATTTATCAAACCGTACTTCCTTGATCATTAACCCTCAATCTAGGCATGGCATAGTGTCGGTCATTGGTCTTACAGAAAAGCATTGGTTTGAGGATCACCGGAAGAAACTGTTTAACCTGTTTACCATTGTATGTTGTAATTAGTTATATGTGAATCAAATCTATTTGAATTGTTATCTTCCAAATGCTACTCATCTTAAATTTAAGAAAGATAACAACAAGTAATTACACTACTGTGATCACGAATTATATCTTTAAAGCACAATTACTATATTTGAACATTAAATAGAATTTCAAAGTGGTATGTACAGTTGATTAGGGATTCCGAACCCGGTTGGTCATTTAGCGTCACAAATTACGAACATTTGAAAAAGAGAATTAATTAAAAGTTTGTTGACCGTGTCTTAACATATAAGTTATTTCCAGAAATATTCGCCAAGCAGTGGTGGGTTAAAATATGGAAATACGTAGCTTTGCCTATATTTGTTTACTCCATCCCGGGTAAGAAATTCAAAACTGAAAAATAAACGAAAAACGCAAGAAAGTTTAAATGTCAATTTGTTCGATGATTCGAACTGAATACACATGTAGCATGTATATGTAGGTGTGTGTTTGTTATATTTATATCACATGAATGTGTAATATGTGTATTTATGTCTAAACAAATCTAACAAAACAAATCCTACAAAAGATTATTTCTGCTGCGCCCTCATAAACTATGTGTTATGTGACACAACGGTAGTTTGTCAAATAAAATAAAATGAATCATCGCAGACCATATCTATAGCACCGATCTTTAATTTCACGGTAATGGCTATCCATGCCTCTCTCAGATGCTTATAAAATCCACACCAACAAATAAATCCTTAAATCATCAATATCTCTGTCTCCCTATCTGTCTGTCTCCCTAACCGTCTGTCTGTTTCCCTGTCTGTCTCCATATCTGTCTGTCTCCCTAACTGTCTGTCTGTGTCTCCCTGTCTGTCTGTCTGTCTGTCTGTCTCTGTCTCTCTCTCTCTGTCTCTCTCTCTCTCTGTCTCTCTCTCTCTCTCTCTCTCTCTCTCTCTCTCTCTCTCTCTCTCTCTCTCTCTCTCTCTCTCTCTCTCTCTCTCTCTCTCTCTCTCTCTCTCTCTCTCTCTCTCTCTGTATAACCCTTAGGCGAAATTCAAATGCACTATAAATACATTCGAAAAATTATTTTACACCATACAACATGTACGTAACATGTACATACCATACACGTGGCCAAACTGTCATACCTGTATTTAGACCCGAACTGAATTCGATTTTGTTATTTTTTATTTTACACACTTTCACATTCTGATCTATTTATACTTAAATTGTAGGTATTCTAGTAAAGTTTAAACTATTGTAGCATGCGTGATTCCAGGGGTATAGCTTAGAAGATGACCAAAATAAGTTCTCAAGGCTAACGTTTCTGCCCAAAAATATGATCGACGTAGCTTGAAATTTGAATAATTGCATTTTTCTGACAGGAAAAAAATGCTATGAAACAATACCACAAACTTAACCTAAATGAATTTTAAAATCCGCCTATGAGTAAACAGATGACTATTTTAGTTTTCATGACTAAATCATACAACAGGTCTAAACTTCCAATTATCTAACCAACCTCTGTCACATTTGAAGTGCACATAAAAAGTTTATAATGATTATACATGCAATGTGAACATGTCTAGCACTGAACAATGATAGGAGATCTGGCTGTTTATTGATTTGGGCGAGTCTAAATATGACCACAGGCTTTGATGAGTTGAGTATATAATAATTCACTGGTATTGAAATACAATTCAATGACTATACGCAAAACATCGGGGATTCAAACGACCCAAGTGTTGCAATTATCATTGACATAATACTTATGCCATATTTTTGGAAAATAGGCCAATAAGTTTAAGACGAGGAAGATCAGTAGGGTTTCAATTGCCTTAAATGTAAGAAAATATGTTTCTGCCTTCAATCCATTTACAATATCATATTACCTGTGTGACTGATTGTTGTATGTACTCAAGCTATAGAAATCTCAGATACTAAAGTATACATCCTTAGGATGTCCAGGATATAGATGCAAATCTGGTAAAAACTGGACAAAACACGGACCCCGTAAATCAAGAGATGGGATCAGGTACCATGAACGGTCACACCTGCCGTGAGTCCTCAGTCATATCTAAATGATATGCGTTAGAAATGAATCATCGTCACAACTGTTACAGATATCTCAACAACCGCTATCGAACACGCAGCTACGAAATGTCATTCTGATTATTAATTACAATAATACATGTAATTAAAACATAAGTTCAACGAAAATTATCAAATACTTATTTTTGATTAAAGTAAAAATGAATTATTACCCATGGTTTCTAAGTCCGTTAGAATACGAAAAGTTGGATGAACAAATGGTCTAACCATGAAGAACAATTGCGAATCCCAAATTGGATGGGACCAGGTGTATGGAAGGAGTCAGCGGCCAATGCTAGGATGCCACACCCTGTCCAGAATGTTACATTGAAACCTTTCGAGTTCGGTTCTTCATAGATTGATACTATATAAATTACATTAAAATGAATATAGGTTTCCATTCTATCAGACCACGGCGTCAGTAAATTAATGGTCATTTATATCATATATTATATTTTCTCGGTAGATATATATACATGTATATGGAAAATACAAAAATGGTGGAATTGCAGTTAACACACTTTAACAAAGCGTTAATCTGAAAATTGTCCATTTATGTAGTTATGGGTATATCCATAATCATGCATCTCTCTGCATCAAATAATTCAATTGTATATAATTGTTTTCAAGCCGCCTAAAGTGCAATGTATTGGATTTTGTAGTACGTACTTTTGTGTTCGTAATTTTACCAGACAAATTAAACAGGTAGTTTGCCTAATGGTCCGTAACAAACTTACTGAATAGCGAACTTTCATGAATAAAAGGATTATATTTCAGACTTCCCCAAAGATAATAAACAAAAGAGTATCATATCACTCATAAACAATTTTAAAGCTTAATATGATTGCAATCACCTGCGATAATGTCCTCGGCATATCCGATGTGCGTTTAATGTGAAAGAAATTAAATAGGAACGTATCTGTATAACGAGTTATCAAAGGGAGATGATATGCCAGCTTAAATATTTGTTTCACGGGCGGATCTATAGAAAATAATCAGCTCTGATACCAAAGTATAGACCTTCAGGATGGCCAATGATATAACGACTTCATCATTTTCTGCAGAAAACGCGTCGAAATCACATTATTCCGTTTAAACGTGATTTGATCTGTTTATCAGATTTTTCTATCAAGAATCCACGATGCAATTTTATCATATGATAAATTCTAAAAAGTATTTCATTCTGCAACAGTTGTTTCTATCTTTTGATAATTTTAAAAATTATACAATTTGATTTTAGAAGTCTGAGTCCATTTAATCTGTGGAACATTTTGTACCGCTTACTGTAGCTTTTACTAGGGAAAATATGTTCATGAATGCAGCCTTTGTGTACAATACAATACGACATCACATTTCGCAAATTTTGCAATCTGCTAATGATTCTGATTACTGTCATGTGCCATGTTTCGCTATCAAACTGTTGCGTAACATATCCGATAGTCGTTGTTGTATATTGATTAGATTATGATTATTGGATAGGGGCAGGCTTCTGGAAAAGACTGAAAATGGGATCAGGTGCCATAATGGATTTATTTTCCTCTTCCGTCGGATCACCCCAGATGTGTATCCAACGTGAAATCGAAATCAAATCAGTTAAAGAATAAACCTCGGTTCCTTTTGTTATGGACTGCTATCAAGCAAGTTACGATTCATTTCGGTTAGTGCAACATGGTTTTTTGTATGTATAGTATACTATTATCTGGGGAGTTTACATATAGCAATCTCAGATACAAAGATATAAATCTTTAGATTGTCTAGGATATAGATACGAATCTGGTAAAACGTGTTTAAACACGGACCTCCGGAAATCAAGAGGTGGGATCAGGTGATATGGAGGAGTAAGCATTCCTTGTTGACCGCTTACACCCGCCGTGAGTTCACAGTCAAAACTAAATGAATTACGTGAGAACGAATCCTCCTCACAATTGGTACAGATGTTAAAACAAACAAGACTATTATACTATAATGGTTAGATCTCTTAACAAAGTCTGCCTTCAATATTTAGGACTCTCTTAAATAACAATAATCCTGAAGTCATCTTAAGTGATTTCAGCATAAGTTAAAGTATTCATACAGTCGAACTCATTCATATTGAACCCTGTTAAATTGAAATTTCTTTTTTTATTTGAGTTATTTTTCAAAATCCTATTTATTTGACAGACAAATTAATCTCCATTCTATTTCGATATATCCGGGTCCCATTGTATATAGTTCAGCACAGTGATATTACATACATGACAGAACATTACTCAGTTGCCTCCCTCTAATTTTTTATGGCTTTTTTCGTCAACCAATATAAAAATGTATCAGAATTACAAACATTGGCGTCGAGAAAGTAAGCAAAACCATCCGGTTTTTTTTAACGCAGACATTATTCGGGTCACTATAGAGTCATGGTTAGGGAAATTAATTATCCCATGATATTTATTTAATTCTTCGCTACAAAAGCGCGCAGATTTATTTGTCGCAAACCTGATTACTGTATCATAACAATGTTTTCGCACATTGCTTGTGAGGTACAAACTGTAATAAGTGGGTGTTATACAAATCATGTTTACACAACATTATTAAAAAGTATACGACCAGCAGAGAACATATTTTACACGGTTCATACAAACCGCCATCAGCACCACAAACTAATCTTGGCGTATTTACCATTGTAGATACCATTGTATGGATCTCAGAGGGACATTTCCCGACCATGAAATTGAATTCCTGGATTAAACTATCAGCTGTATGTCATAATGGATTCAGTAGTAGCTCTATTCATTCTCCTTCATAATATGAAATGGGTTATTTGAAATAACTCGTTAAGCAACAAAATGTTAGTTTCGCTTCTATTATAGGGTTCGTCACATATTTAGCAAAACGTAATATATTTTGGCCGCCCGATTAACAGCAGAGATACATTAATTTGGCTGTACCTATATCATAGTTTTGTATCGGTAATTGCCTAATAATTATTAATTTCTTAGATGAACGCGTTTACTGAAAGAGATGTATACGTGTATAGAAAAATGCCTCAACTGGCCCACCAACATCTTATATCTGTCTCCAAGATTTAATCACTTAGTTGAATCTTATCGGAGTTCTTGAAATAGACGTGTACTAATAGACATACCAGTGAGAATTGCAGAACGTTTTGGTAAAAAGTATATGATTATTTCTTAATTTGTTTTCATTTGAATTGACTAGGTAGTTACGGTGCATGGCATTGTTGTTTGTCATTTTTTTCTTTTTATATACATTTATTCTTGAGTACTCTAGAAAAGAAACATTCACACTTTTGTTCATAATGGAAGAAACAATGGTATAATAGAAGAGAGAGGACAAGTTTCAAATATATGATTATTTCTTAACTTGTTTTCATTTGATTTGACTACGAAGTTACGACACATGGGGTTGTCGTTCAACATTTTTTTTCTCTTAGATACAAGGATTTTACATGGCACATTACATCTTCGTCTGACAAAGGAATGTACAGTATCGGTGGCTGTCACTCCAAACTCACTCTATATCAGAAACATTCACACATGTGTTCATGGATGGAAGAAATGATAACTTACAAGAAGAAAGGGAGGGGACAAGATTCAAATATATTTAAACATAAATACACAAGTTCATGCTTAAATGCAAATTTATCATTTAAATACACCCATCGTGAACTCGATGTTCACTACGTTTGTACATTGTTTATGCCAGATGATGGACCAAACATGAAGATGTGGAACCAGACTCTTTGCCTGAATGGCTGAAAGCTTAAAGGATCTATGAAAACACGTTATCCTTTTGTATTTAGTGATCCAGAAGTGGTAACCGAGCTGGATAGATAGAGTACATGACCAATATGTACTGGTCGCAGCAGACTCAAATAATATAGTTTTTAATAGTAAGGCACATTAATATAATTGTTTATTAGAAGAACGAGGGTATAATACGAATTCTTGTAATCCGACATACACACGTAGACCACTTTCAAAGGACGAAATCCTTCAAAATCACAAGTCCGTATTACGTTCTTTTGATGTATTTACAACCGATACTGATTTTGAGCAACGATATTTATATTACATACCTAAACTTCACCAAACCCCATCAAAGCAGAGGTACATAGCAGGATCCAGCAAATATTCCACCAAACATTTATCTTTACTCCTTACCAAGATACTAACAGCCGTTAAGGAGAAACTTCAGCAATACTGTAAAGTTGCTTATTCAAAAAGAGGTGTAAATCAGATGTGGATACTTAAAAATTCCAGACAACTTTTAGAAAATTTGAAGGCACACAAATTCTCAGATTCACAGTATCAAAACATATGGCTTTTCTACTCTTTACACAACAATATAAAAATTAAAAGAGAGACTTTTTAGCTTCATAGACAACTTTTACATCCAACATAATCCTTTCACGTACATGAATTTTAACCTGGGGAAGGGATTGACGCCAATTCAGTAAGGCTTCTTTTTCATGGCATACCATGCCTGTCGTAACTCGGAATCTCGGTTTTAAGACTCATCTGAAAGGTCCGGTGTTGTAGCGTAGACTTTCCACCCGCATAGTGTTTCCCACAGGAAGAACAGACCCGGGCCCAACCCCCCAACCCCCGAAAAAATGGGCATAGCATAGAATTTCCTCCCAGGAAGAATCAACCCGGGCCCAACTCCCCCCCCCCCCCTTGGGAAAAAGCGCCCCAGCATAAAATTTCCCACAATGACAGTAAGCGTTTCCGACTTCTGACATTTTACATACCTATCCGTCTCCGGTTCTTTTATTGGAATTATATTAATCTATGTCGACCGAAGATTAACAGAATAACTTTAAGTTTTTGTATGAAAATGTTATAACTGTAATCATGGAATTGATTTGCTACATTCAAGTCTTTGTCAATGATTTGTTTGATATATTAAGCCGCCAATATGTAAACAAAAAAAAATATAAGATAAGACGAGATAACTTTATTATCACTGAAACATTTTATACAATAAATGATTATGGCAACAACATTCTTGCATTTTACAGTTAAATATGTACAGTCCTTCTTTGTACATATATAATTATAATTTGTTTGTATTGCTTTGCCATGTATACCTTGATCCAGGGTATCAAGCCAAGACTTGTATTTAAATAATATTTCAGAATACTTTATGTGTAATGTCAGCCTCCGTCAGGGTGAGAACCTCTCACTATTTTCGTTTTCTTTGTACTTAAATGATATTGAAGAATATTTCTCACAAAATCATGTCAGTGGGTTAGATAATATAAGTAATGATATGAGAGAAACATTAGGTACGTATTTTAGACTTTTGGCATTGCTGTATGGTAATGATACAGTTCTTTTCTCTGCTTATGGTCTACAGACAGCATTGAATGTTTTTTAAAAAAATTATTATAAACTTTGAAAATTGAAAGTAAATGTTGAAAACCAGGAATTATTGTATTTTCAAAGGTAAATAATTGTAACTATAATTTTTCTGTCTTTGAAATATGAAAATATGAGCATTATTTTTTAATCTTTTATACATAATATATTATCAAGAGCTTAAATCGCCATACGCGTTTTAGCGTGCTGATTGCGCGAATTCCAAGTCATGTTCTTATATCTAAAAATGCTTCAAATCGTTAATTCCGAATCACATAAATTTCATGATAAGTTACATGAATACCGGTAGGACAGGTGAGATATATTAATAAACCGACCTATGAAATATTTCTGCTAGATAAATATAAACACATACACGTGCTTTGGTAACTATAAAAAATAAATAAATAATCAAGACATCAGAAGTGATACTAATCCCCTGGCAATCGAAATACAATATAATACCTATAGAGCACGGACAATAATATTTGAATGAAATAAATAATGGGTAATAACTCTGTAAATACGGGAGCGCGGTTTACGAAAAGTGAACTCGTCCTAAATATTACCATATAAAAACCCTTGTTAGATATTACCATATAAAAATCGTTGAATCAAGTTTTGTGAAATTCCGTTGAGCAATAAAGCTGTTAGACCGCTGACAATAATATTTCAATGAAATAAACAAACGACAATAGCTCTGTAAATAAGAAACGCAAACGTGTCAGGGATATTACCATATTAAAGCCTTGTATCAAGTTTCGTGAAATTCCGTTGAGAAATAAATTTATTATAGCGCTGACAAGATAGTGTACATACATACGTACGAGCCTAACCCTATATCCCGAACTTCTTTTGCGAGGGGATAATAAATAAAAAATTATTATATAATTATATATATATATATATATATATATATATATATATATATATATATATATATATATATATATTCAGAAGAAATGCACATTGATTTTCAGATAAAACAACTCCATTTGAATCGGCTTACTACAAAAAAAAATTATATCAATTGTTACATCTACGTAAAATTATCCAGATTTAACGAAAATAAATAACCTACTTTTTTACGACTGAGGATGTCAAAATTTTTTTATATTTCCACTGTATTATCTCTATCAATTTTTAAAAGCTCATCAATTTTCTATTTTGAAATCCGGAGACAAGAGGGGGAATTCTATCCCAGGGCGGTTTTTCCGCCCAGGGGGAACTCTGTACTGACTGTGTATTGAAGGAAATAATATGCTGGGGCGCTATTGCCCATAGGGGAAAGTTGAGCCCGGGCTCGTTTTTTCCGGGGGGAGGGGGACCATGCGGGGAGGAGTCTATGCTACAACACCGGGACTTTTACTCCGTTGGCCGAGTGCTTGTCGACCAATCTCCAAGTATTTAGTATGACCCGGAACCAAGTTTGGAATTGGGACTCCCGACTTGCGAGTCGAACGTTCTACCACTAGAACACCGCAATGGGTCACATTATATATAAATACTATATGTATAATTACACTTATCATTTAATATAAACAAATTGACGTATATGATATAAAGATGCGTTTTAATATAATTTGATTAGTGGAACGTAACAACAACGACATGTTTGAATTTGAATTTTGATGTATGTTTACGCCAAATTCGATCAATTGTATTTTCTGGCGTCCAGTTATTTAATTGAGGGGAGATAACACGGGAAGAGAAAGCCGGTTTTTCTCACAAGTCCGGCTTAGGTTCAAGCGGGATTTGAATCTGCAATGATCGGAAGTGGGAGACTACATGGGTCGAAACTCAATGCCATAACCATGCGGCCACAGATACTTTGAATATATGGCCAGGAAAAGTATCAAGAGACATGTGCTTGCATTGGTTTATAAGTCTGTATAAGCAAATCGCAAAGTGACTTAGAGGACCAAGTATATCTCGTTTTTACACCTACTTGTGTTTTCTGTATGGATGCGACTTTTAAACCCACCTTATTTTCGATAGTATACATCTATTATATATATTATTTATTTTCTACTGAACCAAAACGCATGATATTGAATCATGAGTTTCTGATTTAGGTATCTGCAATCCGTTGAACAAAGCTTAATTGCTATAATTGTAAATAAAGTAATTGGACATATGTCCTTTTTCTTTATGTGATGCACCTGATTCATCTTTAATTCACGCATTATCTGAAAGAAGATTCGTTTGTAAAATGCAAAATAAGGCAAGGCGGAAGAACATATTATTTAGATCACATATCTTATTATTGTAGAAATGCCAATCAAGTAACGTTCCACGACTCCAGTAAATTGAAAATTAATATACAGTTGGACACGAATACTCCGCTATATCTGACGCTGCACGTGTGGATAAAGTCCGTATATTATTAGCACGTTTTACCACTTTTGAATTATTTTAGAAAAACTCTCTTCTCATACCGACATTTCAGACCTCCCTAGGTTAAATAAAAAGGTCAAAAACCCAGGGCAAATGTATCAACTTTTATATCAAATTTAAATAAGACACAAACATACACCCCCAATGTCCATTGATAAAGATTTTGTGACGTCAAAGAAATCTTAACAGACAGGGAATGACTATTGTATGATAACACAAGATTAAGAGGTATTGTGTGAGAAAAAAATTACGATTCTATATTTGAGATTTCAGTTAAGTTAAAATGTACTGAAATTTAGGTGTGTATGTACTCTTCAATTTTATTCAAGTATATTAGTTTTTACTTAATTTGTCTGTGTACTGTTTTTCGTTTCTATACTTTTTTTTAACCATTGCACATTTTGTTCGGCACGATATATCAACAATTGTATTCTAAGAGTCAATATTATTTGAATTATTTGAATATCGGTAATCAAAATGGCATACGCATCATTATATATAGAAAAAAAAAACAAAACAAAACAATGTCCCGATATAATTACAAAACAAGCGATATATGCTTTATGATTGTATATCAATTAAGAACATTTAGTTGCCATTATCATTATATATAGTTATGATGACGAAAGCATTTGTGATATTGCAGATCATTATATAATAAAAAAAGAGAAAATCAAATAAATAACCAGACTGATGATGGATATACTGTCAACATATTATCATTCTAAGGATTCTATATATCTCAACACTCTGTAAGATATATTAATCCATGAGCTTTTCATAAAGTATATCATATTTTGACTTTGTTGTGTGGGTGACACAATTCGGCTAATCATCTTACATAATCAATGCGACAGATTAAGCAAATGCGATAATTATAAAATTCCTAATTGTTTATTTACCTGTTTATTTTTGGCTTCTCATATCATATACAGAAATTAAAAACCTCATTATGATCGATAATAATTCTGTGTGGATGATAATGGTGAAAATGAGGACGAAAATAAAAATTATCATATTATCACGATCTTATCATTATCATTATCATTGGCATTATTATCATTACATAATTACTATTACATAATAATTACTTTTATTATTATTTTTATTCTTATTATTATTTGTATTATTATTACTATATTATTATTATTATTATTATTATTATTATTATTATTATTATTATTATTTGTATTATTATTACTATATTATTATTATTATTATTATTATTATTATTATTATTATTATTATTATTATTATTATTATTTTTATTCTTAATATTATTTGTATTATTATTGTTATTATTATTATTATTATTTTTATTCTTGATATTATTTGTATTATTATTATTATTATTATTATTATTATTATTATTATTATTATTATTATTATTATTATTATTGTTATTGTTATTATCATTATTATTATTGTCGTCGTTTTTGTTGTTGTTCAAGATCACATGGTATTTTTCTAATGTGACAAATATATACATCAGTACTCAAAATATAGCACAATTTTCACTTTATCTTTACAACATAATTTTTAGTTTAAGTCCTGTTCCCCTTTTTTATTTGGAACAGTAAGATCGATTTTCCATTTATTTCATTTTAACTGAAGTCACAGTAGTTTTTCCCTTACATTATATTTGATTTAATATTCATACCCGTGATACTAATGTGTTCGTAGCAAAATAGCCTTTATATATGATATTCAAAGATACATACATAGATGACTAACAAATTATCAAACTAATATTACATATGTATTGCTTTTACGAAAAACATTTTATGCAGCATTAGCTGTATTTTTTTAGAAAAAAAAATTTTCTTTCTTTTTTTCTATTTAGGTTGATATACAATAACACAGAAGAGATATACACAGACATGAAAATTCTATGTAATACATTTTGTAAGAATTGGTTGAGAATCCCAGTTTGGCAATTAGTCACTTGCAATTGTTTTATCCATCCTTACTGTTTGTATTTGCATTTCCTGACCAATTTTCATAATATTAGTGTATAGATATATACGATTTATACCTGTGTATAGCTCTTATTTGTTATTGTACACCAAGCAGAGGTAGTAAATATAGAACAAAATCTATATAATTTGGTAAACAAAGCTAATGTCCCTATAATATTGTTGTTTATATAAATATAGACAATACATTCGAGATCGTTCTAAAAGTCAATAATGACAATGAAAAACACACAACCGGTTATATCAGATCAATCTCTAGTAGCCGAATGTTGATTATCACGTACCGTACATAGCCATCTTAACACATCCTCAATTTTCCGCTTTAACAAAGCTAAATTCACACTCTATAGGTATTAGATATGTGCATTTTATATAAAAAGACTCGAGTACAAAACGTATATTGATCTTTATAATTCATTACCGGTATGTTATTTAAGAAACTGTGACCTCCATTGCTAGTTAATTAGATAAACGTGGTAGTCATAAATATAAACAGTTGGTCATATATCTGTTAAAACTCATGTCTTCGCTCTTACATATTACTCATACCTACTTACAATCTCTTATGGAATAGAAATACATTCAATATTACATAAACAAATAATATTATAGAAAGCACCTTGTTATTCATTTCGGACCAATTTTTTTAAAGAATTGCAAATGTTGTCATTTAATATAAGAATTGTTATGAAAGAAATGACAAATACATGTACCAAAGTATCACTCCCCGGGAGATTCAGCAGACAAAATACAAATATGATGAACACTGAACACAAACAGACCCTAGAAAATATAGAGGGCCAGGTGTCACGGAGTAGTAAGCATCCCCTGTTGCTTGCCGTTAGTCTACTGTGAAATTCATATTTAATACGTTTTGCAGACATACAAAAGATGTTTATTAAAAGGGTCCCCGGGATTACCTTTCTAATTATCAGTCATCACGGTGTGTTAAACCCGCATTTCAGCTAAACGTTTCTACTTGTCTCATTGTGATCGTATGCTATCTAACCCATTCACAAAGAAATATCGAAATTTAGATGTTTATTTTTTGTTTGCAATTATCAAGGTTCACTAACCGAAATTAGGAATAGGATATTTGAAAGAAGTTGTAGTATAGTCTATTGCACTGATGTTTTAGAAACTTAATTATTTCATTGCATATGTTTTAATCTTCTATCTTTAAAATCGAAACGATGTTCAAATAGTTTGGACATAAATGTCTTAAACACCTTTTTAACACTATTCTTTTTCGAAAAATTATTTCATTTTTCATCTTCTAATTTTTGTTATTACTAATCACCTTCAAATTAATGATTCCTGTTATGAATTTATCATAAATATAAAACAAGCCAACGTGAATGATGTTTACGGCATCTTCATACGAATTAATTTGCAGTATGTCATAAGGTTTTTCGATATCGTGAAATACAGATGCTTTTAGCTTACCTTCAGTGCCAACATGTGACGGCGTTTGATTGACAGATTTTTTGTCACCGGATTGATGTCTGTTGATGCAGTTATGTCACACGGTAGCAGAAACAAGCTTAATGATTGGAAGATTCCTACCAAACGTAGTCGTACTCACCATATAAATATCTGTGATACAGCTCCCGTTCAACTACAAAGTAGGAAAGCAAACATAGTTCTGATCTCAGTTACATTCATAATTTCAATGACGCTATATACGGATGAGTAACACTTAAAGTTATATTGAACTGGATCATCATTGTAATGTTAGCTACGTGAACACAGTTGAAGAACGTTTGGTCATAATATAACGCAAATTGCATAAATTGTATTTTTTCTTGCATTATTTTATCAACCGCTGATCAAACACACAAGAGAAAAGTAAGTAAATTTTCTTTTTCTTTTTTCACATTTCGAACCTGCTGTTATAATTTGAATGCAATATTTATTTTGTTTATCAGGATGTAATTTGTTCTCACATTCTAATTCTCAAATATTATTATTATTATTATTATTATTATTATTATTATTATTATTATTATTATTATTATTATTATTATTATTTTTATTATGATTATGATTATGATTATGATTATAATTATTATTATTATTATTATTATTATTATTATTATTATTATTATTATTATTATTATTATTGCTATTCTGGTCTTTATTACAAATAGAAAGTGGAACTTTTGCACATAATAGTAGTCAATGTTGCCGCAGCAAAATAAAAAATAGTAGTAGTAGTAAGAGACGTTCGAACAGTAGCTGTGGAAGTAATAGTAATAGTAGACATAGTAACAGCTATAGCAACAGTAGTAGTAGTAGTAGTAGAAAAAGAAATAACAGCTGCAGTAGTAGGGATGATGATATTTGTTTTGTTTTCTATTTGGCTATTACCAAACGATCACGAACTTTTTATAATCCCATTCAAAAGAAAACAAAACACTCTTATGAGCAATAGGTCCAAGACTTGTGCATTAATTCACTATCACATAACTGTATGGCCTCGAAGTGCAATACCGATGAAGTATACGCATGTCAATAGTGGAACTACGATTGGAATACGACAGAGCAAATATAAGCATGTTGATGTAGTTGCATATCCTTTGGTTTGGTTAGTGGGAATATTACGCCTCGACAGCTCAAACGTTTGAGCTCAAATGGGTTGCTAACAAATAACTATAAAGCATGGTTCTGGAAAAAAAGTTAGATTAACCAATATACATACGCCGTAAACTTTAATAAATACTAAGATAGTGTTCGACAAGAATAATTTTCATCTTGTTTTACCTAACTAATACAAAAACCATAAAATTTCATAATAGTCGGTATTGATATAAAATATTTCAGCTTCTTAGACATTATAACTTTTTACCATAAGTGCATAATTGGGGATGTATTTTTTTTTAAAAATACAAAAATATCATATTGACTCGCATGGTGTGTGACCGGTCCGGTTGGGTATTTATCCATTGGCGCCTGATTCCACCTCCGCATCTTCCGGATATCCGTGTTTGTCCATGTTCGTTGGATTTGTGTACTGTCTTAATTTGTCGTATTCTATGAACTTGGATTTTCAAGTATCCTAAGTAATTCTCCATTACACCATGGGCCACGTAACAGTTAACAATTTGGTGTCTGTGACGCAATATTAGTGTACATTTTACGCTACATATAATTGATAATATAATCTGCCAAACTTATAAAATTCATAATCCCATTGTCCATAGTTCCTGCGAGAACACTCAAGCAAAACATTTCAACTGTAACGCTATTACAGACAGCCGTTAAGATATGCAACCGTCAATTAATACTCTTACTAATTTGCATATATAGAAGATTATTAGCGTTAAATAGAAATGAAAAGAAAAGACAAAATGGTAAAATTCAAGAACGATAACTCATATTTATTTGTTTCCCATATCCATTGATTAACGTAAGTAATGTAACAAAGTCTTGGAAAATACTGTATACATATTCACAGGCAAATCGCATTTTAAATGTCCGGATAGCTTAGTAGTTAAAAGACTAGATTCTAAACAAAGCGTTTCGGGTTCGATCTTAGGTTTCGAAAGATAAGTATATGAGATGGCTTGGCCTGTCGCCACGTGGGTTTTGTCGGTTACTTTGGCTTACACCCACAACACGCCCCTCTCCCCCATTACGCCAATATCAGAGTCAACAAAAGACAAGTTTAACGTGTTTTAATCGCATTGGTTAACTTGACTCTGTTGTAACTATTATCATCGTTATCTGAAATTGTATCATGTTATTAGTATTTGTGATAAAATAAAAAGATTGTTATCCTTGAAAACTATGAATGTATTTAATCGTAGAACAGAATATTAAAGGGCATTCGATGTAGTTTTTTTTTTCAAAAAAGTTCCGGTTTTACTACGTTACTACGTAGATTTATGTACAATTACAAAAAAGAGATAAGCAAAGTCAAAATGTCCTTAAATTCCAATATATTTTGTGAAAATTGCTTGTGAAAACCAGTTTCGAAATTCTTCGTTTGGAAAAAATTCATTCTATTCGACCTCACTATTTGTATATGTCCCTGAACACATTTTCATACAAATATATAGGAATATAAGATTTAATGTGATGCCTGTGTATATCTATTATTTATTACTATACATCAATCTAAGTAGTAAAAAACAAAATTGATTTGTCTTTGGAAAACTCAACTAATGCCTCTTGAAACACAACTTTCTTTACACGTTGTTTCTTTGTTGAGTGTCAATTTCTTAAGCTAATCCCAAGAATATCAACCGTATTACAAAACCAACAAAAACGTAAATAGATCTAACCATAGCTGGTCTGATATTATCATGACGGACATGAAAACTGCTTGTCTACAAGCAATGGACACCTTTATGTAAACAGAGTCCTCCCTCAAATCAAGGCGATATCATTTTGTTAATAGTAACTAATTCATTTGTTTATAGTCTATAGTTATGGTTGTCTCAAAGTGTCATCTGTAGTAGAACTTGTATGAATATATCACGTTAAGTCCGCCTTATGTAATTGAACGGTTTATGCCTATCTTGTAATAGCCCCGCCATTTATACAAACAAATGTGTCATTGTAACACGTGCATATTTACATATATATGTAGTGTGTGTGTGTGTGTGTGTGTGTGTGTGTGTGTGTGTGTGTGTGTGTGTGAGTGAGTGAGTGAGTGTGTGTGTGTGTGTATGTGTGTGTGTGTGTTCCCCATTTAAATTGTAATTTAATTTTACTTGTCTCATGTAGCATTAAAATAAATGTTTATCTATAGTTTATTTTTCAGTCGTCATCGTTTAGGTACGAGAACCTATCTGTTATTTTACACAAAACAATTATAGCTATATGCATATTTTTGTGTGTGTTTGCTGAACAACACTAGTTTTTATTCATTCTCTTACATCTTTTGGCTAAGAAACACATTACTTTAAATATGACTAATTAATTAAATCAGATTACTGAAATTCAGCTCGGAGAAAACATACTACAAATGTATCGCTGTATGAAAAGGAGTGGAGATATGACCTTGCCGTTAACCCATTTATCCATACAGACCACAATAGACTAGTCTTAAATTATAGAAAAGAATATACCACTCAGAAACTCAGGGGTGGAAGGGAAAAGCTCGTGACTACCCCATGACATGCTATATAACCCGAGTGGTATCTGTATTCACGTCGTTAATCACATTAAGACATTTCCGCTAGGACATAGATCGGCATTGTGCGTAAGATGTCCACATTAATACCGGAGGTCAAGAGGGTACTACAGAAACATTGTTAATTGTGATGTAATATAACCATTACCATATATAAATGTAACCTTTTATTTTCAAAATTTTCTTATCTGAAGAAACCTGATTATCATTTCTTTTATTCTTAATTAGTCTCTCCAACAAGTGAAATCGTGATTACCAAACACAAATTGGGGCTACATACGGGCTGCTGACGAAGAGAACAATACGGCTATAACATTTCATTCATCTCTTCCACAATTATTATTCTTTGTTGAATGAATATGCATTGATCAATTTCCAGCATTATTCAGTATGTGATACAATACCTCTAATTAATGACCGATTTGTGATCTACTATGCCAGTGACCGAGTTACCAATTTGTATTGCAAACTTAAGAGTTCAAAATAGGAAGATACGGTGCTTGCTCTCATTGTATAACAAATATATTCATTTTCACGATTGGTACTCCTAGACACATTTAGATTAACAATTGACATTGTATAGTATCAATTTTTTAAATATATCTGTTTAATTCGAGTTCAACTGAAGAAATTCTGTTGACAGAAACTACCGCCTTCAGCATTTTTACTCTTTTTATAAAGCTATACTTTGGTATTTTTAATAATATTTTTCAACAACGTTAGTTAACTCTCTCTCTCTCTCTCTCTCTCTCTCTCTCTCTCTCTCTCTCTCTCTCTCTCTCTCTCTCTCTCTCTCTCTCTCTCTCTCTCTCTCTCTCTCTCATACATAATGTCTGTCATTTAGTTTGATATATGCGTTTGATTCAGCTGATATTAACCGAGCGATTCTGTATAAGATGATTCACTTCGAATTAAAATCTAAAAGCCAAACTCACTTAGTAAAAATATGTCATGGAATACAATTCGTGCGCATTATTTTAATGTTTACGATAAATTACGGAGAGAAATGGATAATTTTCACTTATGTAATCTAAAACCCTAGCGACATGAACCAAAATAAATCTTGGAAATAATATCTAATTACCCCTCTATCATTTGCTAATTACATCTCATCTACAGCATCATTATCAGCAAAATCTTGTTTCAATTAGACACCACTTCAAATAATACACACCATTACGTACTGGAGGCATGATATTATTGGACTTTTAATAAGAGCTTAAAGCTTTAATTACCAGAAATGTGGGCTTATATCACGGAAATGTTGGAATCAA
>BROG01000714.1:0-275000 GCA_030159075.1 Atrina japonica | reverse complement strand
TAACTGAAACATTATTGGATGCAGCGTAAAACACCACGCAGACTGACAAACAAACAAATATAAATACAGCCAAGATACTGACCAGTTACAGTTTAACTTTGGCTTAGGTAATTGTGACATATTACATCAAGCGGACTTGTTGTTGAATCAATTTTACGCAGACCGAGTATCTCGGGTATATTGTTGTCGGCCGATATTTTGCACGTACATCCGTTACGTTCGTTTGCAACATGCTATTAAGTAATTATGGAAAATCGAAACTATAAGTCAAATACAATACGACAAATAGGATATACATATTGTCTCAAAATGAAGAACGATGGAGAACTCCAAACGGGGTGAGACCAGGTGTCCCCTGTTGACACACCACACCCTATGCAAGTGTTACATAGACACCTCTCGAGTTCGGTAAAAAAGGTCAGGCTCGGCTTCAATAAACTGCATTTTTAATCTCAGATTTTAACAGGTAGATCTAGAATGAGGACAATATTCGACCACATTCGGCCGAGTTGTGGGAGTTTGTTTTTTATGAATGACCAATCATTCGGGGCAAGTCGTTCTACAAACATATCGTTATGTTGTTGTTTTTTTAAGTCTCAAGTCTTTGTACCTACTTAAGATTTTCATAGATGAAAATTCTTTTTCACATTATTCTAAAATTAATATTTATTTATTTCAGAAATGGACCTGTGTGTCCTAGCTCTTGTCCGGAATCATTTGTTGGACCTTGGTCAAAGAGAAAACGAACATTTATTGGAAACTCAGGATTTAACCGAATGAGGTATGCTTCTATTATAAATGCAACCAGATTTTAAATTTAGTATTGTGTAAAATGATTGATATACCGGTATTTATCCTGCACGACATAATACTGATTGTTCGGTTACAAAGTCCATATATCCTAGTCTGCACAATAAACAGCTTCATTGCAAATGTTTATCGATGTTTATTAATTACGTCACGAGCAATGACATGACAACGTGCATATTTCCGCGTACACAAGTAGACCTATATATATGTATTAGTATAGTATGCATTCACCAGATATTTCATAAAATGGATTATTAAACTAATAGTAAACTTAAATGAAATTATATACGATAAATAATTATTAGATATCATGTATTACAAAATATCCAGGGAGCATATACCATGGAAAGAACAATATGATATCGATCTAGACAAATACTACAAACCCTAAACAAAAACGGATTCAGAAAGATATTCATCCAGAGAGCATCGAAACAGATATAAAATAAATATACATTACATTATATTTTATTTAATTCAAAATTGCCTTATATCTATCTATATCTGTTTTGCCAAAGTTGTACCTAAATTGTGAGTCGATAACACGAAAATTGTGCGTTAACTGAAATAAATACAATACATTGTACCTCACATTTTCAATATATAAACCATTTTTATTATACATTACTTTTTACTTTTGAAGACGATTCGACGATTACGGATGGTTCATGAAGTTACTTGGGCGAATGGATAAGAAATAGTGGATATTGCATCAAATTGTAAGTGTTTAGATAGATATATAGATCGATAGATAGATAGATAGATAGATAGATAGATAGATAAACAGACAGACAGGCAAGCAGTCAGACAGACAGATAGATAGATAGCCAGATAGATAGACAGATAGACAAAGGAAAGAAATATATATCGATTGACATAACCAATTACAGAGAGAGAGAGAGAGAGAGAGAGAGAGAGAGAGAGAGAGAGAGAGAGAGAGAGAGAGAGAGAGAGAGAGAGAGAGAGAGAGAGAGAGAGAGAGAGAGAGAGAGAGAGAGAGAGAGAGCAAGCAACAGGAACGCCGACAGAAGCAAAAGTAGAGACAGACAAAGAATGGCTGGGACAGAAATATACAGATGGACATTTGGAGAGATATTTGTGTGGTAGAGAAAGAATGTTTTAAACATCAGTCTGCGTCTCATAATGCAGTCGTAAAGGAAGGATAATGTGTAGTTTTTATACCTACTATAACATAAATGAGTGTATTAACTCATATTAAAATATCGGATCGTCTTTATCTGATAATAATTACTTCCAGAAATCCAAAATGTCCCCTGTTAGCGTATAAACTATGTAATTAGTAAGAATAAGTTGAATTGATTTCGATAGATTACGGTATTAGCCCCATGAACAGTTCGATCTTCATATCAATTGTTCGTTGCGATATAGATACAAACAGCGTAATAAAGGATGGTTAAAAGAAGACGTATATAAATGGTTGATAGTTAACAATAAATACGATTTATAAATACCTCAAGGTCCTAAAAATCTGTTATTGACACAGCTGCTCGTTGTTGATGCAAATATATCTATAGGTAAGGTCTAGCTTACTGGTAGCTATGGTAAACAATGATCTGCACACGAGTTTTTCTCTGCATGGACCGTAAATCTATTATTCAGAGTTAACTTATTTTTTTAATTTGGATTTTGATTAGTGTTTTACGCGATAATCCACAATTTTTCATTTATATGGAGGCGGCCAGATTTCAATGATTGAGGAGGGAACCGGGTTACAATTTATCCGGGGAGAGACCACTGACCTTCACCAAGTAAACGTTCATACAAAAGCTTTGGTTCCAGGGGGACTCAAACCTTTGGATATAGAAATCTTGCTGAGGTGAAATACTATATGGTTTAAAATGCGATGTTCTATCCACTCCGTTACGGAGGCCCAGAGTTATCTTAAGATATACGACTTTAATCATTGCATTCATGTATAAGTTATATCAACTATAACGGGAAATTTATTCATGAGCATTAGTAATTCTTGACCTAGGGCATCTGTGGCAGAATGGTTAAAGCATCGTGTTCTAAACCATGAAGTCTCACCTCTAGTTGAAGAGGGTTCTAGCCCAGCTCTAGCATAAGCTGGTATTGTGAGATGGTTTACTAGTCTGCTTTCGGAAAGTCGATCGTCAATTCCGGGTACAATGTAGCCAGGAAAGACAGGCAACATGCAACTGTAAAATTGCTGAGCGTCTCGTAAAACAAAAAATTCAATCAAAAGTTCATAATTCCCCAAACATTATGATGTTCTGGCCTCCAGTCAAGCATCGTGCTTACAATGCAAACATTTTATAAATAAAATATCACATCACCATCGAGTCTCTATTATGACTTTTCATCGTGAAAGTAATTGCACATACTGATATATTAAAAAAATTGTATCTGCATTTAAAATCATGTTAAATGTATAGTTTTCTATGGAATAATATATACATTATTGTGTTTTCTTTACAGTTTCGGTATATGGAATTGAAGGCATAAAATTTTAGCTATGAATCTCATGGAAGGTTCCACAAAGTAAAAACTATCACAGCTATCAAAGAATTTGCCAGACTGATAAAGGAGCCAGTTACAATGCTTTCCCAGTGATCGGTCTTTAGATGGATTAAAGGAATTGTATCACTTTTCTTCCTTCTGAACTATTTCTCTACATTTTGGTAATAAAATGTCAACGGAACTCAAAATGAGTTCCGTAAACGCCGATGATCAAATACGTGTCTTTTAAGATATTGTTGTTTTCAGTATAACTATTTATTTCGTGAAATACTATAATAAAATTTGTGTTTGTGTTTATTTTTGTTGTTTATATTCTTGGTGTTATGATCCATCACTAACGATATCCAGTGTACATACGGAGGACCATACGCAACACAAATCAGTTCATCACAATATTTACCATGAATTAGTCAGGCCTTAAACATTCCGTTCTTTCTATGGGTCTTTCCGATAGCCGCTTTGCAACAACGATATTAACTTTAACAGAGGGCAAGTATGTGTTATTTTTATCGAGTAAATTGATGTACAATTACAAAGAAGAGATATACATAGACATAAATGTTCTTACATTCCTATATATTTTGTAACATTTCCTTGAGAAACCCAATTTGACAACTATTCGATTGCAAATGATGTATTCGACAGTTCATATAATTTCGAAACTGGTTTCAAGCGGTGCATTTCTATGTGCACCTTAGAAGCTATTGTAAACCATTTTGTCTATAAAAGATGCAAGCATTCCATCTGTGCTTCGTGTCCCGAGAAAGGTTTACCTGTATCCTAAGTGGTGACTGTCACCAACTGGTAATCATCAATATTCAACGATATTATAGCAGAAAGAATATAGAAGTCACAAACGGCAGGTTTTCAATCGCAAGGAAATCAGATGAACATTTTACATAGGCGGACCTTTGAAAATCCATAGGTGGGATCATGTGTCATGGAACAGAAATCATCTCCTATTTACCAGTCACACCCGCGCGAGTCAAAACTCTAATTCAAATGAAATAAGCGAGGAATGCGTGGGCACAAATCACAGACAGTAAAGATGATTCCAACACCAGCTGCCAAGTAATACAAGTTATCAGTTAAAGGGGCATTAGCTGTGTTGACCAAAAACGTTTCATTCCATTTTTTCTACTTTGACTACCTTCACGTCATGTACAATAACAAATACGAGCTATACACAAGCATGAAAAGACTTGTATTGCTATATATTTTGTGAAAATAAGGTCAGTTCCAGTGTTGTATTCATATACAAATAGTAAGGCTGAATTAATCAATTGCAATTTAACAAATGTCAAAGCTGCGTTCCTCAAGCAATTTTCACAAAATATTTAGGAATTTGAGAATTTTTATCTCTTTTTTTTTGTTATTGTATATCAATCTAAGTAGTAAAAGAAGGAAAGGGAAATATCGGAAAAATCACAGCTAATGCCCCCTTAAGTACACTGTGGCTATGATTTGGGTAAACGTAAACAACGATATAGACGTAATTTATCATATCCTGGTACAAAACTGTAGGACAATGTTGCAATGTTCGGCAATGTTCGGCAATGATATTAGAAAATCAAATATATAAAATCAAATTTATTTACTTGTATTGCAGATAAATAGCCACTGGTATATTTTCTCATCTATTGTGTTCATTTGTAAAGCGAAAGTCCGTCCGTCGTCGGCTACATACTCCTTTCTCTCTCCCGAGTATCATAACTTCTTTTGCGTCAGATTAATCCTTCGATGAGTAACGAACTGAATGGTATCACTCACTAAACAGCTGAAACAAAGAACATTAATACAATGTATCTCCTTTTAACGAACAAAAAACGAACAGAAAATCGAACTTTATCCAGTGGGAAAAGTATATACTGCATGGACATAAACTGAATAATATCAAATGAAGAAAGAGCACGAACAAAAATCTTTCAAAATCGTCAGTTTTAGCCTTAGTTTTACGACAGTACAGCTAATGACCGATGCACAAAGAACTGTGGGACACGCGACTCACGGCCAAATCATGTAATGACTTTTGGATTATTGTACGGCAGTTGATTGGTCACGTTTGTTTGGTTTCTATGCTTGTCTTATTTGTATTTTGCGCCACATTGAACAAAGAATTATTAATGACGGGTGATAAAACCCGGTTACAATGTTCCCCGAAAGAGACCACCGGCCCTCCGTATATCAACTGTCAAATCTCACAAAACCAGCGTAGGTTCTAAGACAAAAAGTGTGCGTCTTCAAGGTTTAAGACACTACGCTTTTACCACTCGAGCCCGGTCGCCTCTAAACCCGTTGGTAGTCTTAAATATTTTTTATTAGTGCAAAACATGTCTATATAGTTGCCCTAGGATATCATTTTGATTGAAGGTCAATTAACTAAAGGACTGATGGATAAAGAGGGTAACTATAAAAGAAGCGATAGTACCTTAAACCTAATATTTAACTGTGTATTTGGAGTTTAACTATAGAAGAAACCCTAGTCCCTTAAACCCAATATTTAAGTGTGTATTTGGAGTGTAACTATAAAACAAGCGATGGTCCCTTAAATCCAATATTTAACTGTGTATTTGGAGTGTAACTATAAAAGAAACCCTAGTCCCTTAAATCCAATATTTAAATGTGTATTTGGAGTGTAACTATAAAAGAAGCGATAGTCCCTTCAATCCAATATTTAAGTGTGTATTTGGAGTGTAACTATAAAAGAAGCGATAGTCCCTTAAATCCAATATTTAAGTGTGTATTGGGAGTGTAACTATAAAAGAACCCCTAGTCCCTTCAATCCAATATTTAAGTGTGTATTAGGAGTGTAACTATAAAAGAAGCGATAGTCCCTTAAATCCAATATGTAAGTGTGTATTTGGAGTGTAACTATAAAAGAAGCGATAGTCCCTTAAATCCAATATTTAACTGTGTATTTGGAGTGTAAGTAGAAAAGAAGCGATAGTCCCTTTAATCCAATATTTCAGTGTGTATTTGGAGTGTAACTAGAAAAGAAGCGATAGTCCCTCAAATCCAATATTTAAGTGTGTATTGGGAGTGTAACTATAAAAGAAGCCCTAGTCCCTGAAATCCAATATTTAAGTTTGTATTTGGAGTGTAACTATAAAAGAAGCCCTAGTCCCTTCCATCCAATATTTAAGTGTGTATTTGGAGTGTAACTATAAAAGAAGTTCGATTCCCTTAAATCCAATATGTAAGTGTGTATTTGGAGTGTAACTATAAAAGAAGCCCTAGTCCCTTGAACCCAATATTCAAGTGTGTATTTGGAGTGTAATTATAAAAGAAACCCTAGTCCCTTCAATCCAATATTTAAGTGTGTATTTGGAGTGTAACTATAAAAGAAGCGATAGTCCCTTCAATCCAATATTCAAGTGTGTATTTGGAGTGTAACTATAAAAGAAGCCCTAGTCCCTTAAATCCAATATTTAAGTGTGTATTTGGAGTGTAACTATAAAAGAAGCCCTAGTCCCCAAATCCAATATTTAAGTGTGTATTTGGAGTGTAACTATAAAAGAATCCCTAGTCCCTTAAACCCAATATTTAAGTGTGTATTTGGAGTGTAACTATAAAAGAAGCGATAGTCCCTTAAATCCAGTATTTAAGTGTGTATTTGGAGTGTAACTATAAAAGAAGCGATATTCCCTTAAATCCAATATTTAAGTGTGTATTTGGAGTGTAACTATAAAAGAAGCGATAGTCCCTTAAATCCAATATTTAAGTGTGTATTTGGAGTGTAACTATAAAAGAAGCGATAGTCCCT
Source organism: Atrina japonica (assembly GCA_030159075.1). Lineage (NCBI taxonomy): Eukaryota > Metazoa > Mollusca > Bivalvia > Pterioida > Pinnidae > Atrina > Atrina japonica. The sequence continues at coordinate 267,925 of BROG01000714.1, read as the reverse complement.
AAAACCCAGTATTTAAATGTGTATTTGGAGTGTAACTATAAAAGAAGCGATAGTCCCTAAAACCCAGTATTTAAGTGTGTATTTGGAGTGTAACTATAAAAGAAGCGATAGTCCCTAAAGCCCAGTATTTAAGTGTGTATTTGGAGTGTAACTATAAAAGAAGCGATAGTCCCTAAAACCCAGTATTTAAATGTGTATTTGGAGTGTAACTATAAAAGAAGCGATAGTCCCTAAAACCCAATATTTAAGTGTGTATTTGGAGTGTAACTATAAAAGAAGCGATAGTCCCTAAAACCCAGTATTTAAATGTGTATTTGGAGTGTAACTATAAAAGAAGCGATAGTCCCTAAAACCCAGTATTTAAGTTTGTATTTGGAGTGTAACTATAAAAGAAGCGATAGTCCCTAAAACCCAGTATTTAAGTGTGTATTTGGAGTGTAACTATAAAAGAAACGATAGTCCCTAAAACCCAGTATTTAAGTGTGTATTTGGAGTGTAACTATAAAAGAAGCGATAGTCCCTAAAACCCAGTATTTAAGTGTGTATTTGGAGTGTAACTATAAAAGAAGCGATAGTCCCTAAAACCCAGTATTTAAGTGTGTATTTGGAGTGTAACTATAAAAGAAGCGATAGTCCCTTAAACCCAATATTTAAGTGTGTATTTGGAGTGTTATCCGCAATGAAATAATTTTATATATCATATACAGTAAAACCTGTATATATGGGGCCACCCAAGGGACCAGAGAATATTGACCTTTATGTGCAGGTGACCCTTATATACAGGTTCAATTTAGTTGAAGTATGCAGTCAAGGGACTTTTCAAAACTGGCCTTTATAGACAGGTGATCCTTATATAGAGGTGGCCGCTATAGCAGGTTTTACTGTATATGGTGTTACATGCGACATGGTATGTTTTCGTTTATATGGAGTGTCTCATAGATTATTATTAAATTTTACTGTAAATGGGTTGCTGCCTGTTATAGAATATTTATCTCGAAACTGAAATTGTATCGTATAAATATTGTTGTTTGCTACAGCATATTTATCTAGAATATAACATTTTATATATATAATGTTGTGTACACTCAGATAAACAAACTCGTCCTCTGACCTATGATTTGGAGTACAAATAGCTTGGTACTGGTATCTGATTTGAAGATAAGAAATAGGAAAATGCATTGTTTTTAGAGGAAAACAACAACAGCAACAACAACAAATAAATGCTATGTTTAATATAGAACTAAGAGAAGGGTACATTTCATACACAGGGTTTACTTAATATTTTAGTATATCAGTTTATGATATTGTAATAGATTTTTGTATTTTTTATTTTTGATAATTTATAAGATTGAAACAAATTTATATATCTTAAAGATGTCTTTTTAGCTTTTAAACAAATTCTAATCTTGAAAAAAACCAAACACGAAAAATGTTTTGAAAAACAATCCCAACTTTACATACTTCCAGTAACAGACATATTTTTTCTGATTAATAGATATCTGATCTAAGATGTCTTATTAACATTAAACTTTAAACATTAAACTTTAAACATTAAACTTTATTAACTAAGATAAGATGTCGTTTAACTTTAAACAAATTCTAATCTTAAACAAAAACAAACACGAAAAATGTTTTGAAAAGTTCACAACTTAACGTACTTCCATTAACAGACATACGTTTTCTGATTAATAAATAAATTAGCAAAACCTCTCACATCCATCACGACTAATATTGTACAGAAATGTCTATGTCAACGCTTGTTGGTGTCATTCATTCAGGAAAAGGATTACCCTGTCTAAGGTCTACTGTACCGTCATCGAACGGCTAATCGATAATAATAAGATAATATAGTTATAGTTTTACAAAAGAGGCCTAAACAAATGTTCAAGACGATTGATTCTATCAAGAGGTCTTCATAAGTTGAGCTCAAATTCAATATAAAGGTATATATGTCAAACAAAAATGTTATCATATATGGCCATATGATATATTTAAATGTGTTACTAAATCCACCTAAGAAGTATCCACTTTAAAAAGGTATAGTTTAGCTTTTGAGAAATTCAGACTTTAAATAGTGCTTTCTGATCGAAATATCACTGAAGTATAAAAGATTCGACTGGTTCCAAAATACCCGTAACTGGATTTATTTATACTCTCGGAAATCAAAACATCCTGCAGTACTGGAAAGTAGTGTGGCGTATAATAAGTTTGTGTTTTTGTTACATGCATTTGGCCCATTGTTTTTCTCGGGGTGTACCTTTGTTGAAATGACAGTTGTCCAACGGGTCGCCAGACATAGCGGATTTGGGAGTCGATATCTGTTGATAATATTTAACACAAATATATCTGCAAATGGAGAAAATACATGGGAGTGTTAAAAGGTTATTTTTTTTAAATACGCATAGACCATCCTTTCTTCTAAATTATTCTCCTCTATTCCTTTTTCAATTAAACTATGCATCGTTACCCTTCGATCTAGTCACATTCATACAGATTTACTCCGCCTTGGGAACCCAACAAGATACAGCAACGAATTCTAATCAGCATCCTTAGTCTCGACAAATTGCCTTAACGTCTACGTTTCAAATTATGCCTCCCAAGGATATTCTTTATTTTAAGAAACTGACCGAAAGACATTACCAATTTATGATTTCATCAACGTCTTTCAGGATTGGATCTCTATGGAATTTACATAAGAAAGATGAGTGATGCTTTCAAAAAGAGTTATTGCTAAAAGATCGTAGTCTATGTTATTTCATCAATTATGAATTGAAGTCAGTGTTGTTGTGGTTCCAGTATCAACAGAATTGACTGAAAGATGTAGAAGGTTGATCCAATTTGTTACCCCTAGTGTAAGCGTCTTTGGTTAGATATCCATGCCAATGGAAGTTATTAATTCGATTCCCGTTATTAATCTATTCGTAAGACTTATACACATGTTTCTTACATTAGCCTGCTAAATAACAAGTGAAAGTCAGGATTCTCATCGTATAAAGATCAAACAGATGTCACGTGTTATAGCAGGTGTGACACGAAGATATCTCATAGCCGTGTCAAAAGTATATTTCTATGTTCAACATCTGCGCAAAACACCATTTAGACTGATGTCATATCCAAACTCCTTCTTAGTGAAAAAACCAAACTTTGCGGAAAGTTTATCATAAGTGATGAAATCAAATAAAACTATTGTGTTTAATACATTTGGAACTTACAAAGAGTACATTTAAGAAAAAAATTCTCTTGGCGACCAGTGTATCATATACCTGCGAAAGGTGATTACAAAATGTTTTTACAATGCATAATATACTTGTGACAAGACCCATCGATAGGCCTCGGGCTGTAGGGAATCCACGTTTATTAAATAAATATTGATTAGATTTACGGATACTTGACATGCGACATATCATCCGGAGAATAATTTTACATTCAAATGTTCGCTGTTCACCTCATTTGCGAATATTTGAAGATTTATTTTTCAGCTCTAGGCCCCTTTTGGGGCCTCCGAAGTCCACTGACTTTGAACCATGAAGTTTCTCGATTTTGGTCAGCGCAGGTTTGATCCCCGCATGAACCTAAGCTGATTTTGTGCGAAAGTTTGCCAATTTACTTGCGGATGGCCGGTGGTCTCTACCCGGATACATTGTAACCGAATTCTTCCTCAATAAAAGCTGGTCGCCGGCATATAACTAAAATGTTGTTGAGTGTTGCGTAAAACACTATCCAAAATTTTAAATTTCTAGGCCCCTTTTTAAATTTTACACATTACACTTACGTGCACTTATATGGTAAGTTTCCAGGCTAGTTAGGTTTTATTTGCATTCCACATACGGTCGAGAGACGGTTGTTTACAATTTGAAAATGATTATATTGACTTAAGTCGATACGACTACTTTGATAGCTTTTTGCATGGATCTATGTCCATCGTGGGAAGCATAACACCGATGAAATAAAGCGATCCTTTGTCCAAAATCGCATGTCACGTCTCTTTACGAGTTATCGCCGCGTATGCGGATAATCAACGTTGGAATATTTTATCTGGTATTTAGGAATCTTGCAATCTGTATAAGATGGCAAAGTACATTGTTCACTATATTGCTTCATAATTGATTGTTTAGTTATCAAGTCAATGGAATGAATGCTACATGTTCCGGTGGAGTAAAGATATGCTATAAATGACTGAAAATTAAAGTTCAAGAATTTCTATGAAATGAACATATACATTAATATTACCTAAATTGAAAATCATGATGATTATGAAAGATTTGACAGACGTTGGTTATTTCTGAGAGAGAGAGAGAGAGAGAGAGAGAGAGAGAGAGAGAGAGAGAGAGAGAGAGAGAGAGAGAGAGAGAGAGAGAGAGAGAGAGAGAGAGAGAGAGATTGAGAATGCAAAAGGTAATGTAGGCAGATTTGGTAATTTATTGATATATATATATATATATATGTACATCACTAGAGTAAAATTAATCAGTAAGTAGATGCATTGTAAGAGAGAGAGAGAGAGAGAGAGAGAGAGAGAGAGAGAGAGAGAGAGAGAGAGAGAGAGAGAGAGAGAGAGAGAGAGAGAGAGAGAGAGAGAGAGAGAGAGCGAGAGAGAGAGAGAGAGAGAGACAGAGAGAGAGACAGAGAGAGACAGAGAGAGAGAGAGAGAGACTAAATCCCCTAACGAGGGAACGGAAGATTATTTGCGAATTATGAAAACATCACTAAAGCCAGATACTGAAATATGTATTTAATGTCTGCACATATTAAGATGCATCATTGCATTCAAAAACACACCATCAACATATACTCTTACTTGTTTAGAATTATGCCCTTTTCATTAATTATGTATGGAAATTGTAAGCAGAAATAAAAAAGTAGATAAAGGAAAACGTAATTATTTGTATTGAATGTAGTTAGATGAAGGATTTTTTCACTAATTTGCCGCGCAAACATTTCTTATATATATATATATATATATATATATATATATATATATATATATATATATATATATATATATAAAATTTCGTACCTAGAATTAATCGGTACACAGGGTACAATTTGTTTTCTTATAGTGTGATACAGTACGACATTTTGAAAAACTTGGAACAATGACAAAATGTATTCGAGACAGTAACCTCGAAATATGTTTGACTGTATTGTTACAATGTACTGTATGTCACCAAACTTCGGGTGACGTACCACAACTATTGACCTGTGTTACGCATTTCAGTTACACCATACTATACATATTTGTAACGAATATATGAATGGACAGGGAGACACTTTGTCTTGCGTTACATTTTGTGGTCATTTTCGCAATGAGTGTACAGTTAATAACATCCACGTGTTTATCTTTCCCCAAAATGTTAATCGAGAGATAATATCGTGATTACTGAGTTTGCTTCCGTTCATAGTACAGGTCAAATATTTGACACGTCACTAGTACAATCAGTATCAATATTTTGTCGTTCGCATAAACATAAACAAAATGTATCCAACTGTACATTATATGCAAACATATAAAAATTCCAGAAATAATAACAAAAACTCCTTTCTAGTTCTGGAACATCGTGTATATATTGCAACAAACACCCGTTAAGTTTATTTGATGTATAATACGCTCTGAATGATATGGTAAACATAATCTTGCATTGCATTGTTTATTTATCTTAAGTTTACAACTTATTGATTTTACAACATGCATTATATGCATTGTATGGGCGAACACATATATGAGGTGAAGTACTTGATCATCTATAATTTGTAATTTATATCATAGCAAAGTAATATTACATAAATTAAATAGAGATTTTACGACACGGTGTCAGTTCCAATCAGTTACAAACAAAAACAACTGCAAACCGTGTTAGATGGTAACGTACATTGTTCATAATCTTTGCTTCTACAGTGTGTGTGTAATTATCATACAATGAAATGAATGTTATATTTTTCGGTAGAGACAACATATGCCATCAACGACTGAAAATAAAATTTCAAGAATTTCTGTGAAATAAACATATACATTTATATTTCTTTATTATGCAATGGCAACAGATCAATTGTCATATTTATATAGAAGTACAAAGAGTTTAAGGTAAGTACTTTGATTATTCCTTTTTTCAGGTGTGGCAGGTTACAATTGTTTTCATGTTAACACTTTCAATCAACCACAACTTGGAATGAATGCAGTACGTACAGTTCGTACTCACTGCCTAGGGACTCATGAAACAAAAACTCAATTATGACTCAGCAAATTGAAAACAAATTCTGAAAAATGATAAAATGGACATGATATATCAATAAACGTGTGTTCGTATCAATGTTGCTGTGTAAATGCTGAATAATCAAGGCATTATTTCAGTCATGGATACAATTTACCTAAAATGAAAATCATGATGATTATGAAAGGCTTGACAGACATTGATTATTTGAGAGAGAGAGAGAGAGAGAGAGAGAGAGAGAGAGAGAGAGAGAGAGAGAGAGGAGAGAGAGACAGAGAGAGAGAGAGAGAGAGAGAGAGAGAGAGAGAGAGAGAGAGACAAAAACTGTACTGTATGTCACCAACTTCGGGTGAAGTACCACAACACATTTCAGTTACACTATGATAAACATATGTTTAATAAATAGACAGATTAACAATATATATTGCTTAACATTTGTGTGTGATTCTTTTCACAAAGAGTGTACACTTAATAATAGTCACGTGTTGATCTTTCATTAAAATATGAATCGAGAGCTGTTATCGCGTTTACTGAGTTTGCTTCCGTCCATAGTACAGGTCAATTATTTGACAGGTCACGGTTATAATCAGCATCAAATTTCTGTCGATCGCATAAACATAAACAAAAAGTATCCAACTGCACATTATATGCAGACATATAAAATTCCAAAATTAATATAATGACATAACAAGAATTACTTTCTAGATCAGCAAAAATGGAGATATATTGCAACAAACAAGTGTTTAGTTTATTTGATATATAATACGCTTTGAACGACATAGTAAGCATAATATTGTTTGATCATTTGACAGGCATTATCCAAGTTCCATCATTATTCTTTCATTTAGATGAACACTTAATTCCTATAGTATTTATCTAAATCAGATGTTTAGATGTATTAAACAGCTGATTTATATATCGAATGAATAAGATGTCCAATATCCTAGACTACATTGACAGTGGTAGGCAAACGCATAAAAAGCAAAATGGCTATTTTACAGAGCGAACAATTTTTTCAAGTCCACATTTTGCTTAATTCAGTATTTGATAAAGTCTGCTCCGATGATTAAAGCGGTATTGGCTGTGCTTTTTTTAATTATCTTTTTTACTACTTAGCTTGATATAAAATAACAAAAAGATATATATATATATATATATATATATATATATATATATATATATATATATATATATATATATATATATATATATATATATATATATATATATATACAGTCATTAACATTCTTAAATTTCTATATATTTTGTGACAAGTGCTTGAAAAACCTAGGCCTGGCACTTTTTCAATTGAAACTGATTAATTCAACCTTTCTATTTGTGTATGAATACAACGCTGGACCTGACTTACAACCTGATTATATGAAAACAGTAAACACAAAAACATATATACATGTATCTATATAAAGATCGATTATACCTAATGATATCTTAATAATGCTAGTTCTATTCCATTTGCATTTCATACTTTGAATGTTCACAAAGGTCATTAATCTACGTGTTAAGAAATAAAACGGTACAGTAAAAACGCATGTGTTCAATCATTGAAACGATTAGAGTATAGTTTACAATAACAAATATGATATCTGTGACAAAATTTCAGAATAATACCTTGTTTTGCAGTACACATAACTGATTACTTATTATCATGTAAAGTTAATTAGTTAGTCAATTTCTATATACCTTATATATATATTTGATTATCATATTGACTGCGTATACATTAGTATGATTGCAGATGGAAAGGAACATACTCTAAAGTGCGCGTCAAGGCTCAATGTAGAATGACCCTTTTCACCTGCTAGCGACCGCTTGTGGTAGTCTAGTGATAGAACGTTCGACTCGTGAAAGGTTCCAGCTTCGATTCCTGGACCAGGCCAAACCAAAAACTTAAAAAATGAAAGTGACTGTTCTTTCGCTAACGCTCGGCAAACGAAGTTAGCCTTTCTGATGAGACTGAAGACTGAGGCCCCGTGTCGATGACGGCACTGCATTGGCGTCAGTCCATAGCACAGGACAAATTTTGTAGCACTTCACTTAAAGCCGGCGACTTCTCAATATAATATTAGTTAAAATTCTTGACGGGATATAAATCAACAATCAGACAAAACGAACAAAAGTCAGCTTCTAATCTATATATTCACAATGCACTTTTCGTAGTCTCTTACACAAATATGTCTTCCCTGCATGTGTTAATGTGATGTGTTTGTTTTTACATGCAACAATGTTAGAGGGGTTACTTTATTTTGTTTTTAATTTTTACAAAACTTGTGACGTGGTACATTGTTGAGCCAAGAGTAATTAAGAAGGGCTACAGAACCCTAACTTGCACCAGAGAAGTATGTTATACCAAAACTAGAGCACACGTCTCCTCCACAACATATACCACTATCGCTCATGTACGAGGATGGTTAGGCAGATTTATAATTGCAAGTCTGAATCTATGTCTCCCCAGCCTACATTTCCAAATTCACCCACGGCACTAAATTAAAACCGAAATGGTAAAGACAATATGGATTGCTAGTCATACAACAGCTTTAAATGAGATCGCTTGACACAAAAACGCTTTGATAAAACTACATTTACATGTATTTACATCAATATGGAATACGTCCTTTCCGAGAATCCTCGACAGACAACTCTCTGTCAGGGAACGTTCATCACCACGTGACAAAATTTCAGGCAATAAATGGAATAAATGGCGGGCACATACAGTAGTCCTCGTATCAGCTGATAAATGATAAAGTTTGGATTAATACAAAAGGTCCTACAAATATTATTTTAACTCATAAACATTTTCCTATTGTTTTTGTTGGGTAGATGTATACTGACTTGACTCAATGTTTACGTCAGTGACAGTGACGGCTTATTATAGACCTAAATACGCCTCAGTTGTAGGTTCATATTTTTATTGGGAAAATCAAGTAAAACCTTCTTTAGCGACCACCTGTGTAAAAAGACCACCTAGTCACTAAGACTGGTTTTTGCTGTACCCAATAGTACCATTTGTGTACAAATCAAACTCTATATAAAGACTACCTCCCTATAAAGACTGGTTTTGTTGTGTCCCTAATGGAAGTTTTATATGCACGTTCCACTGTAAATGAATTGTAGTACATTCGCGGATATTTATCTGGCTTATTTTTCTCTCTTGAATCCGATTTACAACATGGCATAACATATAAGCACTTGATCTTTTATTTATCTTGATTTCCTCCAGTCTCCGTGGTTAATTCGACTTCTCCAAAGTGCTTCAAATTTTTTCAGAGTCAATTGATTTGTGCATTCTATTTTCTGAACCTCTCCAGATCTCGGAAACGCCATATAATGTAAGAATATGCATACTGAAAACCCAGATATTCGATATAATAGAGTTATACCAAAACAAAAAGTGATAGTAAAGCTCTCTTGCATTGCGCATTCACCGGTTAATCTTCAATCTTTATATACTATTCATATATACGAATAATATATATATATATATATATATATATATATAGAGAGAGAGAGAGAGAGAGAGAGAGAGAGAGAGAAAGAGAGAGAGAGAGAGAGAGTAGTTTACAATGAAAATATGATATCTGTGACAAAATCTCAGAATAATACCTTGTTTTGCAGTACTTATTCTCATGTAAAGTTAATTGGTTAGTCTATTTCTATATACATTGCATATATATATATATATATATATATATATATATATATTTATATATATATATATATATATATATATATATATATATATATATATATATATATATATATATATATATATATATATTGGAACACAACCTTAAGACTACCTCGCTTAGGAGACCATCTCACATTTCAGACCATAAATTTTCAATTTCTTGAAAAATATTCAAAATGTACAAAACCTCACTTAAGATACCGCTATTCAGATCACTTTCAGTCAGTCAGCTAGGTACTCTGAATAGCGAGGTACCACATATTTATATCTTTTTCTATAGAAAACATTGAAAGTTAATACACATAATTCGAAATTGCAATATAGCTTTACCTGATCCAGTCGTATATTTATTTTATGTATTCCATCTAAATCTAGTATTGTTTTCCATTATTGATCGTATCGTCAAACTAAAGGAAATGAACCGACACTGATTGATTTTTAAATTTCGACTGTTCAAGCGATACTTTATGAAATCAAATACAGCGTCAGGCCGCCTGAGAATGAGTAACTGCAGTTACTCATTGATCCCTAAAAACAATGGACTCTTCTGTAAATCATTGACTTACACAAATCCAAATGTATCTTCAGAGATGAACGAGTTAAATTTCCAGCCTTGATTGTCAGAACTAATATAAAATAACACCTTATATATCTTATACTTTTAATTTCCAATGTTTCGAACTTTTATAGGCGGATCCTGAGATCCGATTGATCTGTGTGTTACTGGATACATATTTCATACTGCAAGGGACTGCCCCCATCACTATAAGATACCCGGATGTTAATGATTGCAGACTACAATATGCATTTTGGACTTAACAATTAATCATAAGTAAACAGTAAACACAAAAACTTTGATAAAGATCGATTTTACCGAATGATAACACTATTTCATTTGCATTTTACAAAGATTATGAGTCGAAGTGTAAGAAAAAACACTCTACAGTAAAAACGCATGTTTTCGCTCACTGAAACGATAAGGTACAGTTTGCAATGTAAATGTGATATTTGTGACAAAATATCAGAATAATGCCTTGATTTACAGTAAAAATTACTGATTATATATTGTCATGTAAAGGTAGTTGTTGATCTATTTCTCTTTATTGTTTGTTTGTTTTTTATGTTTTAAGCACGCCATACTCTTGAATCTTTCAGCCATATGGTGGCGGAGGGAAAACGTGGTTACAATGTACGCGGGAAGAGATCCCTTACGCAGGTTGACTGGTAAACTTTCTCACAAAATCAGAGTAGGTTCCAGTTGGACAAGAACATATACCTGGGTCCAAAGTCACCAAATTTACTCAATACTCAAGCTCAACTTTTATTTCATTATTTTGACCTTAAAATCGTTTGTAAAATATCATGGTTTGAATGATTCGGAAGCATATAATTATTTTTTTATTTATACTTTGGTATCTGAAATTTTTATATTACATATAACTTTTTGCGTCATAATTAGGATTTTCCTGTAAAAATGAATAAATATGTTGAGTACGGTACTCAAAATTTGAGTACATACTCAAATAATATTTTAATATTTCTGAAGTTGTCTTCAAATGAGCAATGAATTTTATCATTATTTACAATTATATGCCATCAATATGCAAACATGTCCAATTACAGAATAAATTTTGCATGTTTTTACCTTAAAATCATGAAAAGTTAGTTGAGCTTGAGTACTGTGTAAATTTGGTGACTTCGGGCCCTGAGCTGACAAAAGACTTTATTATTCAAAGAGCCACGAATCACTAGGACTAGTAATAGAATGTTCATTACACAGTTGCAAGGTTTTCATTCCCGGTACCGGGTCATACCGTTGCTTCTCAAGTAAGTCGCTTTTGCTTTGTTACGCCCTCAGCTTTAGTAGCTAAACCCACAGGTGCTTCCGCATGTGACTTAAAAAGAAATCACGTCACGCGTTGAAGAACTATTATTGCATACGTCAATAGCATTGGGAAAATTGCGGTAATACATTGACTACGTTTCCATGAAATAAATTGACGTTAAAGGATAATAAAATAAAAAGAATAATCAGGTGTCACTGCGTCCGTTTTGAATTTCAGTCGGTCAACTCTAATGGGTTATTGGACGTTGATAAATTTACATTCAATTATAACTTAGATATATACCTCGCAGTATATCACATTGATTTAAGATTTCACGTTTATAGAAGCAATCAAACATTTGTTCTACTTTCAGCAGATCAAGTCGGCCAACAAACAAAACAGAATGAAAAGCAGGAATTTACAAGATCCAATCACAGATGATGACGAGGGTATAATGGGCATAGAAGTTGGGGTTGGTAGAGCCGTTGGACACGAGGAACTCCATCCTATATTTTCTTGTTTGTTCTGTTCCTTTAACCATGTTAACAATGGTGCAAAATAATTCATCAGCGGCTGCGCACTCATCACACGCTCTCCTGTCATAACTTCCATTGCATCCTGCCAAGGTTTTGAAGAACCCATAACAAGCATTTTCCTGTTACAATAAGAAAAAGAATACTCTTTAACTCAGTAACTAAAAATCAACGAATACATTCAATTTTTATTACCAATTACATTAATGAGTGCATAAAATTCAGTTCATAGTTTATCTATTTATATTTCGATTGCGTTCGGACTTTATGACAACAGAATAACAAAACGGACATCAAGTGCCATTTGTAACCCTTAAAGTCGTAAAGAAAGCTGATTCACGAGTGTGGTTAGCTTTATGTTTCAATATTATATATATATATATATATATATATATATATATATATATATATATATATATATATATATATATATATATATATATATATATATATATATATATATATATATATATATATATATATATATATATAATTCAAAATACAGATATTATATACATGAAATGACAGCGAGACCGAAATGCAGACATTTTAAGAAACTAAAATCCTGACAATAAGTGACTGTTTGAGAGTCAATTTAATATGGAACAATTTATTTATGTTTTAGAGGTTATACATACTTCAGCAGGTCTCCAGCAGTCTTGTTTTTGTATATAGACTATAAGTGACTGTTTGAGCGTCATATCAATATGGGACAATGTATTTATGTTTTAGAGGTTATACATACTTCAGCAGGTCTCCAGCAGTCTTGTTTCTGTATATATCGCATCTATGTAAGGGTCCAGTGTAATTGATTTCGTCACAGAGAGCTTTATGCCATTGAAATTGTATGATGAAACTCACAAAATATCTATAACAGAATCGAACATAACTTGAGGAATCGGTTTTATAAGTATGATATTCCAGAGCGCTATTTCTGTTACGGGGGGTAAGTGAATTTCTTAGTTTATACCACCCTTACATAAGAAATAAACTATTTGAATTAATCGAACAGTACGTTTGACTTAGCTTTGTTTGTGATCACTGTTTCAATAAATGAAATGCTGTTTAACCTGTTCGTTAGCGGTTGGTGAGTTGCCTGTACCAATTGTGACAAGGATTTATTCCTCACTTATCATTGGAATTTGACTGTGGACTCACGGTGGGTGTGACTGGTCAACAAGGGATGCTTAGTCGTTCATGACACCTATTCCCACTTCTGGATTTCCAGAGGCCCGTGTTTGTCCAATGTTCACCAGATTTGTATATGTACCAAATATTATCACTGTTCCAATGTAAATACGAGACTTATTTCCGAAACTGTTGTTTGACCAGTAGGGTTATTCCCAAAACTACCTTATAGTGATGCCTTCAAAAGAATAAATGATACATTCGAATCATTTTTATTTTGCTACTTTCTTTACAGAACGTTAACTTTAAATGTAAGAGCTCTTAATTTAACGGAGACAAATATTTACCGTATATATGGAGTGTTGCCTGGAATATGATATTTCGCACCCGCATCAAAGTCTTCTTCAGACCTTAAAACTGGCGGTGATATACCTTGAAAACTGCATCTTTTAAGATGAAAATATCATTAATTAGTCAACAATTATACCAAAAACTCAACACAGCAAGAAAAGAGTAGAAATAATAATAATAATAATAATAATAATAATAATAATAATAATAATAATAATAATAATTGTCGTCGTGGTCACCGTCATCATCGTAACCATCATTATTGTCATCATCATCATCATCATCATCGTCGTCGTCGTTGTCGTCTATTTTCATGACAGTCTAAATAGCACATATTTTGAAGTGTCATGCCTCATACCTGTCATCTTGGTCTCAAATTTGTGGTGAAATTATTATGCTAGCATAATATTGATTATATTATATAGGATAATATAGCTCTTAATTAACCGATGAAGACATATTGAAACCAGCAATTGTAAACAAACAAACAAACACAAACGGGAGATTGAAAAAAAAGTAAAAACACTATGGACCTTCGTCATTAACATCTGAGAAGTTAAAATGAGTCACGGCAAACAGATATCTATATTCACAAATGACAGTTAATAAAATAATAAAATGACGAAAACAAACAAAAGTATGATAATTAATTCTACTAAAGAAAATTTTGACAAAAATCATATATTTGCTTGCAAGACTGATTTATATTAAGCTTACCTCAAATCCCACCAGTTTGCATTGTAATTTGATGTATTGGTTTCACCTCGGAAGACACTCCACCGCCACTGATCAATCAAATAACCAAAGGGCAAAAAGGCCACCTTGTCTAGCGCCATCTTCATTAAGAAATTAATATCACTTTCTGTGAAATAAAGTACCCATTTCAAATTTTATCATTGGATATTGTAAATGAAAAAAATGTAAAATATGAAATGCTTTATCAATTTGTTTCCGGCACAAGAGTGGTCAGAAGACCACAAAACTTGCCGGAAATAGGAGTAAATTTTCAAAATAGGTGTTTGAAAGTTGTCAGGTTTTGAGGTCATTGTACGGTAAATATTATGTTTCCTTCGGATCAGGCTAATTTTTTGAAAGGTAGATCAAAGTCTAAGGTCATGGTCACTAGTCAAGGTACCAAATGAAAGCGCTGGCCATAAAAAATCTTTATGTGAAATATCGAAGCCCTATAACTCATGGTTTAAAAGATATAGCCAAGGTTAAAGGGTCAAAAATCAAGACAGAGAAATTTTTATGTGAAATATCAAAGTCATATCTCTTGTGGTTTAAAAGATATAGCCATGGTAATGTTTTTAAAAAGTAGATCAAAGTCCAAGGTCAAGATCAAAAGTCATGGTGCCAATTGGAAGTTCTGGCCATAAGGAATTTATATGTGAAATATCAAAGCCATGTTCCTTGCGGCTAAAATGATATAGGTCATGTTAAAGTTTTGTCTCCGGACAACAACAACGACAACGACGCTGGGAGTATGACATTAGCTCTCCGAGCTTTCGTCCCAGCGAGCTAATGAAATTACATTTCAAATCAGGAAACTCAAGTTTATCCTCTCTCTCTCTCTCACTCTCTCTCTCTCTCTCTATCTCTCTCTCTCTCTCTCTCTCTCTCTCTCTCTCTCTCTCTCTCTCTCTCTCTCTCTCTCTATATATATATATATATATATATATATATATATATAATATATAATATATATATAAGGGTGACTGTATAAACTTTAATTTATATATATACATGTGGGTGTGAATGTGTCTGTGTGATTTTATGTGAGCACACATTTACTCACTATCGTCTTCAGGTATTTCATCTATGAGCCCAATCGCTTTCATGTGTTCTGGTGTCTGGAAAGACAAGCTCACTATATCCGCCATACCTTCATGGAATCCTATCAATAGATACACAAAACATTTAACAATGTATCCGACCTGTATGTCTATAAATGCACTTTAACTTGTGTTCAAAGATAACTCGACTCTGACTATAAATATTTTACAATAATTTAGTATGTTGTAGGCCTGTGTACATTTAACATCTCAAGTATTCGGTTAAAGATAATTAGATTTAAAGTCATTATTCCTCACGACAGAAAGTAGATTTATTCTCATTTTAATGGGTACAGAAGGTATTTGATACATGCAATCTTCATCAAACAGCAGTATATTACCCTTCGTGCATAGATGTTCCTTTAACACTAATATGGATTAAAATGCAAATGTATATTGTTACAAATAAGCGTAAATTACTAAGATAGCAAATAATACGACTATTACTACAAGCCGTCACCATTTGTTACAAATACCGAATCGTGCTTCAAAGGTAACATATTACAGAAATTCATAAAACGATCCATCAACTTGTTTTATGTTTGTATGACATAATGTGTCCGATTCCTGACAAAATATCATTTATTCATAAAAAATGCATTTCTAATTACGAAATATAAAAAACATTATGGCGGATAAGACACTTTAAGATTCTCATGCAAAAACTATATACAGCCCATGTAGTAGTAGTGTTGCTGCTGGTGATGCTGATAATGGTAATGATACTGCTGTTGGTGATAATGGTGGCAGTGGTGGTGCTGGTAGTGGTGATTAAAATGTTGTCGGTAGCGATGGTTGTAATAGTCGTTATAATGTTGTTGGTAGCAATAGAGGCAGTGGTTGTAATATTGTTGGTGGAGGTGGCAGTGATTATATTCATAAAGGTGAGCATACTACTGCTAGTGGCGATAGCTGAAGTGGTTCTACTGATAGTGATAGTTATAGTTGCTGGGGGCAGCGGTGGTACTGTTAGTAATTGTTACAGTTTTGATGGTGTTGTTGATGATGGTACTGGAAGTGGGGGTTATACTGCTGTGATTGTTGGTGATGGGTGTAGTGGTTATACTATTGATAGCGATGGTGGCAGTCGGTGCAGGTGGTGGTTGTTATACTGTTGGTGGTGGTAAAATTTGTCTGGAAAGAGGTTGTTATTTTGTTTGAGGTTCTGGTAGTTATATTGTTGGTTTCTGCAGCGGCGGCGCTGTTAGTGTTTGTTTGTCTGTTGCTGATGGTGATGATGGCGGTCGGTTGTGATGATGATATTGGTAGTTATACTGTTGTTAGTGATGGTGGCAGTGGTAGAGCTTGTAGTGGTGTTTATATTGCTGGTGGATATAATGGTGGTGGTGGAGGTGGTGGTGGCGTTGGTGGTGATGATGTGGTAATGGTGGTAATATTGATTCTAATAGTGATAGTGTCGATAATACCTATAGTGGTAGTGATGTTGCTGCTGTTTGTGGTGACGAAAATTGTGGTGATATGAAGGTTGTAGCGGTGCTAATGTTGTAGTTTTTATTACAATTCTCATTAGAATTAGATATAGAAGAAACAGAAATAGTCTATATATAAGTGAAAGTTATGAGCGGCAGAAATGTTACCCGGATTAGCTCCGCTTCTATAAATCCTGGGCTGAACTTTGTAATTCTGAAAGTAGACTATATGTCCCATTTCATGGTGTACCGTTAACAATTGATCTTCAGTAACCGATGTACACTGCTTTATTCTGTAAATGAATTTCAACCATTGGTAAACCGACTTTTAGAATGCTACAAAAGATTGTCGATTTCAAGTTCAATTTCATTCTGAACCAGTTGAGACGAGGATTAATCCCTCACATATTTTATCTGAATATGACAGTTGACTAACACCGTCTAAGACATGTCAGCAGGAGATGCTTACTCCTCTATGGCACCTGATCCCACCTCTCGATTTTCAGAGATCCGCGTTTGCCCTATGTTCAATAGATTCTTATAGTGTATGCTGGACATCATGAAGATTAAGACTCTTGTATATATGTTTTATATGAGTTAGAATAAGAAATCAATCGATTAGTCAAATAACAGTAGATGAAGTGAAAATACCTGATATATAAATCGTAGAGATTTGACGACTCGGCAAAAACACGATAAGATGGTGTAATGTATACATTTCAACCTTTCAAGTCTACATTTTTTTTCGCTTTGAATGGAGTTTTACACCGCATTCAGCATTTTTCTGTTTAGCTGTCAAATAGCTGTTAGCTGTCAGATTTTAAAAATGTGAAAGAACCTAGTAATATTGTACCCAGCAAGAAATCGCTAAGTAAACTGGCACAAGTCACTCGGGGCTATGCTAGTAGTGGTGGTTATACTGTTAGTGGTGGTGGTGGTGGTGGTTGTAATGCTAATAGTGATTCTGATATTGATAGTGTTGATAATACTAATAGTGGTTGTGATGTTGATGTTGCTGCTGTTTGTGGTGGCAAACATGGTAGAGATGTTAAGGTCATACTGTTGTAGCTGTTGAAGTTTCAGTTCTAGTGTTTGTTTGTTTTTTTTATTCATTTATAATTTATATCAGAGATCAAAATGGAATTGAAAAAATACAGTACAGAAGGAAACAGAAGTGGAGTCGATATAAAGATGACAAGTTATGAGCGGCGGCAGAAATGTTACCCGGATTAGCTCCACGTCTAAAAATCCTAGGCTGGTCTTTATAATTCTGATAGTAGACTATATGTCCCATTTCATGGTGTACCGTTAACAATTGATCTTCAGTAACCGATGTACATTGCTTTATTCTGTAAATGAATTCCAACCATTGGTAAATATATAAAATTCTCAGATACCAAAGTATAAATCAATAGGATGTCCAGGACATAGATACAAATCCGGTAAAAATGGACAAACACGGACCTCTGGAAACCAAGAGGTGGGATCAGGTGCCATGGAGGAGTAAGCATCCCTTGTCGACCGGTCACACCCGCCGTGAGTCCACAGTCAAGTCCAATGAAACACGTGAGGAGTGTATCCTCGTCACAATTGGTACAGACGTTCAACAACCGCCAACGAAAAGGCAACTCAACATTTCACTTAGTGAAACAGAGTAGTCGCAAAACAACACTATTATACCGACCATAAAAATTTGCGGAACGTTGACATTAAACTCGGTTTTCGATATCCCTGTGTCAATAATTTTGTCAGTGAGTAGTTTACCTCTGTATATGAAATCTTCATATGTTGTGCACACCCCTGGCATATCGGATCATTTTTGAAATATAAACTCCATATGCAGGTGACTGAGGGATATTACTACTTAAATGTGAAAATTTACGATGGGAAAGCCGAAATCGTCGCGTTTATCGTATAGCTTAGTTGCTAATTTTCCGTCTGTGTTTATATTAAGTAAAATGTCTAAGTATGAAGCGTGTGTACTTGATTCTGTTGTATCTTTAATTTCTAGTTCGACTTTTAGAATACTACGAAAGATTGTCGGTTTCAAGTTCAATTTCTTTTAGCTAGAATAATAGATCAACCAATTATGCAATCGAATAGTTGATTGAGTGAACAGGTCTGACTCGTTTAAATGGTATAATCTAGATATTTTATCCACATTGTATAATCTACTTTCTCTGTCGAACCCCAAAATACTCATTTACGTCAATAAGACTTTTTCCAAAGGAAAAAGTTGCATCATCCAATGCAAATTGATAAATCTAAATTGCCAAACCAATCTTGGAGTACCCACTGTTAAAAGATAAACATCGTCTTTGAGTAGTTAAGAATCTGAAAATGTTAGAAATCTGTAACATTGGCATCATGTTTATAATACAGAATGGATTTTTACACCAGATTCATCATTCTTGTTGTTCACCTAACCCTTTCAACCCTACGTATTTAGATGGTATGATCTTTACTGTAGTTTAGACCAGTCTATTATGGTATGTAGGGTTTACAGGGTTAAACTGTGGCGGTCATTTATTTTTTAATGTGGGGAGAATCAGATTGTAATGTACCCACCTTGGTAAAAAATTGGTATAACATCTACTGAGACTACAACCCATGCTATTAAGAAGTTAAAGGTACAATGTTATTAGAGGGAATCAAAAGTCGTAAAACATTTCCAATTGCCCTGCAGAACAAGTGGTATTGAAATCTACTTGTCAGAATGCAAAAATGACTCATACGAAAATCAAGTGTACAAATTTGAAGATATTGTCTTATGTTTAAACAAGTTTAATCTTTATTGAATTGATTTTTGCCTACAACAATTTAACTTGTGCTTTCGGAGAAGTTAAAAGTAATATCTACTTGTCCGACCACAAAATGGACTTGTCCCGGTCAACGTGATTGTTGACATCTGTCTTACCAGTAGGCCAAGGATGCCCCTCCCCCATTCGATTTAGGCAATAGACAACTGCGTTTGAACGCAAAACCCAGCATTCAACATAATAGGATTAACCTGTCTTTAAACATTTCTTTCAAGTTCATTTAGGGGGCCTCCGTGGCCGAGTGGTTAGAGCATTGCGCTTTAAATAACAAGGCCTCTCACCTCTGGTTCGAATCCCGCTAGGGTCGTTTCGAATTATTTGGGAAAGTTTGCCAGTTTACTTGCGGAAGGTCGGTGGTCTTTACCCGGGTAACCGGGGTTTCTCCCCCACCAATAAAAACTGGACGCCATCATATGAGTGAAAGATTGTTGAGTATGGCGTAAAACAAAAAATCAAATCAAATCAAATCAAGTTCATTTAAGGTTCACTTATTCCCACTAAGAATGGCTTATTTAACAGCAGTAAACGGTGAATTGACATTTTTCGCTTCGATAAGGGAAAATAAACTAATAACAATAAGTATATTATGTTTAAAGCTGAACTAGGAAGATAAAAAGCTTTTGAACTTTGAATAAATAAAAATGTGAGTTGAAAAAAATGTTTTGAAACATTCTCTCTTCATCTCCCCACAAAGCAGACATATTTGTAATTGTTTCACTGGAAAAAAGTCACACAACAAGTATAAAAGGTATAAAAGTTTTCTGCAACAAACATTGAATGATTAATTCATCCATAATAAACCCAAAAATTATCCCATTACAGTAAATATCAAGCACCTTCCAGAACCAAAACAAAGAGATCTGCTTGCCACTGTCATTCGGCCATTGAGTAATGCAACTTTCTTCTTTCGGTTAATAGCGAGGTGTTCCGAAAAACCGGAAGAAGAAACATGGCTCATTGGCCGAATGACAGTTGGAAGCAAACTGCTTTGTTTTTGTTTTGGAAGGTGCTTGATATTTAGTGATATGGAATAAATAATAGATTTATTACGGATGAATTACGGATCATTCTGTGTTTGCTGCTGTTTGTGCGTTGCAGAAAAATTCACTTGAGGAACGGGTGTTTCTTTTTGTCGTGAGTTTTATTCAGCTTTTGGGACTTTGCACGTTTCGCGTTGCGAGTACAGATATACAATGACGGCCAATATAAATAATCCGCCTTTTATACCTGCTGTGGGACTGGATTTTTCGGTGAAACAATTACAAATATGTCTGTTGTGTAGGGAGATGACGCGGATGTTTCAAAAATTTTTTTTACACATTTCTTTTTATTCAATGTTCAAAAGCCTTATATCTTCCTAGTTCAGCTTTAAAGATATTCAAAATAAAAGATATAAACACGAATATTGAACATACAGGGAACTCTAGGAAATCAAGAGATGAGATCAGGTACCATGTTAACTGGTCACACCGGCTGCCTCAAATCTGCAGCCACGCCCTCTTTATTAATACATTTTATGAGTAATTCAGACTGCTGTAGACGAATGGAAGAGGAAACTACCTTCCAAAAAATACTTTAGCATTTCAATTTGTGAAACATGATAATTGCAAAATGTTCATTTTATTGACAGTAACATTTACGAAATGTTGTTTATCAGTTTGAAACATTTTAACGCATGGGCAACAACTGATGTCCGTTTTGAGTGGCATACAAGAAGAACATCGTGTTAAGATTCATGAAACATTTTAGGTATAGTGATGTTCTGAAACAATTTAATCACGTCTATAAAAAATAAACATTTGTATAAATGGATGAACTTGTAATCAATACACCTGCTGATAAATATTTATATAGTTAGAAATATATTAGACATTTAACTACACAAAGCAAACGCAGTTGTTGAGACAACGATTTACCAAATCACCATCGCGACAACAACAAAAAATTAACATAACAAACGTAAAATATATTAACACCAACCCCTGCGGTGACATTTAGAATCGCCCAAATCGTCTGCTGTCATGATGCAGGAGTGAAGAAGTTCATATTGCATGTAAAATCATTATAACATTTTTATTCTAACGCATACAACCCAAAATTCTGATGGGTTTAGGCATTCTTTAAAATTGGCAGGTCCAAATGTGACTTCAGGGATTGTTGAGTTAAAAGGGATAATTAAATAATTAATTGATTATTTGATACATCAACTTAATTTACTATGAATGAAAGTAGTCTGCATTATTTATCATAGAAAGTTACCCCAGTTGCCATAAATACGAGTATATTGACCTTGGTCGACATCATGTTACATGTATTACACCGAGGTTTAAAGTCAAACAATTTACCCAATACTCAACTTCAACCTTAACATTTGATTATTTTGACCATAAAGTTGTTTGTAATTTTTTTGAATCTGAATAAATAGGAAATACATTATTATTTTTCAATATTCACATGTAAATTTTGAGTCACAATTATTCATTTTGTAAAATGAAGAAATGATTTGAATACGTTATTCAAAATTTTATTATATACTAAAATAGATTTTTTCCTAATATTTATGAAGATTTCTTCATATGAGTTGTAGTTTTCGCCATTGCCTACAACCGTGTTCCTTCAATATACAGACATGTCCAATAACAGGATATAAATATATGTGATTTTACCCTAACATTATTGAAAATAAGTTGAGTTTGAGTAGTGAGTAAGTTCGAAGACATTGGGCACGGGATCCAGAACCGTAAGCAAGTTCAAAATCGGGTCAACATTTTACTCTCAAACTACATCATGTCACCAAACATATCGCCTATTTGTCTGTCTGTTTTATTATTATTTCTTATCGTCTTTTATTTATTATTTTTTCGGATACAAAATCAGAAGGATAACGTCTTATATAACAGGTATCGATACCAAAGTTATAATCGATAATCGCAAGCAATTCCAGGATGCAATATACAAATATGGTCAATAACACGGGCCTCAGTGGCCGAGTGGTTTGAGCATCGATTCTTTAAGCATAAATTTTCTAATCAGGTTTACGTTTCCTTGTAACCGAAGCCGATTTTATGAAAAAGTTGCCAGTTACCCTGCAGAATGCCGGAGGTCTCTTTCCGGCTAGGTTGTAACCGGGGTGCCACCTCCTTCGTCGTTATTGGTTGCCACCATATGACTGAAAATATCTCGAAAACTCCAAAAGATATGGAGGATTTACCTCACCATTGTGATAGATTACACATGTTGTCAGGTAATAGTTTGCTTCAGACGTATTGAAATCATTACTAGTATCTGCAATCTGAAATGTATTTTTACAAATATGCAGATGACATCATGCATATTTTTGCAATAGAAACTCGCAACATGCTCTAAATGAAGAGTAGACCGAGATTTCCACCGTTCCTTAATGAATTGTTCCGTTGTCATGGATGCACATTTATTTTTTTATCCTAAAAATCAAGTTAGTTACCAACTATAAAAAATCCAACTTTAGCAGAATATCAAACAGAATTACACGAAACAAATAAAGATGTAAGATTGTTGTAGTATTATTGTTGTTTAACGTCCCACTCATAAATCTTTCACTCATATGGAGACGTCACAAAATGCCGGTGAAGAGTTTCATATTTTGGCCTGTGCTCGGCACTTACGGCCACCGAGCAGTGAGGGTTCTTTAAAGTGCCGACATCTACTGTGATACGGGACCTCGGTATTTGCGGACTCATCCGAAGGACGGTAATCCGGCCTGCCGCCGGGTGGACTGAAACTCACGACCAAGAGTCGAGCGCGCTACCGACTGAGCCAGGCCAGTTCATAAAGACAAAAGAGATAATAAACTTGTTTGATTTTCATAATCTATAAAAAGCTAAAGGGTAAGCTTAAGAAAGGTTTGTGAAATATGTTTGAATGGTGTATACTCGATATATATATTCGTTCTTACCTGAAATCTTTGCCGTCGTAGAAGTCCCATGCACTCGCATGACATACTACATTACGACCCTCGGGTTTGACTAACATCGAATTTTCCCAAAACTCACTGGTCATCGGGTCCATTCCAATAGATTCGAAAAATTCTTCTGCAACTCGGTACATATATGTTTCGTTATAGCCCTGGTAACCAACAATATTTTATTATTGTCATGAAACAGAATCTATTCACGAAAATATATCTACCTTTATTGTTCTTTAAAGTCGCTTCAAGACATTTTCAATCATGTGGAAAGGACACAAGCTATAGGTGAAGCGCCAAAAATTTTGACCTTTACTAAAAATTTTGCCAATATATTCAAAGTTCTTTCAGATGACACGCCTACTGATTTTAAGTTTCATCAAGAAGGAACAATCAACATCTTATAGATTTACGTATTCTTGTCTCAGATATGACCTCGTAACGTCCACTTAACCCTTTCACCCCTTGAGTATCTGAATGGTATGCTCTTTCTATTGTTTACGACCAGTCTATTGTGGTCTGTAGGGTTGAAAGGTTTAATGGTTGAATGCACACGCATAGGGCATGGTGGTGCAGTATTCACAATAATAAACATTCTATTTATAAACAAATCGTAATTATAGACATGTATTGTGTGAACTACTGGAAACAAATGACATTTTATGTTTAAAGGAGGATTAGCTGTGTTTACTTAAAAACAAATTACGATTGTCTTCTAATTCTACTACTTGTACTTGATGTATAACATATAAGAGCTATACAGAGACATAAACACTATTATATTCCTATATATTTTGTGAAAATAAGGTCAGGACCAGTGTGGTATTCATATACAACTGGTAAGGCTGAGTTTTCCAACTGCGAGTGAAAGTGTCAAACCGGGATTTCTGAAGCAATTGTCGCAAAATATATAGGAATTTAAGAATTTGTATGCCTATATATCATTTCTGTTATTGTATACCAATCAAAGTAGTAAAAACAGTTGGTCGCGAAGGCAGACCATATAGCTCGCCTGTTTTATGCCTATTATTATTTGGGTCAAAATTAAGCCACGCCAACCAGCATCATCCTGCATTGTTGTGTAATGACCCTAGACGATATGCATGTGAAGTTTCAAGGCTATAGCAGCACTTTGCCCACGATGAACTTAAACAAAAACCTTAACGCAGTACTATCCATATAGTAAATGTCTAAGTGCAGGTGAGCTAAACATTTGGGTCAATATTAGGTTATATTAACTGGCATCCACCTGCAATGTTGTATAATGACCTAGACAATGTGCATGTGAAGTTTTGTGGTTGTAGCTGCAGTACTTTGCCCACAATGGACTTATACAAAAAAACATAACACAGAAAAAGGACGACGCCGATGCCGAAGTAATGATAGCAATATCTCTTCTGTTCTTTGAACAGGCGAGCTAAAAAAAAGGGGATTTTTTTTAAAAAGAAAACACAGCTAATGCCCCTTTACGTTAAGTTAAATGATTATTATATTTTTGATATTCAAAATCAATTTAGAATGGGACCAAACTGTCACTGACTACTTACAAGTTCTTTCATTTTGGCGGTAATGTCCACACTACTGGCGTCTGGATAAGGAACAAGCAAATCAAACACATTGGACCACTGTTGAGCCCACATGTTCCCTACAAAAATTGTCATATAGTGCATCGTCATTTCATTCCCTAATTCATCAGAATAAGGTTCTCTTATAACAGTTACTACGGGTGTGACATGCTAACAGGGAATGCTTACTCCTTCCGGTCACCTGGTTCCATTCCAATTGGGATTTGCAATTGTCTGTCGTGTTAAGAACATTTTTATATCCAATATGTCGTGTGATAATGGATTTGAAGTTTCAATTATCCGTTAGTACTTCTTCAATTTTACTTCGATCCATATGTTTTGCACAGCAAATATTTGAATATTGTACGAACTAATGTAAACCCCGTAGAAAAACAAATGGAGGGAATATAACATTGAACGATATGTTTGGGAATCCAGGTGAAATCTTAGCTATTATTAATCTAACATGAGAAATAACAAGAAATATTTCTATTTAACGTGTTATTTCTTCTATTCTTCAGTGTACGGAGAATTACTTCATACTGGTATTCCAGACCCTCTTTTCGAAGAAACAACACGGAAGCGTATTGTTGTCAAAACAAATGCTCAAGACGATCTGTCTGTTGAACTCAAATTTGATATAAATGTTTATCACATATTTGAAAGTGATGCCCGCGATATTGCATATGTGATAATACAGGAAATGGTTCACAGGTATTGGCCCTGTCACCGTGTTTGACTATATGGAAGCAGAAAATCCATATTGTCCCGGACTGATATCGGTTATCAGCCCTGATACTGATTTTAACCCTGACGTCATCATGAGTTTTGCCCGTCACTTCCTCTCAGACAATGACATCAATATTTTTTGTTTTATTATATACGGTTTATAATCAGTATGGAATAAATAATCAAGTGTTGACATAATACAATATGGAACTTTCGAGTTAGCTTGGATTTATTCGGTTTAATATGATCCTGCATTTATTCGCGCCTTCTCGATTTTGTTCTTCATATGTTCTTCCGGTTTTCATATTTACCTTCGCAACGTATATAAAGCAAATGATTAAATAATAAAGAAATAATTTTACTTTTTAGCGTATTAATTTTGCCTAATGAAACCCAAAAGATTCTTAAATATATTACAGCGGAGTATTTAATTGAACGCCAAATTTCTGAAATGTAGCAAGAGGCGAAATGTGGGGACAGATCCGGAATCGAACCCAGGACCTTACGTACACTTGCAGGGCGCTTTTACCCATTGTGCTATCGGGGCTATCTATATAATATTGAAATCGGAAATAATATTCAGGAACATTTTTCAAGAATCACGCAACTGGCGATTAAAAAAAGAGGATTATAACGGTAATACAGGCTAACTCAAAGGTTACCTATTGTTTTTTATTTTTAAGAAACTTTTTTTGTTAAAGCTGTTAGTATCTTTAAAAATGTGATAAAATGATTATAACGTGTTTTTCCATATCGTCCCGGTATTATCATTCGACTCATATCAGTCCTCGGGCCTAAAGGCGATCGGGCTGATATGGAGGTCTCGGGATAATACCGGGCCGATATGGAAAAATACATATAATAATGTCTAAATATATCAGAAAGAAAAAGTTATATCATACAGGACCAAACAATATATTCCTGAAATTTCGAGTTATTTCCTCGAAATGTCGAGGTGTTATCCCGATTTTCAATATAATATTTTAAAACTGTGGCATTATTTTGCTTCCGTACAAAGCAGATCTGGACTATATATTGTTGTTCTTAAACAGATAGTACAAATGAAAGTCATACCAAATAAATGTGCCGGTATGTGACCAGTTTTCGGAAATAGTGCTTCGCCATATTTGTTCATAAGTTTCCTCCTTACATATGCATGAAGCTCTTGATACAGCGGTGCCAGTTCCTCATACAGCTTTCTGACGTCATCCTCGAACGAAGGAGTTTCATACCACGAACGCCAATATTCGCCGGTATCCTTATATCCTAGTTTTAATGATTTATACATATGTTTCGAGCAGAAATGTAAAATTGATTTATCATAAAATATACATAAAGACAAAAATAGTCAATTTCAAGAGGTGGGATCAGGTGCCAAAAAAATGGAAGCCATTGAAACACATGGTATCCTTATAACAACGTCTATTTATCATAAACAGGAATTTCTTTTCAGCTAATGCGTTTACAATGAAGTAGACATTTCAAAAAGATGTGACAAGAACTACATGTACATAAAATCGAATGTCAGGTGACTTCACGTTTTAGAGTATTTAAGTGTCAATGTTGAATAAGAATAAGATCCAGTATAATAACTTAATAAAGATTAAATACGGTAGTAATAACCTCCAAATATAAAGTGAAAGTCATAAGCTTTTTCGGATTAGACTGTCAACCGAGGTCCCGTGTCACGGCAAAAAGAACCCTTACATTCGTGACATCTTTGTATAAGCATATAAAATATCAGATATCAAAGTATAAATATTGAGGATATATATAAATCTACTATAAATAGACAAACATAATAGAAAATTATCATTGACTGCATCATAATAAATATTCCAGCCCCTAGTTAGACGCACGCAGCTAACTTTCGGCGGCAAATGATACATGAAAAAAACCGGTAACATTGTAACTGATTGTTTTATGACGTCATTATCTGGGAATTTTGTATCATCTTGGCGTCCAAAGACATAGGACCACAGTTATCAGGAAAAGGTACATTGCGTTCAACTCATCCAGTAACTGCCAGAAACATACATTTAAGCGAAATGGAAGTAACAATTTTTAACCTTGAACATACGCATCACAATCTGTGATATTGCATTTGTTTTAAAACGTATGTCTGAAGGCAATATTCCGGGGAAGCGAAGTGTAATACAAAATATAACTTAATAAATAATCCTACCGCTGAATTTAATGGCATCATTCATAACTTTCACAAATTGTGTGTATTTGTTCCTCATTTTCTTGCCAGTTGCGTCCCGCCATCCTTTCCACACCGCAAGTAATTCTTCATAATCTCTACTTGTAGTTATTATGTCTGTCAAACCTTGAACAAATATCATGGAAATCCAAATACATGTATATAAAATCAAGCTTCCCAGCAATTGGTCGAAACATTTTTATTTTCTTCCGAATACATCAAATCGATCAACAATCACAAAGAAAATATTTCAGCAAACATACCACCATCGTCGTAAAACCTTGGTCCGGAATCGCTTAGTTCTTTCCTACCCGTGGTTTCAAGCAACCGAAATCTCTCGTAGTTAATTAATATTTATAAGGAGTAGGTGCTGTCCAATTTATCTAATCAAAGTAGTTGTGATCAGCAACGGAAATTATCACACAGTCTGTTGATCCAATACATTTCTGAAATTGTTTAAAAGCCTCGAACTGATTGGTTGACGAATGCAAGCACTGTTTTATGCGCATAGCGATTCCGGACCGTTGTTTTACGACGATGGCATAACCTGTAAAATCGCGAAATGCAATTGATTCGTTTTCCTAATTTTCACAACTTCCGAGGGGCCATTGTATAAGGTTCAGTAATATGTAATTGGTAGATGATAGTTCGCAGCGCGAAACAGGCGTTTTGACATTCGGAACATAACAGTATTCCTAAAAATATGAATCAAAATAGGATTGTCCGGAAAATAAATGTGTTAATTTTTGTAATGCATTTTTAAAATTGTAACATTGAATCAAAATCTATTTTGCAAAATAAAAGTGTGCTTTGACTATAATCATGATAATGTGATAGTTCAGGTAACTTTAAGGGTCATATAAAGTATTGAGGATAGAAACTGCCTATAACGTGATTAAAATTACATGTATCATATTATCGTCTAATAAATTGTTTAGGGTCGAGAATACCATCTACCTATCTAATTATACAGTTAAAGTATACAGTAGAGAGAGTTAGCAAGAGTTTGGTTGCTCGGAACTTGATGCCTTTTCATCCTTCAAGGTGGAGCTTCAAAACATTCTTTAAAATAATAAACGCCTGTACTTCTACCTGTTCTACCTGTGATTACAATTAGTATATATCTACTGATTTTTATCATATGTTAGCTATTTTGTTTACAATAATTCCCATTGGACGGGGAGTTTCGTATCAGCAAATCAACGCCTTTGTCCGTGGATTTTATGATTACAAATCTGCCAAGAAAATAATATAATCACCTTCACACACACATTAATCCGGTGGCACAAATTGTGTATGAGTGGAGACGACTATCCGCGCACATAAAGAGAGAGAGAGAGAGAGAGAGAGAGAGAGAGAGAGAGAGAGAGAGAGAGAGAGAGAGAGAGAGAGAGAGAGAGAGAGAGAGAGAGAGAGAGAGAGAGAGAGAGAGATCATACCCGGTTCTAATTGTAAACACCCTTTGCCAAATTCATTCAGACACACTTCACCAGTACTATATATACTGGTGAGTTCAGCTTCGAGGCTCGAAATCTGTAAATCGAGAAAATTATATTGCAATAAACTAATTCAGTACTTATTTTCGATATGGTAAACCACTTGTTCAACTTGAGTTTTTTCCACGTGGTGACTTCTACCATAGCCACTTTGCCCATTCAACAATGTTAGTATAAAGCATTGTTGATGTTAGTAACGATGCATCAGATCGGAAAGGTGGTTACTTTTGTGTTAAAGGAAAAAAGTATTTACTAAATTCATTCTAATCGAAATATTATAAACAATACCAAAGTTATAGTTTTACAAATGAAGCCAAAACAAATTCTCAAGTCGATCGTTTCAAACAATAAGACTTCATCATCTGTGCATGAAATTAATATGAATGTATATTTCCGAAAGAAAAATTGGTATCACACAAGGCCAAATAATAAATCTAAATGTATTATCAAATCCATCTACGAGTACCCTATGTTTAAAAGATGAATATCTTAGCTTTGAGTAGTTTAGACTATCTGAGTAGATCGAACAAAGTCGGGTTACAACCTGTCTAAGTTTTTCTGTGTCATTTGTGGCAGCAAAACCAATACTGACAATCTTCTGAAATTTCCGACGTGTGTCATTCCCAAACCTTGTCCAGTCGAATGCTGATGCGTTTACGGTTGCAATATTCTTAGCGAATTCTGACGTTTTCAAACTGGAATCAGTCTGAAAGGAGAAAATGCAATAACAGTCAAACATTAGGTAAAACACGATCGAAAATATGTAAAACGAAATATGTGTGTATATAGTTTTACCACCACCATCATCATCATTATCATATTTGTTATTACTATTTATTTATTTATTTTATTAAGTAATTAGTAATTAATTGAATTTGATCCTAAAGTAATATTTTGTTAGATTGATAGACAAACAGACAGACAGATATATCGATAGAAAGATGGCTAGAGAGATAGATATATAGATATTATATATTACATTTTATGCATTATCTATGGATTTATATTTTTGTAAGATATACGGTATTGGTTAAAGAGCAGTTCTTTAATTCTGATAAATTGTACGCAAGTCAGTGTACATCAAACGCAGAATACCAGTTTTCAGAAATAAACACAGTACCGGTCCGGTTCGTACCAGGCATGACCGTAATAATATAATGTTATCACAAACATATTTACTTCAAGTAATTTCACAACAGTATACCATACTTGTTATACGACCCGGTAAATTATGCAGGCATCATTAAATATTATATAACGAAACCTTTGATGGTATGCAGGTAAATCTATATGTGTTTGGCAAATTTATAATATATTGCAAACTTATACGCTGTTAATGAGTTGTTTACCCGTTCGTGCTACAATTGACTCAAACAAACAATTTCTACGACGGCTTAAAGTTCATATCTAAGATTTAGTTTCATGTACTTTAAAGTACACAAAAAATAATCATAAGAATACGGAAAAATTAATGATCTTTAGAACATTGTAAATATTGCATTCCCACTAAAGAAGCACTTGGGTGAAAGGTACTCCACTTTGTAGGTTTCCGGGATGCCCAGATAGCACTGTGGTTAGCACTTTGCTGCTCACCAATTCGACCTGGCTCGATCCTTGGAATAGACAGGTAATATGCGAGATGGTATAGAGGTCGCCAATTCGTACAAGTGGTTTTTCCCCCCAGGGACTCTTGTTTCCACTACAGCACGGACCTCTTATGCCAACACCAGAGCCAACGAAATATAGTTATACACGTATAATTTGACAGAACTTGTTTGATAATCGTTGTAATATAAATAGAGTTTGCATGTTTTGCTTACAAAAACACACTTTGTACTTTATAAATTCTTGCAGGGAGACGGTGAATCACGAGATTGTCCTGTAATTAAGTCGATGTTTATATATTGAAATATTAAAAGCCAAAACCAACAAACCAATAAACAAACAAATAAAAAGCAAAACTCAAAAAATGAAAAAAAAAAATCCGACACAAAAACAACCAAGAAAAAGAACATAAAATTGCAGTATATTGCCGACTTTGAAGCAGAATACAAAATATGGACTTTTTACGAATTCGTTGACGAAATTCCAGTAATTCAAAGGTGTTATTTTGTACATGATAAAATTCTGTTAAAGAGTATAACAGAGGGACGGTTTCACCGGGTGTGTTTTACGCTACACTCAACAATTTTTCAGTTACATAGTGGAGGCCAGATTTTATCGGTGGAGGAGAGACAACCGGCCTTCCGCAACTGGCAAACTTTCTCA
Organism: Atrina japonica; assembly: GCA_030159075.1. Lineage (NCBI taxonomy): Eukaryota > Metazoa > Mollusca > Bivalvia > Pterioida > Pinnidae > Atrina > Atrina japonica. The sequence goes on along the minus strand of BROG01000714.1, from coordinate 235,884 downwards.
CAAAATTCAGAATAGGTTCGAACGGCTTCTTCAAAGTAAATGGCTGTGCATTGAACAACGAATATCAATTTGGAGGGAGGCGTTTGCCTTTTGAAATGACAGATCAATTATTTAGGTAAGATTTAGTTTACCTCAGTTAGTGTGTGTGTATGTATGTGTGTGTGTGTGTGTGTGTGTGTGTGTGTGTGTGTGTGTGTGTGTGTGTGTGTGTGTGTGTGTGTGTGTGTGTGTTTGTTCTAAATCTGAGCTAAACTAAGTCTGAGCTAAACGGTTGATCAGAGATAACCATATATAACATCATGATTAAACTCACCATAATTTGTAAATTTTCGGTCGTAAGGTTGGTGTAATAATTCCATGCGGCTTTCACATCTTCGTTCCATAATGTTGCAACTAAGTCGTTGTATTTCTCCAGGAACAATTCGCCTTCTGTCTCGTTGGTATTTAAAGACAAGGTTTGTAGGCTTGCCGACAAAACTATGAATATAGTTTTCCACATTTTTTTTCAATATTTCGAGATGAACTTCCTAACAGCCTCGGAATACTACACCAAGATTCTGAAAATGTTATATCAGGTTGAAAGAGCTGCAATAGAATAAGTCGCCGTGATAAAGTGGTAATATACCGATTTATGGTTAGGGTGGAGCACTTGCACAAGGTAGATATTTTATATAAGATACGATACAGTTTATTATATATTGTCAGAATCTATAAATACATGTATGTATAGTCATGATATAGGAAAACACGTGAATACAGTCAGAACGCCAACATGTATTAATCGGCTAGGGAAAGTAGGAATTTATTCCGTGTCTTAAAGTGTCAATTTCGGTCGTTACATATACTAATTTATTCCACTCAGTAATAGGACTTTTGAGACTTTACAAATAATGATTATTAAGATGCCCATAACTTGAAATTGAACGTTATGTGTTTTATACTAAACCCATACGTAGACTGTGTTGCCATGTTTCGTCCTTAATCGGCGGTTAATCAGTCTTTAAATCAATTTTAATGTCTTGTTTTTAGTACACAAAAATACCTGAAAATTTCTGAATTTTAATAATATTTTCAAATACGTATTCCTAAGTGCAATGTTCGTCCATTATTATTTTCCATAGTAATAAAATCTCACGGGAAAGTCTTCAACAAAATCCACTTATCTAAGATTTATAATTATGGTTTTGTAAATAAGATTAAAAATTATGACCCTATAAATTATCCACTTACAGTCAGTTATAAACCTGGTCATATTTCGGTATATGGCTGAGTTATACACGTATACAAATGGTGAAGCATGTGATATCGTCTGTTTTTAAAGTTTGAAACTACATTGACATACGTTATCTTATACACAATGTCATCTTAAACAAGATGCTCGAGCGAACATGTAAAAGTTTTTTGTAGACTTAAACACACACACACGCACGCACGCACACACACACACACACACACATACACATATATATATATAATCACAACACCGAAATAAACTCAATCGGTATATTGAGTTTATTTCGGCGTTGTGATTTTATTATTTATCTAAGTACTTGTGTGAATCATTTTAATATATATATATATATATATATATATATATATATATATATATGAATATATATATATATATATATATATATATATATATATATATATATAATATATATATAATATATATGTGTGTGTGTGTGTATGTGTGTGTGGTGTGTGTGTGTGTGTGTGTGTGTGTGTGTGTGTGTGTGTGTGTGTGTGAAAAGTGTAGAACATCACATTTATCTACTGCTATTTGTTTTATTCCGTTAGCGTTTTCACCATCGTGGTTACTAACAGTTACAAAAGACTATTTTCGAGTTGTCCGATTCCGTTTAGTTTCATCACAATGGTTTGTACCTAGACTACGTGACGTCAACTGAAAGTTGGGCAAATCGATTCAGGTTATGTAATATTTACATAGACGGCGATATCATTTCACTTCATCGGCGAGGAATTAATTTAGTTAAATTTTCTATTGTAAATATGCAAAGTGTCATCACTTTCCTGTAATCTAATTTTCCAATCTGGCACCCATTACTTCATGATATTAATATCCCTGGTCAAAGAGGCAATAAACTGTTTATCCGGAATATAATGATATCCTACTTTGCTCTTTGAAATTGCACTCTATTAAGACGAATCGTGCCGTAACATGACAACTTGAAAATGGTCTACTGTTCATTATTCGATTACGTCATGATGACGTCGGACGGTAGCAATTGACCTATCGCCAAATGCCCGACACGGCAGCTTTTGGCAAACTTTTTCATTGTGACGTCACAATTAAATGGACCGTCAAATACTTGTGTTATTATGACATCACAATCGAATGACGTCGAAAAAGCACATGAACAGCCATGTGCCAGATACTTGGCGATAGGTCAATTATCATTTACAGATTATAATCCAAAAGAACAAAATGATAAAATGACAGCAACTAAAGAAAGAAGAACTTAACATATGCGAATTTTACACTTATTGGTAAAGGGGAATGATAAAGTTATTACCCATGTTAACCGTTCGTAACATATATTTACAACAAGCCCTTTGACCTTTATATTCTTTTATTACTGCACCTTAACATTCACGTTTTCAAAAATGTTCTATTTCTGTCTAAATGATCTCCCAGAGTTTATTAAAGCATTTTTGTACCTACTGTATGATTGTAAATAGTTTTAAGATTATTAAACCGTTAGACGTCAAAGCCGTATAAATGTACTTTAGGAAAGACATAAAGAACATAGTATATTATAAGATTAGGGAGTCACATGATAAATCCTAGGAATTTCACTGGATAACGTCATCAAGCGATCGTGCCCGGTCACTATTATGCCGAGCACCGGGACTATGAAATTTTGCTTAACTGAGTTATCTTTTATCAAAAAAACTCTTTCAGCAACAATTTTATCGTACAGTCTGATGATACAGGTAGACATATTTGTGTAGTGTTGTATTCATTACAAGCCCCTTTATCATTTAATGGTGAATTAAAAAAAACTCTTAATTTAGCATTCATATAACAGTGGAATATAAAATGCCTATGCCAAAACACTGCTGCATGAATACTATATCAATGACGTCATCAAATATTTTGGATGAATGGAATTCAGGTCCCTCAATACAAATATTATTCAGCCTATTACTTACATGTATTTATTCACAGCCTATTTCCTACATATATTTGTTCTCAGCCTATTTCCTACATATATTTATTTTCAGCCTATTTCCAACATATATTTATTTTCAGCTATTTCCTACATATACTCATTTTCAGCCGATTTCCTACATATATTTAATTACAGCCTATTTCCGACATGTGTTTATTTTCAGCCTATTTCGTATATATATTTATTTACAGCCTATTTCCTACATGTATTTATTTACAGCCTATTTTTTAGATATATACACCAACAGGTTATAATATTCCTTAGTTTTAGAGTTATTTTGAATTTGAGCTGTGACCTTGAATTTAAAACTTTAAAAAAGTATACCAAAAATTATTTTACAGCATGATAGCGGATCCTGGCGTGGCACAGCGGGCGTGCAAACTTTGCAAAGGATAGTACACACACACAGTCACACACACACACACATATATATATATATATATATATATATATATATATATATATATATATATATATTTAAGAATTGTTTTTCATTTTTTTTAACATCATCGGGGTACAAAACCAATTGCTCATGGAAAAAATTCTGCACAATGAATTTTTCCATGGGCAATTGCTTTTATACCCCGATGATGTTCAACAACATAAAAAATCTCAGATACCAAAGTATAAATCAATAGAATGTCCAGGACATTGATACAAATCCAGTAAAAATCGACAAACACGGACCTCTGGAAACCAAGAGGTGGGATCAGGTGCCATGGAGTAGTAAGCATCCCCTGTCGACCGGTCACACCCGCCGTGAGTCCACAGTCAAGTCCAATGAAATACGTGAGGAGTGTATCCTCGTCACAATTGGTACAGATGTCTCAACAACCGCCAACGAAAAGGCAACTCAACATTTCACTTAGTGAAACAGAGTAGTCGCAAACAAGACTATTATATTGACCGTAAAATTTGCGGAACGTTGACATTAAACGCGGTTTTCGATATCCCTGTGTCAATAATTTGTCAGTGAGTAGTTTCCCTCTGTATATGAAATCTTCATATGTTGTACACGCCCTGGCATATCGGATCATTTGTGAAATATAAACTCCATATGCGAGTGACTGAGGGATATTACTACCTAAATGTGGAAAATTTACGATGGGAAAGCCGAAATCGTCGCGTTTGTCGTATAGCTTAGTTGCTAATTTCCCGTCTGTGTTTATATTAAGTAAAATGTCTAAGTAAGAAGTAAAATGAAAAACAATTCTTATATTTATGTCTAATTGACAGAAACGATATCGTCTTGGGCATTATAACTTTGGTAGTATGTTTATAATATTTATAACCACTAGGTCGTTGCCACTGCTGGTGGACCGTTTGAGTCCCCGAGGGTATACACAAACCTAGTATCTGGTATTTCGGTACCAGCTGTAATATTTGGCACTGTTAACACCATTTAAATTCGAAAAAATTTTAAAGCTAAGATAGTCATTTGTTTTACAGTGGTTACTCTTAGACGGATTTCGGCTATACTTTTAGAGATATTATTTGGCCTTGTATGATACCACTTTATCTTTAGAAAATACACATACTTTTCAAATTGCAGCTCAACTGATGAAGTCTAATTGACAGAAACGATATCGTCTTGAGCATTATGACTTTGGTATTTTGTTTATAATATTTATAACCACTAGGTCGTTGCCACTGCTGGTGGACCGTTTGAGTCCCCGAGGGTATACACAAACCTAGTATCTGGTATTTCGGTACCAGCTGTTCTTCTTATACTAAAGTAATATTTGGCACTGTTAACACCATTTAAATTCGAAATTGTTTTAAAGCTAAGATAGTCATTTGTTTTACAGTGGTTACTCTTAGACGGATTTCGGCTATACTTTTAGAGATATTATTTGGCCTTGTATGATACCACTTTATCTTTAGAAAATACATATACTTTTCAAATTGAAGCTCAACCGATGATGTCTAATTGACAGAAACGATATCGTTTTGAGCATTATAACTTTGGTATTATGTTTATAATATATATAACCATTTTTCAGTGAAACTGTAGTCCACTGGATACTAAATTCATTCCAGAATACTGACTTTGCGGGTGGTGTTTTCATATGACGTAATACCTCAACAACTGTTTTGACATGAGAAGTAGTTCTCTTTTCTGATCGCAAATACTAAATGAAATTAAGGTTTAATTTCTTTTTTTATATATTATTTTGAACGAAACTAGTGGTATGGACAATTTTGAATACTTATTCTCAGATTTAGTTCGCGATTATTAATATTCGACCATTTAGTAGTGGCGGGTTAAATGTGTCAGAAGAGAATTGCCCGGATGGACCGTGTACAAATGGCTGATAGGCCTACCATGTGCAATTTGGATAGCAACAGATGATGGTTGTTTTCAACAAATTTCCGTTTTAATTTTGATATTTTATCAGTGGAATATACCACAGAACGTTTGAGTGTGACTGCTAATATTCATTCATGACAACTGGTGGTAGCCATTCTACTGTACTTGACATTTTTACCAATCGCTGAATCAGCTGGGGAATGCCGTATTGGTGATGTTTTCGTAAGTATTTCAGTATACTGTATAGGCTAGCCCACTAGTAAATCCTTCAAATCGATTGAAACAACACAAATGCAGATTATGTTGTGAAATAACACACTTTTATTTGCCTGTTTAAAAGATAATTATCGACACCTTCGTTATGGAAAATCCGTGTGGGCCTATAAAGTATAATAGGTCCATATGGCATGTTGTTATTTAGGTCAATTCAGACTTCAGTATTTACCAGCTGATCATATATTTTATAATGCGAACACGATAGGTCTAACTATATAGTATGGAATATCCCGTCAATTTACTGAGAAACCTATGAAAACCGCTTATGCCTGGCATTAACATTACAGGTTGTGCAAAACAAGATGGACCTGGGAAGTAGCCTAGCAATTACAGGATTTGAGGTAAAGTGAGAGCCGATTTCACACGATGCGAGTGACGAATTGTTGCTGACAGGAATATATGGTGACGGCAAAGAAAGCTGTTTATCAGAGATTCTTGACAAAATTGCACTAGACCTAACTCTCCTTTTTTCTGTTCAATTTACAAGCAATGCAACTACGAAGCAAATTTTCGTTTCTGTTGGCTGTGTTTCTTTTCATAACATGACCTAGATTTATCGCAATAGAAGTATGTACAGTATGCTACAGATGCAGGCCTAGTCTTTTGTGTTCGATTTCTTTCTGTGATTTTTGTTTGTTTTGTGGTATTGAATGGCTTTTAAGATAAAATAAAAGAAAAACCGAAATCAATGTGTGTTATTTTATTCTTTATTGATTCATTCATATGTTCAGAGAAGACTTGTCCGACAATACATGGTCATGGAAAGGATTTCTAAAATGTTATGTATTTCTACGTCAAAAAGTAAAGCGGTTAAACGCTTGAGTCCCGCGACGACCTACTTGTGTTATTGAAATATGAAGACAGTCGTTCTATATACTTGCAATGAAGGAAATAACAGTCGGTATTTATATATATATATATATATATATATATATATATATATATATATATATATATATATATATATATATATATATATATATACAGTGAAACCTGTATATAGGGGCCACCCAAGGGACCAGAAAATATTGACCTTTATGTGCAGGTGACCCTTATACACAGGTTCAATTTAGTTGAAGTATACAGTCAAGGGACTTAAAAAAAACTGGCCTTTATAAACAGGTAATCCTTATATAGAGGTGGCCACTATAGCAGGTTTTACTGTATATATATTTCCAATAAAAATCAATGTCCTCCACAGGGAAGTATCGTTATGCGGAAAAAATAGTAAAAGATTCAATATTCACAAATTTTCGCCCCCTTGGCCTTTATCAACTGAAAGGCGACAATATATATATTAGTTGCGTAGTAATAAGTCTGCACAATACACAACTCCATTGCAAACCAATTAATTGCAATGTAGCTGTGTAGTGTATATATATATATAAATATAAAACAGTTATTTAAAACAAAACATCGATTTACATTCATGATATTCATAGTTGCTCGAAAGGTAATCTTAAATTCAATAACAAAATTCCACGGTTTGTTACGAGTGCTGTATTTGATTATCCCACTGAATATCATTTTTGTCAAATTTATGCAAAGTTATTCATAGTCTCGAATACAGGACAGGATCTGATGCATATTAAATATCACTTTACACATGCCTGCTGCATTTATTTAAAAGTTCATGCTTCAATCCTGTTTTTACCTAGATAAAATTATGTCATACATGCCAAAAACTAAACTATAGCTATACAAACCTCACATTTTATAGGACAACCTTAAAATCTATATATATAGAAAGAAAATTAGAGTCCATAGGGGTATTGGCACCATAATTGCTTTACTACGTTATTCACTTTCTTTTTGTTTTGGGTAATGTTTGTCTTTGGTTATGATTCAGTTATTTACTTATTTCCAATAATTTCGAAACGGCAAAATAGCTTAATTTAAAAATGATGCCTATTTTTTTTTTTTGGGGGGGGGGGGGGGGGGAATGATATATAGCAGAATTAACGAGTGCTAGTGTTACATGGACGGATGGACGGAATACTAAACTTAATAAGATTAATAATAATAACTAATTATGAACTTTTCATACATGAATGTGATATTTTGTGTAATATTACATCAAACTGATACATATTCGAATAAAATTATCTGTTTTATTTCACTGTATTTTACTGTTTATTTAACAATTAAGCCCAAAATAGGACGGAATAAACTCCCTTCAATTCTGATGTCCATTTTTCAGATGTTCTTGAAAAAATACCTATTATGCAAAATAGAATGATTTTCTCAAAATTGTATTCAAAATTGATATAGAAGTGTACCTTACATGTTTTTATTTGTTTTACAAAAACATTTTTTATATTCATCAATGAGGTCACGATGGCCATTTCGTCCTGTTTATCATGCATAACGTTAGCAGCATGCATGTTCTACTATTTGCCTTGTGTAAGGGCTTGGGGACATAAACAGTATGAATTTGCAATTCTGAAATCGCTGAAGTCGAATTAAAGTCAAGTATGTCAGAAAACAGTTGACCTGGTGGGTTTTTTTCGTTTATAATGTTACATTTTTTTTCGTCTTCAAAACCTGTAGCACTAGCAACAGAAATGAATTGTATTTTACTACATCTGCGCATACTTAACCACAATGCAGTGTGATCTTTACAAATGGTGACTGCTAAAGATTCCATGGCTGAAGGAACATTGATCACATGCATTGATATTGAAAATAAGTCTTGATTTTTTTCGTCCAACAATAGGAACAGAAGCACAAGTGTAACATTAGCAACACATTTCCTCTTTATTCCATTTAACCTTTGTGTAACATTAACATGGACAGGAATTATTCCAGTGGAACATATTCCGATCATGTAACACTAGCACTCGTGAAATCATATTTAACACGCACCCTGGGGGTATTAATGAATCAATGCATGTTGATGATGAATCAATGCATGTTGATAATGTTCGCTACCTTTGTACCTGTGAAAACCTACTAAAGGGGAAATCAAAAAGGTTTCTCTCCTTGTTTTCTACTTAGATTTATTTAGTGTAACGAAAAAGGGATATACACAGATGGGCGTGGGGAGTAAACACCCCCTGTTGACCGGTCGGACCCATTGCAAGTCCAAAGTTAACTGAAACAGGCCGCGTAAAAATCTGCCTTAATCCTACACTTAATATCTTTAACAATAGAGGTCGTGTTGTCTTTTTATCAAATGACTGCATTTCTTTCAAAGTCATTATCCCATATTTCTAAATTCAACCACCATTGATCACTATCTGCTATTTAGAAATATAAATGTTGTTGCTGAGGACATTGTATCAACTACACAAAGCCTTGATCAATATTGAAAGCTAAGCTTCTAAATGATATCATTAATGAGTTAAACCTTGTCTTTCTCGGGATAAACCTAGTTTTTCTCAGTTCAACCTAGTTTTTCTCCAGTTAAAGTGGGTTGCGAGTTAAACATAATTTTTCTCCAGTTAATCCTACTTTTTCTTGTAACCCAAATTAACTGGAGAAAAAAAAGATTTAATTGAGAAAAAACTATTATTAACTGCACCGGAATAATATTAATACTCATTAATTTGATTGTATCGCAGTTGAATCTAGTTTTTCTGGGTTAAACTAGGTTTTTCTCGAGAAAACGAGGTTTAACTCGTTGTTGTGATTTTGGCGCAATTAAACCTAGTTTTTCTCAGTTAATGTGGGTTACTGAGAAAAACTAGGTTTACGTTAATTATCTTATTTCGGCGTACCATAAATCGGGCTTGGTGCATTTAGGTGAATTGAAAATTCATTAAGTGTATTGTAGCGCAAACATGGTTTGCCGTCACAATATACAACTTAATCCATAGTTATTTTTATATCAATTCGTTTGTAATCACTTTACAATTAAGAAAGAATATCTAAGCCATTGAATTTTAACGACTGTTGAAACAAAGTCTCTTACCAAGGATATCTTGATCTTGTTTAACATTTTAATATATTTTAACAATCCAATTATCTTTTTCCTTGTGAAATACATTTCGCAAAGAAAGCAATTACCCGAAAAAAATATCCAAGTCTTACCGTATTTGATCTCAGAACGTCCGAAAACTGGCGAATCAATCCTTCCAATTATTTTCAATCAGGGAAACGTCAATATACTTTAAGCTTAAGGCCTAGGACTCAAAATGTTGCGCTTATAACTTGCCTTTACATGTACATCTTTACAGGTAAGAAAACACCTGAAACACCTGTCGTTATGTGTTTGTTTGTTTATTGTACATGTAAGCGGCGCCTATATACAAGGCAACGATAATATGATATTTGATGGACTAGATATGACGTGAAACTGTAACCGGAAACCGTTGCACTTGAATTTAATTGTTATAGTTAATCACTTGAACAAAATAGACAAGTATCATGTGTAACTACAGAGTATTCAGTTCCGGGTTCGATTGCCTGACTGGGTCAAACTACATACTTTAAAAATGGCAGTCATTGTTTTTTCGCCAAACAAAATGAAAAGTCAAGAGTATTTTAGGTGAGACTTAAAACCGAGGTCCCGTGTCGCGGAAAAGAAAAAGAACCCTCAATGCTTTGTCGCCAGTCCATAGCATAGTCTAAACATTGTAGCACTTTATCCAAAGCTGGTGACATATTCATAACCGTTAGTGAAAGATTCTTGGCAGGTGTAAAACATCAATGAATTAACGGAAAAACAAATATCAGACTGTAACTTGAACACCTGGTCAGGATAAATGGAATTTTAAAATAAATGTCTCGTTTACATAAGAAGCCCGTATTTGTTTTGTCGTAGTTCGACACTTCGCCAAGAAATCTTCACTTTTTGGGGACATCACTTACTCAAATAATTCAGTTCCTCTATTCAACATCGTTTCTCGAGGTTAAAGGTAACCCGAATAATTCAGTCGTTATATTCCGTTCGCTACGATCACTACTCGGAAGATGGAGAGAATCGGAAACGGAGCGGGCTTGGGTTATTCGAGTTAGGTTAATGGAACAATCCGGAGATCAGTGGAATACAAGGACTGGTATTATTCGTGTTACGGCATCTTCAGGTAAACATGACGTGCCACAATGCTGGACCTGCGCTTTGGACTGACGTCAATGCAGAGGTGGTTTATTTTTTATTCGACTACGTCTGCCGTGATACGAGGCTTCGGTTTAAGTCTCATCCGGAAGAGTAACCATGCCATTCAATCCGCACGACCTGTTGTTGGTTAAGGAATTATCACTTCAGCGATATATAACACCTAACTATTATGCGAGTCTTTGGTATGGACTACATTAACGCCTGAATGCATACACAATCAGAATACGTCAACCGGAAGAAAATTTTACAATGCCAATGACTGTGACGTCATAGTAATTTACGTCAGAATTTTGTAACGTTGCATCATGACTACTCCACAGCACTCGGGTTTTTAAAATTACTGGTAAATCAAAGTTGTGGTTTATCATAACACATTGGTAAAATACAACTGTATACCTATTATTCATTTGCAGTTTACAATCAATATATTTTCTTTGTTTTTTTCGAACATTTTTTTATCTTCGATAGCTAGCGATCACCGTATTTGTTACAAGCGAGTGGTTGTCGGAAATCACAACTGCACACACTCTTAGGGTTATTTGCCTGCAATTGCTCAAATACAATTTGTATTGGGAGTGACGAGTTTTATCAACACTTTTTCTTCAAGCCAATTGGAGAACCCCGGACGAAATATTTACTGTGCCAGATGTGACGTCATAGTAATAAACGTCAGATATTTGTGATGTCTCGAATTTTTTTTTAAAATTCTGGTAAAAGAAAGTTGTGATTTATAGACCCTTTAGCTGCGGTCCTGTGATTTTGCCAACTTCCGGTTGGCAAAATGATAGAGATACCCGCAAATACATGGACGTCGTTATAGTAACTGATTGTTTCTTGACGTCATTTTCCGGGATTCTGTATCATTTTGCCAGCCGGAAGACTGGCAAAGTCAAAGGACCGCAGTTACTGCTAAAGTGTCTATTGTAAAATTATAACTGTAAACCCATCATTCATTTTCAGTATATGTTAAATATATTTTCTTTGTTTTTTTGTTTTGTTTTGTTTTTTTTTTTGTCCTCGATTTATCCTCAGATTTTGAGACGGAAATGCAAACTACGCAAAATCATATTTTGAACGTCTTTGATTGGTTACCTGATTCACAGGGCAGCTGAAGGATTTCTACTGCATAACGCGTACAAGCCCACAGGTAACCCGGATAATCCAGTCGTTATATTTCGCTCACTTCGATCACTCCATTAAAGCCTGAATGCATCCACAATCAGAATTGACCTGTTCTCAAGTGTTTGACACATGGCTGTCCATGTACATTTTTAACGTCATTCGATTATGATGTCATAATCACACAAGTGTCATAATGGAAAAGTTTGCCAAAAGGAACCGTGTCGGGCATTTCGCGATAAGTCAATTCTTCACCCTGGAGAAATTTTTAATGTGCCATATTGTGACGTCATTGTAATTTACGTCAGAATTTTGTAACGTTGCTTTGACTACTTCGCAAAACTCGAGTTTATCTTTATAAATTACTGGTAAAAGAAAGTTGTGATTTATCGTAAACTTACAACTGTAAACCTATCATTCTTGCAGTATACGTTCAATATATTTTCTTTGGGTTTCTTTTTAACATTTATTTATCCTCGCTTTATCCTCAAATTTGAAACGGAAATGCAGACTCGCAAAATCATATATTGAACGTCTCTGATTGGTCACCTGATTCACGGGGCAGCTGAATGATTTATACTGCATAACGCATTCAAGCCCAGTGGAGGGACTTTGACCGAAAGAGGGCGCTGAAATCATCCGCGGTACTGTAACCTGAATAATCCAGTCGTTATATTCATCGTAGTATGGAGAGAATAGGAAACGGAGCGGGCTTGAATTATTTGAGTTATGTGTACTGTGGCGACTGAAGACATTCACTAAATGAGAATAATGTCGTCAACAAAATGAAACAATTTAGTTTTTTACTGAACGTACACGGTTCTATGTCGGGTTTATCCCAATAACCTGGAAACCTCTGCTCTTCCTCGGCTTTCTTTGACTTGATCAAACCGACAAACTCAATAACTAATTATATTATATTATTGAAATCTGTCTTAAATACTTCCAATGTGATATTAACTTAATTTTATCAGGAAAACATTGAAAATTCTGATGTTAACTTTTGTAATTGTTAATTGTAGGTTGCCGGTTGACTCAGTTTCGAAATCCGAAGAGGTATATAATATACGCGGATCAAACATGTTTCATGCAAAGTATACAGGTGTCATAAACAAACTCCTGTACTTAAATCCGTTTCCTTTTTATACATTTGTTTACACATTTAACATCAGTTAAAATGTAAGATATATATCTCGGTGCAGTGGTGTCCGTTTACGTTCGTGCAAATCGAATTCCAGTTGTCAAAATTTTAATTCAATAAATGTTTTATCTTTTAGTTTGTCATTGTGATAAGATTTAAATTTATTCGCACATAATACATGTAAACATGGTAAATGATAGCAGACAGGTAAACAATTTTTATTTCCGTAGACGTACTTTATTGATGGATCACCTGTCAGAACATCCTAGTTGAGAAAGTAGGTTTTAGTCATGACATAGTTAGGAATCGCACGTGTTGGTGATTGATTCTGATGAAGAAAATCTGAAAGGAGCCAAGGGCAAATTAGCCCCAGCCCATCCCATTCCATTGTTCCATTAAAAATGATTACTCATGAAAAGATTAATATTCGAGGGAGTGATGGCGGAATCTCAATCCGAGTTCACAGTATTTTGTTTATCAAGCCTCGTTATGGACAAACAAACTTTTGTGCACTAGGATTGATATTTCGCCACCCCTCCCTCAAAATGGTGTTTGACTGTTTTTCTCTCGCGTTGAAACTGGAGCGACTACACCCATCTGGAGGGTGAGATAACATTTTCACTGACATCTAGATTCGCTATCAGTCTCAAGTGAGAGGTAACTCTGTCTTTTCCCAGGGGGAGAAAGTTTCGGTGAACACAGTGCATAGTTATTGTCAGTCTTCATTTGCGCAGATCAACATAAACATGTATTTAACCCCTATCTTCTTTCACTGCACAAGATATTTTTCAATGTTTATTTGTCAGAAAGGGTCACACGCCTATATTCCGACAGTTCAATGGTCCGACTGGTACCCGCTGAGGCCCCTCTTTTGCTCCACCCAGGATCCACCTCTGGGCCAATCTGGCCAAAATGAACAAACTTGATAGTGGACCTTGAGTTCTTGCTTCCCAAGAAGTTTCATCAAAATCCTTTCAGCGGTTTTGAAGAAGACGCCGATAAAGTGAATAATCCCCCCCCCCGCCCCATCATTTTTGCAGTCTTTTTTAATTCATAAAAAAAATTCAAAATATGAAATTTCAGCAATATTCTTTCAGGAAAGCCTTTATCTAGCAAAACACAGGTAAAACACGTAAAATAAATGCATCATAATGAATAATAGGGGAGAAAATCAAAGAAATCATACAAAAATGAATGAAAATTACAAAGTCTAAAAAGACGTCAAAAACGCGTCAAAAATTTATTTTCCGATTTCAACGAAATTAACAAACTTGAATTATACATCTATGTAGATCTCTCAGATATAATTAGTTGGCCGATCAGGCCGAAATAAACAAACTTAATAGAAGACATTGAGTACTGGCATCCTATAAAGATTCATCAAAATCCCTTCAGCGGTTTTGAAGAAGAAGCTGACAGTGTGAAAAATTACCCCCCCTTTCATTTTTGCAATCTTAAAAAATTCATAAAAATTCAAAAACTTAAATTTCAGCAAACTTCTTTAAATCTTAATCATACATCTGTGTAGATCACTCAGATACAATTAGTTTTTCAATCCTTGCAGCGGTTCTGGATGAGAAGATTTTTAAAGAGGGGTACCTTCTGGGGCCTCTTTGGCCCCACCCCTGGGCCGATCGGAATGAAATTAATACCCTAGATAAAGGACCATGTACTTGCTTCCTACAAAGTTTCATCGAAATCCCTTCAGCAAATATGGAGAAGAAGTGGAAAATGTGAAAAGTTTATAGATAAACAGGCAGACGGACGGACAAAAGGCCTTCGGTTCAGGTGAGCTAAAAATATTCTTCTTAAGAACTGCAAGCTGGAAAAAACTGATCAATTGCATGTTGCATTGGTATGTGTGCAGATTCAAGTTTGTTCAAGGGAATGCACTCTTACCACTTATGTCCCGTTGTAAGGGGACATAATTTGAAAAATCCTGCAATCATTCAATAATGTTAATTTTTTTCTTCTCAAGAACCAGAATATAGACACTTTGCATCGCTTTTGTCCAAGCTCTGCCAGAGTTAGTGTTTTATTATATGACTCTTTTATCATATAGATTCTGATTGGCTTGTTTCATCCTTTCTTCTCTCGTTCAATAGGGCCGGAAAGTCTCGGCATGTGACCGCCGAGCGATTGCGAGAAAAACAACTTCAGGGCAGTAACTAAGTAAAAAGTAACATGACGTTGTTAAAAAAATATGAAAATAAATATTTAAACGGATCTGTATCATTCGGATACTGATAGCCCGAACCTTTTTCTTCAAAACCATACCAGTTACATCTGTGCTAGCTACACTCAATCGTGGAAATGAGTTTGCATTTCGTCCATGACAATTCTGACAGTATGGGTTATCTCCCGTAGCAGTGAAACTTCCTCAGGTATGTCGGTCGCCATGGTTACAGTTGCCTCCTCCGAAGTACCCAACGTATCCAGGTCTGATTCACGTAATTGATAGAAGATGCACGATAACAAAGTGTTTAATAAACGTACTATTTCACTAAGGATTGCTTTTATAACGAGTAACTGCGGTTAAAAGTACTGGAAATTGGATTATTCTTCCAAAACTGAAATCAATTTTATGCTGGGACTTTTTCCACTTCGCATTATAGAATCCGTCTACGACTTCCGAATTTCTCTGGTCCTTCCCTTTCCTCTGTGATACAGTAAGGAGAATTTCAAGTAAATAGTATTGAAAAACTGTTGAATTAAATACAATTTCTGACATCGATTGATTATAACTTTGGGGAAATTCATTAAAATGATTAAATAACATATCTTAATCTTTATATATCGCTGATCATAAAAATTAAATTGTTCGGCCGTATACAAAACAGAAAGGCATTGATTGTCTTGTGACCGGAAGTCATAAACCGGAAATGAATACAAACGAGACTTTCCAGCCCTATTGTTATATTAAGCATTAATCGCTCTGTAGGTTGATATAATAATAGCCTGATACCCGAGGCTTTGCACATCGGAAGGCCTTGGGTACCAGGCTAGATATAACAATTCAATACATCGAGGTCGTAAAATTGGTACGCTCGGTGTTCATTGTATAGTCAATCATCAACGCCTAGCTATATTTAGCGTCAAGGAAGTGCATTCAAGATGACAGACGACGAGGGTGTAAAAAGTAAACGTTTTCGTTTCACCACTTTTGTCGATGATGGTGTCCAAACATTATTGGAAGAGAAGGATTTTGAAAATACATTTAGCTGTCTAAAACTGTTGTGTTTTAGTTGTTCATCCTTAATACGATCACAATACATGGCTAGACTACCACATCTTACTGATATTTGCGGGATTTACACAATGGCATCGGTGTCAAACCGATTAGATGTCATGTAATAAAATGATTAATGACCTCGTTTGAGGTTAATATATGGAGTTATCAACCCAAGAAAGTGGTATTTTCCCGAGGCCGGAGGTCGATAATTGTTTAGTAGCTGTATCAACATAAAACATCTCAGATAACACAATATAAATCTTTAGGATGTCCAGGACACAGATGCAAAAGATCAAATGAGAAGACATATTTAATTTTGACAGCATATATAGTAAATGCAAATATTAGATATTTCGTGCAGCAAATTTAGCAATGAGCAAGATGGTGAATACATATGAGAGTATATAGATAAATGAATGTGTATGCTTTTCACTATGTCCAGTATATGAATGGGTATGGTTTCACACTTTGCCAAATATATGAATGGTCAATGGAGAAAATGTTGCTGACGACTCCAGCCAAAAATAATTGCAAGTAACCCCCTCCCTTGTGGTCTGGGCCCGCTTTCATGGCGAAAGAGAGCAAGCCATGTCTCGTCGACGAGAAGGGATACATAAAGGATGAGTGGACTTCGACATGGAGACCCCTTGAAAATCGAAAGTCTGAACTTATCAAGTTTTAAGCAAAATTGTTTGAAACTTACAATTACTACATCTTATTTTTTGATATACTATATCATTTATGTTAAAATTAACCCCCTTATCATGGATACTATCCATATAAAAACTACCACCGTATAACGACTTTGATAGAGTTATGCACGAAAAAGCGAGATAGGTACTGTGTATTTCCTCCAAATCAAGTATGCGTGTATGGCTATTTTAGAAAAAATATGTCACAGAGCTATAAAAACTGCAATGTATTTGAAACGGAATTAGCCATACACGCATGCGCTCCAAAGTCTGTGAAAAAGAACAAACAAAAATAACAACTTTTGGCAGTGCCGGACAGTCGAACCGTCGGATTATTGGATCGTCGGACTATCGGACCGTCGGACTATTGGACCGCCAGGAGATCTGTATCGAGTAAACAACTTAGTGGGTACGTCGTTTCCTTGTATGTTTACAAATAAACAATATTTTAGCAATGTCAATACTGCAGTTTATACAGAGGGTATCATAATAATATTTACACCAAAGTGTATCACTGGTGGAGAACTAATTGGTAAGTCGGGATCGGGGTTCTGAATTTGACAAGATCACAAATTGACTGTTTCAATTTCTCATACAGAGTTGCCGGTCTTTGTACTAAGGGCCTAAAACTCTGTATGGGAGATTGTGACTGTCATCGTCAAGCGCTCGATATATATTTTCATTGATGTTTTATGAGATTTTGAAGCATGGTCACATGGTTAGCATCTGAGTGACTAGGGCATAAATGAAAGGTTTGTGACGAACCAATTCAATTAGTTATTCATTCTGGGTTTTCGACAACCTCTTGCTTCCATAATGAACTGAGAAGTGAATGAAACGACTGCAAAATCCGAAAAATGATAACGTAATACCGCACGGGCAGACGCGGAGGCGGAAAAAAATCGCCACAAGACTGATTCGAAATTTCGCGTCCGCATCTGCCTGCCCACGCTGCGCCGTGGAAACGGATACAAAGAAAAATGAAGGATCGATTTATTCCGAGTCCGCACCCCCCCCCTTCCCGTGGAAAAGCAGTTTTACACAGAGGTGCCGATCAATATTTGTCAACGTCTAAAAAGCAGTCTCAAAACACGTGATCATGTAACCAACAAAATGAATATAAAAACCAAATTACTCAGAATAGGTATACTTTTCACAAAAATATAGTTCCTACATTTATAACCATTTTTCAAAAGTATTTTCGACTCAAATAGTGGTTAATTCTATGTCAGCACTTTAACTATATGTAATAAGACCAATACCTATAGAGTAGATTTTTATATATATATTTTTTTCAAGAAACTGGAAAAAGTCGTGACGTTGACAGAGATTGATCGATAGTGCAAGGACCGACAACTCTGTGTAAGAGATTGCAAAATTACATGAAAACAATTACATAGCGTAATAGAACGTCCGCCATATTTTTGACGTTCATATGTAAAATAAAAAACGATAGACTCACTATCGAAAGATTTCGACATGAAATTTGTAGGCTAAGTCACGAGTCATTTGGAAGCGACTAGAAACCAAAGCACCGTGTAACAGTAAACCTAGCATGTTAAAACACTAAATGACTTTGCATTAGTCGTCCATAATACAGTTCAAAAATATGTGACACATCATGTACAATGTACATCAGCGTCGGAAGCAAATTGAAAGTGTGTGTGTGTGTGGGGGGGGGGGGGGTGGGGGTGGCTAAACCAACTTAAAACACATACACACGCCAGAAATGTCTGGGGGCTAAGCCCCAATTTTTAACACCTATGTCTATCTTTGCAAAAAAAGTAGCCACACCCAATAATGTTTCAGTTATATGATGGAGACCAGAATTTTAATGGTGGAGGAGAGAACCCGGTTACCCGGGAAGAGACCACCAACCTTTCGCAAGTAAACTGGCAAACGTTCTCACTAAAATCAGCTTAGGTTCCAGTGGGGCTCGAACCTGCGCTGACCAGAAGTGAGAGATTTTATGGTTTAAAGCGCGAGGCTTTAACCACTCGCCCACGGGGGTCCCGGTATCATCTGGAATCCTCGTGACTTTTAAATCGAAAGCTGACCGATTGACCGAAGGGACAGTCATTATACTATATTCTAAAGTCTTTGATATGTCCCGGTAGCGGGTATCGAACCTGGGACCTTCCGCTTGCGAATCGAACGCTCTACCTCGTACTAGACCACCGCAAGCGGTAATCGATGGACTGGCAATGTAACAGTCACTACCGCCTTTGGTATGACCTGGTCCTGGAAATTGAACCCGGGACCTTCCGCTTTTTGCGTTTAAAACGCTCTACCATTAGGCTACCGCGAGCGATTGAGGAAATGAAGTGGTTACTGTATATGCGCACTCATATTTTAGCGCACTCAGGGGGGACATAGACTTACTACCGCAATGTTGAATTCCCGTCATTAATTTTATTAGTTTTGTCGTGTATAAAGAAAGACAGGATGGAGAAATTTTAGCGCTGTCTTTGAATTAGCGCAATGACTTGAGCGCGAAAGACGCTGATATAAGTATATCGCTAAAATAAGTACACGTACAGTATATTACGTAACAAACGTAAGTTACCGGTACCATTGTTTTGAATAAACAAAGTAGGTTATCAAAAAGCTAAAACGTACATTAGTAAAAAACATTATCCAACATTCAATGTTGTTTAATTAAAGCGATGTGAGCTGTAGTAGGTGAAAAAATTTACATGCCCATTTTAAGTAATATTTTTTATGTTCTTATTACCCTTTGCGCTTATTTTCGTACATCATCATTTCATACCTAAATCAGGCAAAGTTGGTCTTTTCCGTCATTTCAAAACATTCGTTTCTGAAATTGTCCACGTGCCGGGTATATCGGGTGATCTCGATTCATTTTAACTCGTCCCATCGCATTCTCGGTTTTATCATTCTGGACACATATGAACTGCCCAACTCCAGATATGGCGGCACGATTGTAAAACAAGATACGCACAGGTTTCACAGTTATATTGTTTTGATTTTAGTAATGTCAGCATTCATTTCAGGATAACATTAAAGATTGAACAATTTCTTTCAGTGACCTGATATTTTCATTTGCTTCACGTATTTAAAATAGCGTTGAAAAACACACATTTAACATAATACATGTATAGGTCTACCAAGGTAAAGTGACACATCCTGTTTCAGCCAGTTTTCTTGCGGAAGGTCGGTGGTCTTTACCCGGATAACCGGGGTTTCTACTCCACCAATAAACTGGACGCCATCATTTGACTGAAAAATTGTTGAGTATGGCGTAAAACAAAAATGTTTCAGCCAGAAACCAAAGTAATACTGTCTACTTTCCAAAAATAGATTGTACAGGTAAAACACAATTGCCTTGCACGGACTCCATCTCTATTCACTGAATCTCTAATGCGTCTGTGACGACAAGGAACTTGTCACCCTTGTTATGATTTGATTTAGACTCGTTGTGTTTGTAAATATGTGCCTTGGTAGATTTAAACTTTCCAATAAAAAATCGCGTCCTGTATTTTATGTAAATATAAAACACATAAAAATAAGCCGACTTTAACATACGCCGATTGTGTCAAGAGCCAAGATTGATGATAGACCGGGCGCGTTAAGGACCGAGATTCCCCTGACCGAATTATGAAGCACATTTGATATGGCGAAAGAGTTTATCTGAAAAGTCATTGCATACGGAAATACAGCCGGATTTTTTAAGGTACGGGAAAACTTAAATTCTAATAAAACAAATAATTTCGAAAAGATCTTTTACAACGTTTCACGTGTTTGATAATCTATTTTGAACACATATTTTATCATATTATCGTCTATATGTCATGGGACAAAAATCACCATTGTGACCGCTTAGATCGGTTTAACGCCCCATTGAAGAATCTTTCACTTATATGGAGACGTCACCAAATGCCGGTGAGGGGCTTCAAATTTTGGCCTATGCTCGGCACTTACGGCCATTGAGCAGTGAGGGTTCTTTAACGTGCCGACACTTACTATGACACGGGACCACGGTTTTTACTGTCTCGGTCCGAAGGACAGGAAAAGCCAGCCTCCTCTGCCGAGGCCCGAACCCGCGACCCTCCGGTTACGAATACTCTAGCACTCTACCGTGGGGCCAGGACTGCTCTCCCCAATATTTGATTGAAAGTGAGAAAAATATAAATTATTATAGAAAAGGTCTGTTGTAAAAGTCTTACCTTCATGTGTTTGATCATCTGTAATGTTTCGTCGGTGCGACTTATCAAGAAAGGCACGCTTATGCATTTGTTTATGGTAGAGTGAACACTCTTCAAGCGTCAGTACGGGAATTCTGTCCCATTCATACAAGACATACAAACATACAAATAAAACAAGCTATGGAAATCGTACAGGTAATATCTACGCTCTAATTATCTCATTAGCATTGCCATAATATATTTTGAATATAGCTGTTGCCCGAATTACATGCTAATCACCTACTGTTCAAAGTACCGAAACTATAAGCCAAATATTTTGAAATTAAAAAATGGAACACGAATCAATACTTCATATGTGGGTCGTGGTAATATATAATTCCTTTCCATGATTTTATTTTCGGTCATGAATTGAAATTTGCATTCATTTGAATAGATGAAATGGTTTCGCTATTTATACAATTCACGGTCGCGGACATAAATTCATCAACATGCACTGATATCCATTAAGAACGAGCCGGCCTGGCTCAGTCGGTAGCGCCCTCGACTCTTGATCGTGAGGTCATGAGTTCGAGTCCAGCCGGCGGCAGGTTGGTTTCCTGTCTGTCGGATGAGACAGTAAAAACCGAAGTCCCGTGCCGCAGTAGGTGTCGGCACGTTAAAGAACCCTCACTGCTCAATGGCCGTAAGTGCCGAGCATAGGCCAAAATTTGAAACCCTTCGCCGGCATTTTCTGACGTCTCTATTTGAGTGAAATATTCTTGTCGTGGGACCTTAAACAACAATAAACAAACAAACCAATCAATAATAACCGAGAACTTTCGCTAGTGTTTGATTTTCGATCCTTTCTCAACTTAATTGTGAATAAAAAGTGAAAGCGAAAATTTTGAATATATGTGAAGGAAGTATATTTATTAGACAATTTTTACGATAGTTTCAAACCGCTTGGGATGGTCTAATGGTAGATCGTTCTACTTGCAAGCGGAAAGTCCCTGATTCGATTCCCGGATCGGGTCATACCAAAGACTTTAAAAATGGTAATGTCCGTTTCTTCGCCAAGCGCTAAGCATACGAAGTGAAAGTCACGTGTCTTACAGATGAGACTGAAAACCGAGGTCACGTGTCGTGGAAGGCGTGGCAGGTAAAAGCACCCTCACTACATTGGCTTCTGTCCATAGCATAGGTCAAAATCTATAGAAACTTTATCCAGAGTCGGTGACATATCAATATAAGTGAAAAATTCTTGACGGGATGTAAAACAACCAATCAAACAAACGATTGTTTCAAAGGTGAATTCGGGCTCTGGTTAGATGTGTATAATAGTCTTACTCGGGCAGATAACATTTTCTGAAAAAAAAGAAGCGGGCCAAAGTTCACTCAATTCACCTTAAACTCAATGCCAACTTTTATTGATTTTTTTACAATATTTCTGTTTTTGCAACTGGTTGTGACTAACTAAGAAAAACATCATTATCCTCATCTCATCGACTAAATTTTATTTGAGCCCTGATTACTGAAAAGGAAAACATGCGTCAGACTCCGCATCTGAAGCGAATAAATTGATAGTAAAAAAAAAAAGAAAGACTTGTTTTGTGAAAGACACAAATAATGCCCCTTTAATTGTTTGATCAATTATTTCAAAGAGCCGAGAGAATTATGAAGCGTCATTCCAAAATAAGGTGCGCCCCGTTACGGATAAATTGAAAACTGTCGTATGTCAAAATATCCTTCTTTGAAAATACAATACCAGAATACTTCCAATAATCAAATGAAAAAACACAAAAACCTAAAAATCAGTAAAATATGTTTTTGTTGTGAATACTGATCTCTCTCTTTTTTTCCTTTTTTTCCCCCTTTTTTTTTTTTGAATATTAATAGACGGATAATTTAACGTACTTCGCATTGTAGTACAAGTTTGAAGGTCGGTTATCTCTTAATGGGTACATTGTAACCAAGTTCTATTCTCCAACATCTAAATTTACCGACACCGTATAAATGAAAAAAAAAATACAGCGTAAAACAACACACACGCACACACACACACACACAGATATATATATATATATATATATATATATATATATATATATATATATATATATATATATATATATATATATCACTGAAGTACGTGTTTTTATGGTTTTCTTTTATAAAAAAGCAGGAAATTATATTTCTCAAAGATCAGGATACCCCGTAACATTGTAATCCGTTTGTTGTTTCGTTTACATCATCTTGGTTTTCGCCAGTTGATACAATTTCATTGTTCCTTAGCAGTAAGCCTACAAGGATGGTATGTTGCAGTTGTATTCGGATATACACCTTTTTGTTTTTGTGATAAAATTGGAGGTCTCTTCACGGAATATATATTTTTTATGAAAATGATGCATGTCTTTTATATCTGTATAGGATAACATAGTGTTATGGTATATATACAGTTAAACGCATCCACAGTTATAATATTATTTCTTTACCATTCATTTCTCACCCGAAGGCTTCACAAAAGAAAAACCATCACAACATTAAAGTTGCATGCTTTACAAAATATAGATATTCGAACTGAAAAGATAATTTAAAGAAATTTATTACAAAATAAACCAACGTACGCCCTTCACGCAGAATGTTCGTAATACTCCCTTGAAAATTTATGTTATTCGCTTGTGTCTCTCAGAGATACACAGAACAATAATTTAAACCAGTTAAGTGGATATAAACAGAATATTTATGATAAAAAAAAATTCAAATTCGTATTGGCAATGTTATTGATTCCGTGCTTCTATGACACGGAGTGGGTTTAAGGTGAAAATAAATTCAAATAAACGACAGTTATTGAAT
Source organism: Atrina japonica (assembly GCA_030159075.1). NCBI lineage: Eukaryota > Metazoa > Mollusca > Bivalvia > Pterioida > Pinnidae > Atrina > Atrina japonica. The sequence continues at coordinate 211,856 of BROG01000714.1, read as the reverse complement.
ATTTTATGGTCATGATATATTGCACTGGAAAAGACGTGTATGTTACGCAATGCTTGTCACTTGTAAAATAAAAGTAGTGTGCGATCATAAATATATGGTAATTATAGGCATGTGTCACTCCGAGTGCTGTGCACCATAACTTATGGTATAGGTCGGGCACTAGATACTTCATAAAAATAACACGTTGTATCAGAGATTGGAATAGCATGAATTATCAACTTGAACTAAGAATAAACTCACTCTGCGGTATATTTTATCTTCACCTGCCGTCTCTCATAGGCAATGTATAAAGCACAATTATAACAATAACGGTATTTACGATCAATAATAATTAGCATTATCATCGGGGGCTACTGCGGCCAATGGTCAGAAATATTACACTTCTTACCAGAGCGGGTTCGTACCCCTCTTAAACCTTAGATAATTTTGTGGGAGATATAGCCAGATTTTTTTGCGCGCGAGTGCAGAAGGCTGATGGTTCCTACCCGGGTAGGCTACTGCGTTCCGCCGATGAAATTTGGACGCCACAACAATTATAAGGAAAACGATAGACTGACGTTTGACAATAACGGCCTTTCTTTTGTTAAATGTCCACATTTAAGCAGCAATTTAGCAATAATATCGTAAGTACTGTTATTTGAGGACAAACTTGCGATGTTTGATCATTTAAGAAAAAGAGACGTTTAAGGGGCATTAGCTGTGTTTACCATTTCCCCCCAAAATGTCTTATATTCCTATATATTTTTGTGAAAATCAGGTCAGGTCCAGTGTGGTATTCATATACAAATAGTAAGGTTGAGTTAATCTATTGCAACTGAAAAAGTACCAAACCTGGGTTTCTCAAGCAATCTGCACAAAATATATGGTAATTTAAGAATTGCTATGGCTGTGTAAATCTCTTAATTGTTATTGTATATCAATTTAAGTAGTAAAGGGGGGAAAAGACAAAGCTAATGTCCCTTGAAGCCAGAGACTGACAGGCGCAAACATATCAGTAAGATACAAGACTGTGCAATTACAAAACCAAAATGTGTCTTCAAACCGTTGTCTTGACGAGCTTTGGGCCTGGCACCAAAGAACTTGCGAATTTACTCAAATCTGACGAGATTCTTAGCCTGGCCTGCTCATCCAATCAGATTTTAGGATTAGTCAAAGTTGAGTGAATGTTTTAGACTGCACAAGTGATTTTTAGGTTTTAAGGTGCCAGGTCGGTCACCTGTAGTTGCTGTTGAATCATCTACATCGTTTGTGACTGCGCACACATCTGTATTACCTATGTTTGTAAAGTAAGACTCGATTCATTGTCATTGTGGCCGGTAGACAGGAGTATGCTTACTCCGCCAAGACACCTAGTATCACTTCCGGATTTTCCTTGTGTACATGTTAGTCAGTATCCATATATTTTGCAAATAATATCTATTTTGCTCAACTTCTAAGACCTTTAAGAGTAAATTTCAACACGTCCTAAGTAAGCACAATTTTCAATACTATATATATATATATATATATATATATATATATATATATATATATATATATATATATATATATATAATATATATATATATAATATATATATGATCTGTGGTAACATTGGGGTTTAAACTGAAGTTTGAAGTTTATTTTTAGATTAAGTCATATCATAGTAAACATTTATGACATTTCCGTACTTTTCACAAAAATACACGAATTAAAAAAAAGCTTTCTTACGAAATATATATACTACATACGTCCAGTGTGATATTCATATACAAATATTTAATCAATTGCAGTTGAAAAAGTACCTAACCCGAGTTTCACAAGCAAGTTACACAATATAGGAATTTAAGAATTTTTAAATGCTGTGTACATCTCTTTGTTGTTATTGTATATCAATCATAAAACTGTATCCAGGGCCTAAAATCACCATTTATATGATATTCCACCTCAAATAGCAATTTCGTTAATTCTTTGGAGATCCAGTAATATTCCATAGGACATATTTCTTTGCTTGTAAATTTCAGTTGTCAATTTTATGATACAATCGTTGTGGACTGGACGAAAACCTTTAGAGATATCAAAATGATCTGAATAAATATAAAAATCATGCACTTAAAAGTACTCAAGAGATTCAAACTACAATAAAATTAAAAGTCAAGGCTAAAATTTGGAATGTGTGTGTTTCTGGTGTCGTTGTTTTTTTTATTCCCAAGTCTTATAATAAGTTGAACTTTGAACCGTTTTACCAACTTTATTCTTACTCAAGTCAAACGCCATCTTGGCATATGTTCGTATAAGATTAATTTATGAATACTTCTACTTAGTCCATTGACAAATAAAAAATTATGACACTTGCAACAACGATTCAGATATTTGCACTACAGGTTGGTAGTCACAAAGAGAAAACCTGATTTGATAGTAAGCTGCAAGTTGTTTTTCTTTGTAAAATCGTCGCAAGTCGTACGGGTAGTACTAAGACCAAGTGTCAGATTTATAATATAAAACAAATACTTTGCGGGGAGTAAACATTATATCACATATAACAGTCAATAGACTCTTTCTCTGCTGTCCTGTGACTTTAAGTGGCAAAATGATACAGATACCCGCAAACACAAAGACGTCGTTATAGCAACCGATTGTTTTGACATCATTTTCCGGTAATCTCTATCGTTTTGCCACTTTGTCGAGAATAATCCTATATTTACTTCAATACTTGTGTAATCATAAAAAAAACATACTGATCAGCGACCAGTTCTCGCCAACTCGTTATATTTTAACCGATACTTTCTGGTTTCTCAGAGAATTTTTTTTTTCGCACGGCAAGCAGACTAGTGTCTAAAAATATTGTGAAAGTATGCACGTTCCACGTCAGTTAAAACAGTAGGCGAAAATTGGACTTGGCGAGAGTTGGTTGTGGACAGGTACCGTTCGCTGACTGTTTACCTTCCCCAAGCATCGAATTTTACAGTATTTACAGTAGACCGATCTTCGCACTTTGACTAGCTCAACAAAGCAACACAATTTGTATCAAAATGCAATACACGATTACGTTTGTGAATATAGCACATACTATATATAGACCCTTTAACAGTAACTTTGCCAGTGTTCCGGTTGGCAAAATGATAGAGATACCCGCAAAAACATAGACGTCTTTATAGTAACTGATTGTTTCTTGACGTCATTTTCCGGGAATCTGTATCATTTTGCCAACCGGAAGACTGTTGTCACAGGACCGCAGTTAGCGCTAAAGGGTCTATTGGTCACGGAGGGATAATAAATACATTCACAGAAAACTGATTACTTCCTGAGCTAGATGTCGTTGTCTACAACCCACTGTCTATAAGCTATAAACCGCTGCATGTTCGCTTGTAACATAAGCACAACAAATGAACATCAGATACGATCAAATATACCAAGTTTAAAAAATTGGTCAAACTTTATTAAAGAACAAAATAATTGTATTTGCAATGATACTGAAACCAACCGATCGAGTTTCAATTTCAATTTAACACTCTGTACATACTGATCTACAAAATAGACATTGGTGTATTTTTTTGATTAAAAACGAAATTCTTTATTTCATTAAACGGCAAACATCAATACAAATTAAGTGATACTTATAACCATATTTATGAATCACTTGTGACTAAAAAACAAAATTTCAAGATATCGTAATGGTGATATAGAATCGTTCTGTACTGACGATGGATATGTAAATTGACGTCAAATAGGAACTTCGATGTTCGGTTTACTCGCTACGAACGTGACAGGAATTGGATCCCTCCACGGAGGATGTCTCTGCACTGCAGGATGAAATGGTCTGCTTATTTTTGCGAATTTTGGCATCTTTCCGTCTTTTTCGTTTGGCGTTCTTGATGCTATCAAGCTGCAATATAAATGTAGTAAAATAATTTCGATTTAGAAGTATTATATAATTAAAGCCTAGACATTAAAGTTTTACTGAAATTGGCGCGCGCGCGTGTGTATGTGTGTGTGTGTGTGTGTGTGTGTGTCAGAACTGATAAGTACCAAAATGGTTGCTCCATATTTTCTGGCATTTGAATTTTTTTTTTTTTTTAATTTATTTTACGTCCCGCCTAGATTTTTCACTTATATGGAGATGTTACCAGCTTTAAGTAAAGTGCTACAGATTTTGGCCTGTGCTATGGACTGACGCCAATGCAGTGAGGGTTCTTTTACGTGCCAAGGCTGACGTGACACGGGACCTCGCTTTTAAGTATTATCCCATAGATATGCCGAACGCTTAGCGAAAGAACAGCCAGTACCATTCTTAAAGTCTTTGGTACGATCCGGTCCTTGAATCCAATCCTGGAACTTCTGCTTGTAAGTAGAACACTCTACCACTAGACCACGGCAAGTGGTTCTGGCGTTCGTAACGAGGAGTATATAGCTTGCAAATGTCCCTTTAATATTGTCTATCATGGGAACATATTTCAGAACCAATAAAAAAGAAAAAAGAAAAAAATAACAGAGAGTTAATCACATCACACTGACTTCGTTCTTACAGGAGATGCAAATTGGTAGACATCTTGACTACGCATATATTTAAGAAATCTAAAACCTGAGATATTCTATTTATACAAAACTAGATGCGAACGATGATTCCTGAGTGAACTAGAATTATAACTATAAAATACAATCACGGGTACGAGTTGAGAGTATTTGTTGACTATTGTTGACCTTCCAAAATTCAGAGTGTCCTTCTTCCAGAAATCGCAATGTTTACCTGTTTACGCTTACAAAACAAGATGCCATGGCTCGTATGCCTGTCTGATAAAATATTGATGAATACAATGGCTATTTATTACACTTTCTTTGCCGTGTGTAAAAACATGTAAAAACTTACATTGCAAAGATAAACCTGTGCGAATATGAACAAGACAATGGATGAAAACGATTTGTTGTGCATAATTTAACCTTTTGAACCATTAATCAACTCCGACGCAAGATAAAATACAGAAATCAACCGCAAACTCATTTGCATATTATTTCAGCACAAGACATGTAAACATATAGTGCAGTATCAATCGTTCTCAATAACAATTTTATTACGAATGTACATCGTTTATACCACTTGAACAGACACATTTTAAAACACTATAATATTAATTGTAAAATTAATTTTGCATTGCACTTATTCTGACAAGTTCTCTAAACCCATATCATCAAGAAAATTTGTATTTTTATAAAATTTAAAATTCAAATATTGACATGCTAAAACATGATTTATACTCGCCATTGTGATACTGATTTTTTGTTGATAACGTTCATATTATATTTGCAGTTTCCATCATTATGATGTACAAATAACCTTGAAATGAAATTGCACTTTAAATCAGCTGAGATCTGAAAGCCTATACACTAACATAAGTGAACTGAATATGTTTCATCGGCTCGTAAAGGTCAAAATATAAAAAACTCAGATACCAAAGTATAAATCTACAGGATGTCCAGGATACATATACAAATCTGTGATATTGGACAAACACCGACCTCTGGAAATCCAGAGGTGGGATCAAGTGCCATGGAGGAGTAAATATCCCTTGCTGACCGATCACATCCGCCGTGATTCCACAGTCAAATTCAACAGAAACAGGCGAGGAATAAAGCCACGTCATAATTTAGAACAGACGACTCAACAACCGCTATCAAACAGGTAATTCAACATTTCATTTAGTGAAACCGAGTAATCGCAAACAAGAATATTATACCGACCGTGAAATTTGCGGAACGTTGACATCAAACGCGATTTTTCGATTTGACTGTGCAAATAACTTGTCAGTAAGTAGTTTACATCTGTGTATGAAATTTTCAATATATGGAGAACTTTTTTACTAAGATTTCGACCAACCTTAGAATTGCAGCTCAAACTGATGAAGTCAAATTGACAGACAAGGTCGTTTTGAGCATTAGTTTTGGCCTTTTTGTCAAAACTATAACTTAGATAATATGTTTATAATATATAATACGAATTCATCATTGGATACTGGGCTTGAACCCAAAGTATAAATTACTTGGGGTTCTACGCAAAATTAGATCACTTTTCAAAACTGTGTCGCAAGTTTGATACTGAATTGATTTTTTTAAGAAAATATATATTTTTTCTATATTATTATACGTCATTTTGTCGACAAATCGCTATGTTTTATTTTTAAGATAACTATTAAAAATTGCGACAATCTTTGTTACAAATTGCGTGGTGACAGGCGTCACTTTCCGAGTATTCCGCATGCTGGACATTCCATTATCGGAATTACGATCAAAACTGAATTCATGTTTAACCCTTTCAACCGAGTCTCTGAGTGGTATATTCTTTTCGATAGTTTAAGACCAGTCTATTGTGGTCTGTAGGGATGGAAGTGTTAAGGTACAGTAACAGTTAACAGTACGTTTTACACAAACCTCGGCCTGTAGTCGATCGTGGTCAGCTTTTAGTTGACCCATGTCTTTCTCCGCTCTGACCAGTCTGCTCTCCACCTGATGAAAATTTTCTGTGACAAAATAAATAAATCAAGAGATGAAATAGATTAACAGTATGTTGGGAAATTAATTTATTGACAGAAAACATGTGGTTTCTGGTTATAACATGGTTTTAAAATAGTTTTGTTAGGTTGGAAGTTATTCAGTAAATGACAGTTTTGCAATTTCAATCAACAATATCTTAATGGGACATTATCTGCGATTTTTTACCCCAAAATTTTGCTTTCCGTTTTTACTGCATAGATTGATATACAACAACAACAACAACAACAACAAAACCAAAAACAACATATACACAGACATAAACATTCTTAAATTCTTATATATTTTGTGAAAATTGCTTGAGAGACCCAAGTTTGGCACTTTCTCAATTGCAGTTGATTAACTCAACCTTACTTTTTGTACATGAATACCACATTGGGCCTGATCTTAGTCTCACGAAATATATAGGAATATAAGATTTCTTAAGCCCGTGTATAACTCTTATTTGTTACTGTACATCAAGTACAAGTAGTAAAAGTAGAAAAAATCAAAATAGTAAAATTTGGTAAACACAGCTAATACCCCTTTAAACATTATCGAATCTTTCTTACAGCAAAATATCAAAACTTTATCAATTAAAAAAAAACTATGCCACAGCAAGTTAGCCACCTCACTGATTACTGTTGCGTCTTTGTCGCCATCTTTGCATACCTTGTATTGCATGTAAACCGCTGGAACTACATCCAGAGGTAGTTTGGTCGGTTTCTCGAACTGGTTTGAAACTATTAGTGATAATTGAGAAATCCGAAACTAATTTCAAACCAATTTGGTGCAATAAATGAAAGGTTTACCAAACTAGAACCAACTTATTTTAAACTACGGACTTCGTTTAAGATGTACACTGTCTGCATATAAAACACCATACAAGACCTGTAGTCAATCGAATACTCAAATCAATTAAAGGGACTTAAGCTGTTATCTTAAACTTATTTTCTTTTTTACTACTTATATTGATATACAATAACAAAAAGGCGATATACACATAACAATTCTTAAATTCCTAAATATTTTGTGAAAATTGCTTGAGAAACCTACATTAAGCAATCATTCACTTGCAATTGAATTATTCAACCTTACTATTTGTGTATGTATACCACACTGGACCTGAACTTATGTTCACGATATATATATATATATATATATATATATATATATATAGTAAAACCTGTATATAGGGGCCACCCAAGGGACCATAAAATATTGGCCCTTAACAAAACAAAACAACAAAAAACACAGCTAATGTCCCTGTAAGATATGAGATGAAAACACACAATGTATGCTGCGACTGCACATGTTTGTATATATATCTCAGTGTCAGTATATTACATATTGGTGTATTTAATTATAAAAATTATTGATCATTGAAAGCAAACATAAGAATTGTATATAAGAAGGTAATTTTATTGCATTATCCAATTTTTAGAACCATGCTTAAGATGTTTGTCATTTTTATGGAAAAAATCATAAAATTGGTCTGCTGTTTTATGTGAAAGGGGGGGGGGGGGTCACATCCAGAAGTTTACGACTAAATATTTATTTAGATTCTCATTTTCTATAACTGGGCCTAAATAGAGACTGCATTGATATTAAATTCTTAAATGAAAATGTATAACTTTGGTTTAAAAATGACAGTTGTTTCCCATTAAACAGACTGATTGTTGTATTTTAAAGATAACCTTTTTAAGTTTGCATAAAACTTGTGTATAACTCAAGTATGGATGAGAAATTTACTCAAATTCAGCTAATCCTAAAATCTGATTGGCTAAGCATGTTAAGCGAAGAATATTCTCTTATCTAAAGATATTCTTACGCTTTCTGCTAGTGAGCTCAGAACCAGGCACCATAAAACTTGAGAATTTACTCAAATCTGCGAATATTCTCATTTATCTGCTGAGCCATTCAATGACACAAGTTTTGACCGTTCATTTAACTGTGACGTCATAATCGAAAAGTTTGCCAAAAGGTGTCGTGTCGGACATTTGGCGATAGGTCAATTCTTAATGGCGTCAGGTCCGGGTCTATGTTAACTATCATGAAGTGCCGTACCTTTCCACATCAGGATACTCCTAAAGGCCTCCATCCTGTCTTCCTGCACTTTGTCCCAATGGAAAGAATAGAAGTCATGTACTATGCGTGCGCGTGATTCTACCTCAGATATTACGTATTTCCTGAAATGAAACAGGGATATATTTTACCATATTCGCGGTGGTTACCAGTCGTTACGGACACTACAGTACTAAACAGGAGCTGCAAATGTTCCAGAAATCGAACATAAAATTGACTGTCAAACTGTTAATAGGACTATTTACATTATGAAAAAGGATTCATTTATATTCTGAAAATCCATTATTACAGCCATCATTCGAAAACATTATTTCTTTAAAAAATCGAATTCGTAAATTATTTATTTTTGTTCTTTTTTTTTTTTTTTTTTTTTTTTGATACTGCTGAATCATTGGAGGGAACCCAACTCCCTTACCATTCATGGATCTAATGGGTACTATCTCGTCTGTTCAAGGACCTACAGTCGACTTCGAAACGAAATAGGAGAATGGCAAGACAGATATATTCTAAATCTTTTAAGTATCGATCACAACAGGCTTTGTGCGGACATTTTTGTTGAAAATCGTGCGTGCCACACAAGGACACCATGATGCTATTTTCGAGACGGAACGCCGTCCTTAAGCACATACATTGACTATTGGACATGCATAGCAATCCCAACGGTCTTACGATGCACACTAGTGATCACTTCTCGATGTTTCTAGAGTTTTACGATCTGCAAGTGCAACTACGACTACCACGATTGCCAAAAATCGCAGAGCACGATCTCCAATCACACACGGCCAGATGTGACAGGGCATAAGGTGTCGTAGACAATTCGCAACAAATCCAGACAGATTCGTACCAGTCGTATACAGTGCTCGGCAGCTATTAACGTGCAATTGTCGCAGGTTTCGCAGCAGTCTTTGAATTAAACGCATGGCAACCGTGCGGTTACCGTGAAGCATTCGCAAGTCATACGTAATGGACTGCGAAATCAACTAAAATTGTATGACAATTGTGCTTGTGTCTCAAGACAGCCTTGTGGCTGCCCTGCGAACTGCATAAATCGCCCGAAAATCGCAAAGAAAATGTGCATGTCGAAAATTTAGTTGGTGATGTTGCGACAACCCTGCGGCTTTGCGAATTTGTAGGGAGGTTTTGAAGTTGTCGTACGAAACCCATTTATTTTCCTCAAATAAATGGTTGTAGATAGGTTTGTGGCTGCCGCAAGGCTGATGTGAACTAGGCTTTAGGACCGCCAAATCGTACGATCAAACAAATCGCAAGGCTGATGTGAACTAGGCTTTAGGACCGCCAAATCGTACGATCAAACAAATCGCAAGGCTGATGTGAACTAGGCTTTAAGACCGCCAAATCGTGCGGTCCAATAAATCGCAAGGCTGATATGAACTAGGGTTAAGTTCGACCAGTTGCTTTATGTAATCAATAGATATATGTAGCAAATGACAGTGCAAATGCATCTATTTAGTGGGAAAAATAAATAATGACCAGCACGTGTAAAAATGCTGTCATATTTACGTCATAATCCACGTCATAAATCGGTCTTATCGGTACAGTGATTATTGCGGTGGTCACACACGCGGAGAGTCAAAGTTGGGAATCATACTCTTGGCCATACTATTAAGACATATTCTGTGTTTTGTTGTTGTCGTTGCTGTTGTGTTGCTTAAGATATGATGATAAGATATGATGCCATTCAACAACAGAAGGCGATCAGTTTAATGCTTTTTTAAAAAATGTATCATCATCATCATCGTCGTCAAATCATCATCAACAATGACGAAAACAACAATAAATAGTTACAAGGAAGACGAGAGATATAACCTTAGCAGGAAATCAACTATGGTATCCTTTGAAAGATTTTACCCTTTGGTATGGTCTAAACTTTATTTTCGGGTAAACGTTTAGCCCCCACCCCACTCCCAACTTTCTTTTTTAAATTGATTCCTATCTGTTCATTTATAACTGTATATATTGTGCATATCTGTCCACGTGTTATAATATCCTGTAAGCTTTTTATAGCCCTGGAAATAAATGAACTTGAATTATTTTTACAGTATTTACTGGATCATAATCAGGGGCGGATTCAGGCGCGTCGCAGTGGGCGTGCCCCCCCCCCCCCTAGAATATACATTAATGTGTAAAACGTTTCTTTTCTTATAGACTATCATGGTCAAATATTAATAACGAATTACTAAAATATTACCAAATTTTGCGCTCCCCCTTTCTAACTTGACATCCTGGACCCGCCTCTGATAATTACATATACTCAAAACCATGCGATAAATGGAAAAGTCTAGCATTTTCCTGAATGGGGTTTATATACAGAAAAACCTGTATATAGGACCACCCAAGGGACCAGAAAATATTGACCTTTATGTGTAGGTGACCCTTATACACAGGTTCAATTTAGTTGAAGTGTACAGTCATGGTACTTTTCAAAACTGGCCTTTATAGACAGGCAATCCTTATATAGAGGTGGTCGCTATAGCAGGTTTTACTGTATTATATATAAAAAAAATCATCGAGTTTCTAAAACACACACTCTCTCTCTCTCTCTCTCTCTCTCTCTCTCTCTCTCTCTCTCTCTCTCTCTCTCATTTGGGATGTTATTTTAAAAACAAGTGTAATGTTTATTTTTTTACAAATATTTTATTAAAAAATGATTCCATAAAATCTTAAATAATGCCTTACAGATAATTAAAATCGGGACCCATTAACAGAGCCTATATCACTTACTTAAATTCAGCTAGGGGGACCTTAAGGTAGTCCGCCCCCTCAGATCTGTCCTCGTCGTCATTTATCAGATAGTCTTCTATCTTTTTATCTTTCGTATCACCCTTTTTCCCGCGCTTTCCTCTTTTATCTTGCTTTCTCGCCCTTGACTTTCTTTCTTTGTAAGACGATTCCCGGTTCTGAAAATTGGTATCCGGTCGCAAGACATGACCATCGTCTGTATTCACTGAAACAAAGGTTCCAACGTAAATATTCAATTTCCTAATCCACCAACATCAAATATGGCGTATTTCTTTTTTATTATTTTATTTTTTACGGAAATAGCTAATAGTCAGATGTTAAAATTCTTGTGGACAGTTATTTTCACTGTATGCATTGACAGATCTTGTGGAATGGGTATGAGTGTTGCACCCCACCCCACCCCACTGCATTTGGTTTAAATTTATAGATAGTACTATATGCTAGTAGACCATTTGATTCTAAGTGTGGAGGGGCCTGGCAAATTTTGTCGAGTCATATTATTTATTTTCATACCGTCGCAGGACAATATTTATTTTCAAGCAGACCAGGGACAGATTATTTATTTTCTTCATTTTTTTTTTCGCTATTGCCATGTGGTTAGAAATATAATATATTGCAGTCTCGGGTCTAGAATTTTTTTCAAAGGAGAGTTGAGGTTGAGAGGGTAACATAAGTATATACTATTCAAAAGTTTTATAAAATACAAACCTCACTGCACACTGAAAGGTAACAGTTTACACTCTATTCCATTTCAATAATTTGGAAGCCTTAACTGATATTTGTGGGGCCTCTGTGGACGAGTGGTCAGAGCATTGGGCTTTGAACCATGAAGTCTCTCACTTCTTATCAATGAAGGTGTGAGCCTCGCTGGAAACTAAACTGATATTTGTATAGAAAGTTTGCCAGTTTACTTGCGGAAGTCGGGTGGTCTCTCCCCGGTACATTGTTAACGAGTACTCTCCTCCACTAATAAAAAACTGGCCACCACCATATTACTAACAAATTGTTGAGCGTGACATAAAAACGATTCAAAATTCAAATTCTAGTATTTGGTAAGTGTACAAACACGCACAAATGGATGGAGACAGACATTGGACTATGTCTGCAACCAAGCTTTGTTGTCCTCAGCTACAGGGGTGGATCCAGAAATTGTCATGTACGCGTGAAAATGGTGCGTTCATTCAGTGTAAAGAATTGGATATCATTGATTAAATTTTTATATATCTAGCTGATAATAACACAATGTAGGGAAAATCATACATATTTTGATATAATGCAAATTTTGTTCATATTCATACATACTTAGAAAACACAAATCAAAATTTGTTTACTGATATGTAGGACAAACACTTTAGAGATAAACTGGAATAAAACTAAGCGTACTCAAAAGCCATGAAATTCAAAATATATAGACAAATCCAAGCCGGATCTATGATTTGAAGTTAGATGGAAGGAAGATTATAAAGTTGTTTTTGCCTAGGGGAGCGAGCGCGAACACTTTGGTAATTTATTTTTATTAATTTTCCAACTTCTTATTTAAAAATACAGCAAAACCTCGCCATTAAGACCACCTATCTGACTCAAAGTGGTCTGATTAGTGAGGTGGTCTCTTAAGTAAGGTACTGTACTGGTTCAACATTAGTTAAGAGACTGGAAATGCATGGTCTTAATTATGAAGTGGTCTCCTAAGCGAGGTGTGGTTCCACTGTATAGAGGTTTTAATCACTTTTTTCAAATTCTGGGCTTTTGTCGTTTTGAGTTTATTTTAATTTACTTTGCATATAGTAAATCCATATAACCTGACAGGATGGAGTCTTATGAACCATTTCTTAACCCGGACGAGGTTAACTTTTAGGTAATAAAGCATAAAATTACAATTACACTGACTTGAGTAATTATATCTATTTGTTGTCATACATAAGAGGTTATCTTCTACAAAAAAAAAAATGGCGAGCCAAAAAAATTGAAGAATGAAATATGGCGAGCGAACCAGCCGAAAAGTTTTAGGCATTAATTCATTTTCACCACAATTTTGGCACCGGTTAAGGTCAGATTATTTATTTTCTTGCTAGTCGAGGACAGATTATTTATTTTCGATATTTTCAAGACCAGAATATTTATTTCCAAAATCTGCCCGCCCCCCATCCCCTCAGAATCAAATGGTCGTCCCCTAACACTAAAAACAAGATAGTGTTGCAGTTTTTTTTAACACGATGATCTTCTTGAGAGTGGGTAGTTTACGTGAGATTTTTGAAATTCAAAATATACAAAATATTCCGGACCCACTATAGCCCCTGTCACACATTGACGATTTAGCCTGCGTATGCCTGAAAAATTTGGTTAATACACTGTCATACGTCAGGTAAGTTTTAAGTACGTTTTGCATAAGTTAACAACACGCTTGTATAGTCTGGCATAAGTTGAAGTAGGCTACACCAAGATCGTCGACAATTTTTCTGCTTGCACAAACTTTTCGACGTATGACAGCGTTTGAGACATACGCTCCGCATACGCTGGAGTAAGTTGTAGGTACGTTTTAGGTACGTTATACGAGCGTTACACACTTTCCTATATATTACTTGTAAATGGCCATCGTATCCTAATGTACAGCGACAGTTCGACGTATTGCCAACGTTTTATAAATATTTGATAAATTTTTCATACGTCCGCATAAGTTCAACAAATCGTTAGTGTGTGACAGGGATACAGTAAAAGTTCGACGTATGCCAACGATTTATGATTTTTTCACAAGTCGGGCATACGCTGGCTAAATCGTCAGTCAGTGTGTGACACTAAGGTGACAATTTCTAAAACTAAAAAAATCTAAAACAGAAAATAAATTCTATTAGGTGCTATTATGATGAATATGAAAAGCTAACCACGCACATTGAAAACATGAGAGAGAGAGAGAGAGTGTGTGTGTGAATATGTACTTATTCCGTAGCTGTCATCCCCAGACTCGCTGACCGCCGCTGATAGTAAAACGCGATGCACAAAATTCTCCAATGCCGAATCTTCCACGTCTGATTTTCTCTCGTTTTTCTTGTACATGCCGATGTCGAGTTGGAACTCTGGGCTCTCGAAACAAGGCAAGGGATCTTTTCTTGGACCAACTCCGAAACAAAAGTTGGATTTGGGGCTTCTTTTCTCACGAAAAATATCTTCTCTTATCCGAATACCATATCTATCTCTGAAACTATAATCATCTCCCATTTTTCACATCACTGGAGTTGACCTGATGGAATTATAATGCTTGTTTATATGGTTTTGTTTCCAACGCTACACTTCACGGCACGTCTAACGTCATTAGAGTTTTTGTGACGTCACGTAACAATAACCCAATCGGAGGTAACAAAATCCGGGAAATGAGTCTTTGTTTGTTTTGTTGATGACGTCGTTACACTTACATATCTACTACAGATATAATTATATTTTACGGTCGACTAGGTGAAATGTTGACTTGCATTTTCGTTGGCGGTTGTTGAGACGTCTGTACCAATTGTGACAAGGATTCGTTCCTCTCGTGTTTCATTTGGACTTGACTGTGGACTCACGACGGGTGTGACCGGTCGATAGGGGATGCTTACTCCTCCATGGCACTTGGTCCCACCTCTTGGTTTCCAGAAGTCCGTGTCTGTCTATTTTTACCAGATTTGTATCTATATCCCGGACATCCTAAAGATTTATACTTTGGTATCTGAGATGTTTTATATTCATTTTCTTTTAGACAAAATAGGAACTTAAGCCCCTTTTAATATTGCCATTTCAATTTGAATTTACAGTATCCATTGTATACATGAGTATTTTCAATTCGATAACTTCCGTCGTGACCTCGGGAAAGTCCGGGAAAAATTAAATTTTCTATTATAAAAATAAAACAAGACTTACAAAAACGTAACATTGATGCATTTTACAACGGACAGGGTCGTGACTACCTACGAGTCAGATAAGCCAGTTGCCTCATCTGATTTTTTGTCATTTTTTTTATATATGTAAATAATGTCATGGAGATTTTTGGAAACTGACATTTTTATCTAAATACTCAACTTTCTTCTAGGGGGACTTCGCTCCCTGCATCCCCAACGGGAATTGGCAAGGTCAAAAGTCGTGGCACATTCGCTGGTGACATCTACAAATTAGTGAAATCACAATAAAAGTGTTTTTTGCACGTGTAGTGATATTTTCAAAAGAGGGGCTGAAACTGGTGACAGAGAAATGTGTTATTAGTATTCATATTTTCATACAAAAATTATAGATTTTACATCTGTTTTACACTCTTTCGCTGCGATCGAACCACCTGAATCCTTCCTTGTTCACTGCACATAATAGACACTTTACCTGTGACTTCGGTTTGCAAAATAATACAAATATCCGCAAAAACATAGACGTCGTTATAGTAACTGATATCTTGGTGTCATTTTCCGGGAATCTGTATCATTTTGCCAACCAAAGACTGCAGTTACTACGAAAGGATTTATTCCAGGTGTTAGATTATTGTGAAGCTATATTTCATTAGGGAATCGGGTTTTATGCATACTTTGGAAGCCTGTTGACGATTTCTTTTCTTTTTTTTTTTTCTTTTGCGTTCAGACGCGAAAACATGCAATAATTGTATGGTTTTAAGTTTGTAAACAATTGCAAAATTCCCAATCAATTTAGAATTAAACTCGTGTTTCATACTCTCATATAAACCAATTTTGTTATTAGTAGAGGGAATATGATATCAGAATTGTGAATACACAATTTATATATAATTATGCAAAAGTTTTTAGACATTTAGATATATTCATAATGTGGTAAAGAATTTCAAAATGCATGTTTTGCGTATCGAATAAATTTCACGTATTTATGCCTACATAAACAAACATTTGTATAACTTAAAATACAATTGTGGATTTTGATAAACCAATAACTGCAGGAAATTTTACAACATATGCACGCGCGGTCGTGTATGAGAGAATGATAGAGTAGACTGTTTCTTTTTAAGAAAAAAAAAATAACAATTAGGCCTACTATAAAATTGCACTATTATGGAAAGCATGCCCTGGGCCATGAAAATACAACGAGAGGCGTTGGGACAACGGGGCGACCCCTAATAAGGAGCCGATATGAAGATGACTTTTATATGTTTCAGAGAGATTTATGTGACACTGTGAAAGCTACTCAAGGTGCGTATCTCCACCAAATATGGCACAGTGAAAAATTACAACCACCCATCTCAGAACCGTTGGGGAACTAAAAAATAATGGGTCTAAAATGTGCCAATTTCTGCCACACCGTTGACTGCAACGATTTTTCACGGACAGATCTATTCCCTTTGTTGATCTCTTTAAATCACTGAAGTATCTCGCCTCTAGTCAGTCCAGGTTCGAGCCCTGCTGAAAACAAAACCGATTTCAAGCCTGGGTTTGAGACTTGCTGGAACCTAGGTCGATTTGAAGCCCTGCTGGAATCTAAGATGTTTTTAACGCTTTTAACGATACAGACCATAATGGACTAGTCTCCAGCTGTAGAAAAGAGCATTCCATTTTGATACGTAGGGGTAAAAGGGTTAAAAAAAGTTTGTCAGTTTACTTTCAAAAGGTCAATGGAGTCTTCCAGGGTTTGTTGTAGCTTGTTCTCTCGTCGCTATAAAGATCCTTTGCCTGTCAGTAATACAATTACAAGTGCGAAAGTATTAAACAGCTTTCAGCATGGACCCCACACAGTTTTTCATATTTGTATTACTTGCAAACAAAGCGTTAGGCGTGATTTATGGTATCTTTTCTTTATATATATATATATATATATATATATATATATATATATATATATATATATATATATATAAGCTTGATGTATCATACATTATCAGTTAGATCTACAATTTCTTATACAGAGTTGTCGGTCCTTGCACTCCTCAACAATGATCTCTGTCAACGTTTAGGGCCTCCATGGCCGAGTGATTTGAGCATTGCTCTTTAATTCAAAAGACCTCTCACCTCTGGTTCAAATCCCGCTTGGAGTCGTTTCGAATTATGTGGGAAAGTTTGTCAGTTTACTTCCGGTAGGTTTATACCCGGACAACCAGGGTTTCTCCCCCACCAATAAAAACTAGACGCCATCATATGACTGAAAGATTGTTGAGTATGGCGTAAAACAAAAAAAATCAAATCAAATCAAATCTGTCAATGTTTAATAAGAAGTCCAAAACACGTGGTCATGTAACCACAGAATGTATATAAAACCAAACTACAAAGTAAGGACAATTTTCAGAAAAATAGTCCTTAAATTTATATCCATTAAAAAAAAAGTATTTTCACCTCATTTAATATTTTTTATGCCAGCACTAAAAATACAAAAATACATAGGCAAAAAAAAAAAAAAAAAAAAAAAGACACCTTATAAAGAGCAAAATCTACAGTAGATTTATATATTTTTCCAGAAACTGGCAATAGTCCAGATGTTGACAGGTTGTTGAGGAATGGAAGGACCCTCAATTAAGAGATTGAGAGATCTAAAGATAGAAATCTAGATCATAAATGGAAGACATGAGGCTTTAAAGTATCTTTAATTCATCAACCCCTGAAAAACAATGGACTCTTCTGTAAATCAATGACTTAGGCCAGCCCATATGTGTCTTCAGGGGTGAATGAGTCAACCAATTGATTGTCAGGATATTTCATGCCATAAAAATAAAGTGTTTGTTGCCTGGATCTGGCCTCATATAACTTCATAACTAACACCAGCTTGTCTATATAGATAATCTCTATACGTAAAATATATACCCCTTCTTTCCTTAACAAATTTTACACATACAAGAAAACAATATTTTTTAAGATAGGCATATTTTATTTTTAAAATGCATTATTTACATATAATGTACACCATTATGTACATGACCACATACATATATACAACAAACTCTTGACTAAAAACTGAAAATCATAACATCTAAAAATAACAAAATATACAATTCACAGATTTAGGTGCTAAAATATTTTATTTACATCTTTAAATCTACCTGTATAAACTGTATACTGATAACTTGAAACTTTTGCCCTGTTATTTTTACTGTAATAAACCCCGTTTTAAATTCACCATAAATTATCAGTGACATGGATGGCACATGTGCCCATACTTCAGTTATTTAGCTTGATTTTTTACCGTCATTTGACATCGGCGCTTCCGTATAATAAAGGTGAAAATTAAATGGATGAAAATCTGCAGTTGATCAATAACATGATAGAAATAAAAACTTACGCAGTTTAAAAGTAAACAAACTTCTTGGTTTGGTTCCTTGACATTTGATTATTTTACTTCAATTTTCTTTAATCATGGCAGTCATTGCTCATAAACAAATAATCAATTATAAAACTTCAAATTTAATTTTAGTATCTCAAAACTTTGCATTTACTTGAAGTTATCTTAACTTCAAGTACAGTTAACTCCCTTATACTTTGTGTTATACCTGTTATTGGTCTACAAAGTGGAAAATCAGGGTTCTGTCAAAAACAAAAACAATACCGTTTATTTTCCAAAAACAGGTTTAACAGACAAAACATATTGCCTTGTATGTATTTCATGCATTATTGAAATTCTGGTACTTATGTGTCAACAAGCAGCTTGTCTCCCCTGTTATGATTTAATTTAGACTTGTTGTGTGTGTAAACATGTGCCAGTTTATCTTGATCGACCTATACATGTTTACTTCTCACTACATGTTTATTTTGTCATCCTAAATATGATGTACTCATGGTCACTGTTTTATAATAGGCATTTTCCTAAATAAGAAATCACAAACCCTCTTTTATTAAAAGCAAACAAACAAATAAATGCAAAAGCCAAACAAAGACTCCATACACACACACACACTCACAAATATATATATATATATATATATATGAAAAAAAAAAAAATATATATATATATATATTCTGAAACGCTTAAAAAAAAATCCCCGACCCCCAGGGAAAAGGTGATAACAAATGTAATAAAGAAAAAACAACAACACTATTTAATGTGAATAGTTAGAACGATGCCTTCCAAAGAAACGGGAGGTAACTCTTGAATGTACAACCCTTAACACTTATCCTAAAAATAGAAAAGAACCAATGAACAAAAATAAGGTGTCCATCGGCAAATTACATAAAGTTCAGCATCATATGTGAGGATCATTATATATAATTAACACTCATCCTAAAAATAGAAAAGAACCAATGGATGAAAATAAGGTGTCCAGTGGCAAATTACATATGTTTAGCATCATATAACAGGATAATGTATATAGAAACTACATTAAATGTACTGATTACTCACACAGAAATGTGTTAGCATGTATAGAACTTCACACAAACATTAACACAACCGATACGTAATTATTTCTCTGTGACCCTTCATTCAACTTGTGCACTATTTTCAGAATTATACAGTGCCTCAATCTACCCAGTTTAATTGCTTTTCCCACCCAACAACAATATATGTTTACCGTATTAGTATTAAAGGGGCAATAACTGTGTTTACCAAAACTGTTTTTTTTATATTTTTTCTTCTTCTATTACTTATACTTGATGTACAATAACAAATAAGAGCTATACATTGACAGAAAAAATTTTTATATTCCAATATATTTTGTGAAAATAAAGTCAGGTCCAGTGTGGTATTTGTATTTGCCAAACCTGGGTTTGAACTTTCTCAAGCAATTTTCACAATATATATATATATATATAATAGGAATTTAAGAATTTTTATGCCTGTATGTATACTTTATTTGTTATTGTATATCAATCTAAATAGTAAAAAAGAAAAAAAAAATATGAAAAAAAAACCACAGCTAGACCCCTTTAACTCCTCATCCCCAAGGTCACATTTAGACTCACCCAAATCAATAGATAGCATGGTCTAGTGTCATAATTCAGGAGTGAGCAGGTTGATATTGCATGTGAAAGTTTTGCAGAATTTACATTCAAAATCATACACCCCCAAATTCTGAGTGGACTTTACCATTCTTTAAAAAGGGCGAGTCCAAATGTGACTACAGGAGTCTATGAGATAAATTGTATGTGTATTTTTTTCGTCACATTTTATGAGGTAGTATGTGCATATTTGTATTATTAACTTGTTTATAGGTGAAAATTCAGAAAACTGTCACAACCCTTTTTTTTCTATCTATATTTAACTACTGGACATTGAATCAATCACATAAATACGTAAGACTTATGAATCAAGATCACGAAAGTATTCATGATGTAACAAGATGCCTTTGTCAAATACAAATACTGGGACTGAAAGTTTGTCCTTTCAGACTTTGTATACCAATCCCAGGGTCCATACCGAAGCTTTTAATTATCATCCATTTGATCAGTTTTGCATTTATTTCGTTGTCAAGGACAACCAAAGAATGAAAAATCAAAGGTGACACAAATGTTTTGGCAGATAACTGTAAAAGAATGATTTGATTTGTAACAACACAACAACAGACATATGTTACCAATTACAAAATATTTTGTTGGACAATATATAGGTAAACACAGAAAAGCACTGAAACTGGGTGTATGGGAAATTTTTAGCATGACAGGAGAAACCCGAGCTTGTAGAAAAAGTCAAGTGTGATGCAAAACCTTTCTGTAAATCAATGACTTAGACCAGTCCAAATGTGTCTTTAGGGGTGAAGGAGTTAGATACACCTTGGTGACCAAAAGGTAATGTGCTACTGCTCTGTGTTCATATTGAGGATATATTACATTTTGTGTTCTGGATTTTCCCTTATGCTCGATTTCTGTGTTAACGATGCATATATTATTTTTGGGACGCACAAAATGAATAAAACCTGGAGTCCCTGAGGACACACTATACCTTTGTATAACTGAACAGATTATGAGTCTGAGACTGAAAAGGGGGTCATTTTTTTCATTAATTTCATGTTTGAATAATAATCTATTGTACTGTCAATTGGTATATTTCGGCCATTGTTTAATTTTGACCAATTTGGCCACCCTATTAAAATGGTCAAAATTAAAACATTCAAAAAGACTGAGATCTGATGGTAGGCCAAATTTAAACATGATATATACATAAACGGCCAAAATTTAACTGGTCAAAATATCACCCTTCATTTTATGACCAAAAAGGCCAAATTTTAGCAATGCCAAGGTATCCCAATTTACAGCTGAATTGTATAGCAATGTTTTAACTTGTTAATTTCAGGTAGACTATTCATACTGTTGTAAGAAAATGTCCAGCCCTAGGGAAAATCTTTTGACCGCAGTTTTTCTTTCATGATAGAATGACTAAGACCATCTAAATGAAATAATAGGGAGTGAATTTAATAATTTGTGTCTGTCCTAAGTTAGCACTTCAAAAGGGTGGAAAACATATTTTCAGAAATGTGCTACACACAGCTGATACAGTTCTTAAATCATTATTCATTTTTAGTTATATCTCAATCTGCAAACATTTGAATCATTCTGTTTAAAGCAACAATTAACAAGGAGTTGCAACAAGTCAGCAGAGTGATTCAGGTCAACTGGAATTTGACCTCTCCTTCATATATAGACCAGTCAATAATGTTTTAGGGGGTGAACAGGTTGATGATATAAAAAAAAAAACAACTAAGAACACTCCTTCATATTAATGATATAAACCAGCCAACAATGTTCTAGGGGGATGAACAGGTTGACAATATATATGACAACAAGAAATCACATTCATATTAATAATCAGACCAGTCAATAATGTTTTGGGGGGGTAAACAGATCGATAATATATGAGAACAAGAAATAAACATAACAACTCAATGACAAAAAACAAGATCATGTTGTCAAATAACACTGGCCAATATAGCCAAATGGTGACCCAAACTGAACTCCTCCTAAGAGTTCTAATGGTTGGATCTGTTCCTCTTTCACATTATACATAAAAAAGTGTGAAGCAACCACTAGTTCCGACAGTTTTAAAACAACTAATTGCCTCTTTGAAAATCATGTTCTTCTCTGTTCTCAGTGGTCTTAACAGAACTTTCAGATAAACAAACATAAGGGGGTTGGGTGAGGATGTAACAAAATGAAGGATGGATGGAAAGAAAACCAAGTTTCCTAAATTGGTTTTTCCATCATACTTGAAATAGAATCAGCATCACTTCTTAAAACAATGAAATTATTGTGGTATATTTGGCACATGGATTATCATCTTACTTAAAAGTCACTCATAAAATAGTTATCACTTCAGAATTTGTGGCGGACGTTGCTTACAAACTCCAGTAAAATAAGAATGTGACAGTGCTGATTTTGCTGAAACTCTGCTACTTGGTTCATACTTCAGTGTTTTCTGAAAGATAAACAAAAATTTTATGTAGAAAAAGAAATTCACTTTTAGTTTATTTTGGTGAGTGGTATTGTTTTCCTTTAGGAATTAGGAAGGGCAGGGTTTTCTTAAAACAAAGGCCTCACGGCTGATTAGTTAATTTGGTCAACTATTCAGAAGAAGTAAGGAATGTCTAAAATAGGTTATGAAACAGACATTTTCTGTTTACTTAGGTACCTGCAACTTTGACCCCATGACCTTTGAATTTTGTAACATTAATCTTTAGATAATTCCTGACAACTTTCTTATATATATCTTTGTATACAAAAAGTCATTTAGTTTTGAGTTAATGAGCTATTTGTTAAAGATCTTACTAGATGTCACTTGAAGCACTCGCTTTGAGTTAATGAGCT
The DNA here is from genome assembly GCA_030159075.1 of Atrina japonica. Taxonomy (NCBI): domain Eukaryota; kingdom Metazoa; phylum Mollusca; class Bivalvia; order Pterioida; family Pinnidae; genus Atrina; species Atrina japonica. The sequence goes on along the minus strand of BROG01000714.1, from coordinate 188,817 downwards.
ATTTGTTAAAGCTCTTACTAGATGTCACTTGAAGCACTCGCTTAAGTCTATTTATAAACAGATTTCATTTTCATTCACAAAAGTGCAGATACTGACTGAACAACAATATATACCCAAGTTGAAAGAAAATTTAAAGATAAACCAAGTTCTGACAACTTTCTACTTCCTTATGGGTCCTAGTCCCTTTTCATTGCAAATTTAATGCAGCTTCACTTGGGGACAGTTTCTGTCAGTTTAGGTTGAAATGGGTTCATTGCTTCTTGAAAAATAAGTCAAATTTTCATTGGAAGAAAATAAAACACCTATGAGGTCGCATGTGACCCCTATAGCGGATTGTGTTAGACCTTCCACGTGACATATCAGAAATCAGGAGCAGTAAGAGATTGGTTTTTCATCAGATTTAGTAATATCTTGCCCCATCCTGCCCCTTTACAAGGTCCCCTGCCAGCCCTGCACCTAATTTTTACAACCAACAGAAAAAAAGGCTAATTTGAAAAATTTCTAGGAAAACCCTGTCCCTCCTGTAACATTGTATTCAATAACGAAACTTACGGCGAGTAGATCAAGGCCATCTCCAGAGAGGTGTGGGACTATACTTGTGACTGACTGAGCAGGCCACTTGGGAAAGGAAGACTTGTAATCTGGAAGCTGTGACACACCTGGCCACATTGATTCATCAGGTGTACCTGAAATAAAAGTATCAAACTTAAAACTAAAATAATCAAAGATTCAAAAGCACACATAGCATCAACAAGTTTTACACTCCGTCCTAGTTTACCCGACATTCCCCGATCTTTTATCACAGCGTAGTTTTAAAATAAAACAGGACTAATCCAGTATATGGTGCATAACTGTAGCATGTCCTCAGACCCATGACACGTATGTTATGTAGTTTAGTTAAAGTATGACATACATGCAAACCCTATGATTTATCCATCAGTAATACAAGAGCATTTTTTGGCTGTAATTTTCAGGAATCATAAACTACGTGAGAAAATGTTCCTCCCTATTCACGTTCACTGCGTACAATAGAATACCTCACAAATGAATACAATACATTGAAATTTGATGTTTTAGGTACAGGCCACATTTGTGTATATTCCTTGCATTTGACTTTCCTCAATGCTACATGTGCATGTCATTTGCCAATATACATCAGTGGGCTACATTTCAGAAAGCTTTTGCCAAACAAGAAGCACAATGGGTTTGTCAGGTCCTCATCTGGCAATTACTTAGCTTAAAAATATTTCACTTCCTTTTTTTAAGTTTGCCCTCTCATCTTAAGTCGATAAAAAAGGGAAATCTAATTGGGAGCAGTTTCAGGTGAACAGTATTTGAACTCTTTAGGCCCAAAATGTATCAGTACATTCAAGAAAACACTTGCCAAACAAGAGGCCCAACGGGCCGCAAGGCCCTAACCTGGCAGTTATTTACCTTAAAAAATGTTGCTTCCATTTTAAATTTGCCCTCTAAGGGTGAAAGACCCAAAGAGGGCTTGTGTCATGAAATCCATATAACCTTTGCTATCCTTACCCTACAGAAGCACTGTATCAAATTTGAAGAGACCTGACCGAACATTACTTGTCAGAAACTAAGCATGTAATGTTCAGAAGATTAAACAAAACACAAACCTACACAACATAGATCAATGTTCCCATTGTTTTATAGAATAGGGGTATTTAAGTCACCTTAATGACTCAAAGATGTCGAGGGTTTGCGATTGCAGATAGAGATGGGTGTAGGTGTTCTGTTGAAGATCTTATGTACAACTAGTCTCAATATTTTTTGATGTGGTTTTACAATCCACTAAAAATTTTCACTTATAGGGATATGTCTCCAGCTTTCAGTGAAATGACCAAAAATGGATACATAAAAGTTTCTCATGTCTTTATATACGTGTTTGGGTCCAATTAAACATACCTGTACACTTTTAAAAAAAAAATTTTTAATGGTATATTACGCACGCCACACACACAATTTTTAAGTTATATGGTGGTGGCCAGTTTTTAATGGTGGAGGAGAGAAGCCGATTACAATGTACCTGGTAAGAGACCACTGACCTAGCTTCTGGAAGTAAACTGGCAAACTTTCTCACAAATATCAGCTCACTCGAAACTGCGCTGACAGGAAGTGAGAGACCTCATGGTACAAAGTGTGATACTCTAACACAGAGGCTCCATCAAACATTCACAGAAGCAGCTAAAGTCCATCTGAAAATGATTATATGCAATTGCAAGTAGGCAAAAGCAGTCAGGATGATAAAAAAAATTCAAAAATCACTTGACCTGTGGGACAAGTGATTTTGAAACCACTCATCTCTAAACATCTTCACCTTGTCCCAATTTTTTATAAACTTTCATGGAACAATTAAGATTATCTATTTTTTTTATTTCTCTGATATGAGACTTATATTAATTAAAATGGCAGTTCATGAGATGTTTTAGAGGCTGAAAAATAAGATGTTATAGAACTAGAAGAAAGATTATTCGTCGCTGGAGATGAGTACCGTACCCAAGCCATTTTCACCCGTCCAGGACTAGTGGACGTGTACAATTTTCTCACCCTGACAGTACATACCAAGTGTTCTGAAAATTCTAAACAGTTGATCGATTTCTGAATCCCCAGGGAACAATGCTCTTCTAGTCATCTGAAAATGAAGATGAGAAATATTTAGTACAAAAAAATAATTTTGAAATTATACAATTACATGGTGCTACAAGGTCCAACATCATAAAACTTCTAAAACCAAGAATTTACTCCAGTGAGAATGCTCTTCATCAGACCTACTCAAGTTTCAGGATAAGCCAAATGTAAAGTGAAGTAATTTTTTTTAGATGTTTAATGATTAGTAACCAACACTGCAAAGCACTTCTTATCTATTTTAAAAGTTCCTTGTCAAATTGTGGAATTCATAATGATGATGAAAATTTACCTTGTGCTAAATTGAAAGCTGACAAATAGATTGCCTTCAAATTATCAAAAATCTTTGGTGTTTAAATTGAGAAAAGCAAACCAGATTATTCTATAAATTTATTTCAGTAGATCAGATATTTTGAAATCCGCAGGTCTTACTGACAAAACTGGTAAATTTAACAAGAGTCCAATGAAATTTGTCAAATGATCGGTCCAAACGACAGGTCAATGTTTGCGTCAGCCAATCCAGATTTTGTTATTTCTGTGCGTGTGCGGGTTTTCTTTTTTATTTTAGTTTTAGATCAGTAAAAGGCTTGAACTTATGTACCATTCAATCTGTTCAAACGCGTCATTGACTCAGATAATTGTAAAACATGGCGGCCTCATGGCCTATCAAGTTTTCTGCTAATTTCTGTGGAAACGCTGGGTAAAACCTGATGATTTTAAATAATCTGCACCCAAAATAAACCGGTCACCAGCACACCAGATGTGACCACTTTGGTGTCTGGGCAACAAGAAGTTTATCAAAGTCTTACAAAGACAAGTAGTTTCTCGCCCAAAATAAAATGTTTGGACAAGTGCCCTACCGTCCTGCTAAATTCATGTCACGGCCGTCATTTATTTACAAGACAAGACATAATCCTCTTTTTGTGTCAATATTAAAATTATTACGTCTGATCATGTGAGAACCTTGTAATTAAACATCTACCTGTCATGGATGACGGTGAGTATCATGTACTCCTAGTGAGGTTTAAAAGTCATTCATTCCCCAGAATATTAAAGATGTGTTTAATCAAAAATGCTTGTTATTGGATAGAACGGATTTCAATGCAGCTAGCAGTGGCAGTATACCTGCTAATTAAAATGCATTTCAGTCAAGTGAAGTAGATCTAATTTATATTTATTTGCCTTCAACATTTTTAAACTGTAATCGCTAACAGCTTAAACAGGGGACGTTCGACTCAATGTTTTTATTTTCAACCGAATTCACATTTGGCCCATCGACATACATTTGTTATATCCTTTCAAAATGCATTAAAATAGTCGTTTATAACTGATCTAGTGTTTGTTTTTCACTTGTGTAGGAATAATAAATTGCAGGTCCTCCTCTGTGTTTTGCTTTCCTTTTTTTACAATGATATTTGTCCAAAACATTTGGGCCACCACTTTATCATTTAGGCCAGTAGTTCTGAAATTTTTCTCGCCCTTGTTTTTATTTTTCAGTAATATTTATATAAGGACCAGTAAAATTTTGCTACGACCAGTGATATTTAGTAATTCACTGGTCAGGTTGACCAGTAAATTATTTTTCATTTCAAAACCTCTGGTAGACTGCAAAAATATTATCTTATGCACAAGTTATCTAAGGCTAGGTTGCAAACATTTTGTTTTCTTTCATTTAAAACAAACAATCTGGCAGTATTGGTTCATCAATACATGTTTCCTACGTGTGAATCCTTTATCAGGTGAATGCCAGAATGGTGAGCGATTACATTTACATTTACCAAAACCTTAACTGGACAAGGTGGCAGGTGGATAGATGGAGATATGGGCCGAATCAGACATAATTTATCATTTTTGTCTATTGATTTTTCTGTACATGTATCTAACAATATTGACAAATGTAGCAAAACTAGATGTCTTCCTTCTGTCCATGAGAGCACTGTGACCTTAACATTGAAGATATAACCCAGGGTTCAAGGTCATGACACACCTTTAGGTCAAGACCAATGTCATACTCATGTATGAATACATTCCAAAGGAGAGATGGAAAGTTGTAGCTTTGATAAAAAGTCTGTCCATGGGTGCACCATGACCTTTTAGTTTGGAGATATCAACCAGGGTCAAGGTCATGACACACCTTTAGGTCATGACCTGATTATATCTAAGTTTGAATGAGAAAGAGTTGGCATAATATATAGCCTGGACAAGTTTTTGTGACAGATAGCCAAACACCTGTGGCAAAACATATGTCTGCCCATCCAATTTTGGAGGAGACATAATAAACCATTTACTAACCATCTCTGCAAATATACAACCCAGTGACCATACATCTACTGGTGTGGAATAAAATCTACTTCCAAGTAATATTTCTGGGGCTCTGTACCAAAGTGTGACCACCTGAAAGAGATAGAAATATCCAAAATAATAAGACAATCAAAGACTATTTATTTCATGATTTCAAATAATTCACTTATTGGCTAATTTTTCATTTTAAAATTTTGTGGTAGACAGTATAATGGGAGTAAAATAGTATGTTACTAATAAGGATATTCTTACCCAGAATTCAAATTCTGACTGGAGCTTTAGCCTCTGTGTGATCATGGGGTCTGGTCACTGGATTTTTCCACAAAACCTAAAGCCATTACTCAATATTGCACTTCATACCATTTAGTTTGATTTTGTTCAATTTGTTCATTATTCAGGAGTTTGCACATTTAGAGACACCCTGTGGTGGTCTAATTGTAGACCATTTGACTTGCATGTGGATAGTTCCAGGTTCCACCAGGTCATACCTGAAGTCTAAAAAGAGTGGCAACTATCCCGTTGCTAAGTGCTTTTCTTCGGATGAGACAGTAAAAACTGAGTTTTAGAACTCTCACTGCTCAATGGCTGTAAGTGCCAAGCATAGGCCAAAAATTTGAAGCCCTTCACCGGCATTTGGTGAGGTCTCCATACGAGTGAGAGATTCTTGAGTGGGATGTTAAGCAACAATACAACTACAACTACAAGCTAAGTGCTTAACTGAAGAAGTGAAATTCATATTGTTTAGATTCAACTTTAAAACAGTGTTCCCATTTTGCCACAGGCATGCTAAAAACCGAACTGTATTAGCATGTTTTCTTACCGTGGGTTTATATCTGCAACTATAGCTGGGAACATCTCCACATAGAAGAGTTTCTATAATAAATTAGTTTGCCTGGGATCCCAAGAGAATTTCACTAACGCTGATTAAAATGCAACGAAAAATGTATTCTTCTACTCATCCTGGACGAGTGAAAATGGGTTGAGGACAAATAGTTAGTAGTGGGTACTCAACCCAGGCATATGCGTCAGAAATACAAATCAAACTCGCATACTATGCAAAGATAGACATAGGTGTTGAAAATTGGGGCTTAGCCCCCAGACGTTTCTGGCATGTGTGTGTGTGTTTAAGTTGGTTTAGCCCCCCCACTTTCAATTTGCTTCCAACACCTATGCCAGGAGTGACTTTTTAGTTTTTTTCTCACCCTGAGGTGCCAAAAATATGTTCAGTACATTTTTTTTTATATGTCCATTTTCCTTTGTTTTTCTTCTTTTTTGCAGCTTTACTTCCAGTCAAGAATTTTTCACATATATTGAGATGTCACCAGCTTTGGTAAAATGCTACAAATTCTAGCCTGTGCTATGGACTGACACCAATGCAGTGAGGGTTCTTTAACGTGCCACACCTTCCGCAACATGGGACCCTACAATTTTTAAAGTCTTTGGTATGACCCTGTCTGAGAATCGATCCTGGGACCTTCCGTTGTCGTAAAAACCACGGTCCTGAATCCCTATGCTCTTTCCTACCTGTGGTCTCATGTGACTGAAATCTCTTGCATATATTTTTATTATTCATCAAGCCTCAGCCAATGGGAGTAAATGGCACTCACATTTGTGCACCAATCAGACTGAGGTTTTAAAAAAATTTCAGAATTGTATTGGGTCAAAAGATTATGCGATAATTTCCATAGCTGATTGCAACTACTGTGATTAGACAAACTGGACAACACCTACCTCATTAATATTAATTTGCTCAAGATATTTTGATCACATGAGACCACTGGTAGAAAAGAGCATAGCGATTCTGAACCATGATTTTACGAGACCTTCCACTTGCAAGTCAAACACTCAAGCAGTATAAAATGTACATAGAAACTGAATAAAATGATAATGGTGAATAGTTATTCATTAAAGGTCTAGTGAATAATTCCTTAACAGGGTTTCCTACCTACCTCATGTGTATAAGTCCTGACTGGGACACCAAATGCTCTTGCAAGACCAAAGTCGGCTAACTTAATGTTTCCCTCTACATCTATCAACAGATTCTGGGGCTTCAGATCTCTGTGTAAAACTCTATGAGAATGACAAAAAGCTATTCCTTGTAGAAGCTGGTACATGTAGCTCTGTAAATACAATATAATCATTAATTTTTTTACAGATTTGCAAATACAGAAAAACCGAAACATTTTGGCAAGATATCATAAATATTTGTATATAAAAGCAAATTTAAATTCATTGTTGTTTTATGCATCTAGCCAGGGCTTTTTCTGTATAATTATATATATATATATATATATATATATATATATATATATATATATATATATATATATTATAAACATAATACCAAAGTTATAATGCTCAATATACAGTAGAACTTCGATGAGTAGAACTTCAATGAGTCGAATTTCTCGATGTTTTGAACTATTGACAAAGTCACAAGTGATTTTGTTATTTAATGCTACTTATAGTTATAAACATTTTATAATTCGAATTTGTATGAGTCGAATTTCTTGATGTTTCGAATAAATTTTTGGGCCCATTTCTATAAAACAACTAAAATTCCTACATATAATTCGAAGTCTAAATTTAAATGTGTACGAAATTGTCCCATGATAATTCTTGTCCTAATAAACACACAATGTTTCAATTTCTCAAATATTAAGTTAAATATAGCACCAATTATTAATTAAAATGACCGTATATATATATATATATATATATATGTCTTAAATGGTTTCGAAGCTGTCATATGCACCTTATAACACCTCTTAATCTAAAAATCGTATGATTCTTGGCTACCATCCATGAGTCGAAGTCCCGATGTTTCAACTTTTCTAGGTGGTTGCTTGTACTTAGACTCATCTAAGTTTTACTGTGTATATATTGTTTGGCACCAATAGAACAGTAGATACAATGAAGCCTGGTCTGTCTGATCTAGGCTGGGATTGGAATCAGAAACTTGAGCAGGATCTGAAAATTTCTCAAGTCAGATCCTATTGTTTTCCTGATATATGGGTCTGAGGACCTATCAAGTCTGAATCAGTGTATGAGTATTCTGTCAACTTCTTTCTTTCTAAACTTTGTTTCCTTTGCAAATTATAATTGTCATTTTCTAATATGATTTTGTGGCAGTTTTTGGTATACAGTCTAACCTGCCATAGCGGTCACCTGTATATAGCGCGACCCTGTCCATAGCGGTCAATCTGAAGGATCCCCGTTGTATTTTACTATATAATGACCCTTTATATAGCGGTCACCTGTTCAACGCGGTCAGCGGCCACTTGTTTACGGCCCGACAATCGCCGATTTTTTCGTATAGCGGCCATTCCACTTGAACCATGAGGGCGAGTAAATTAGAGTTATCCCTTCTTGCTACTACTTTCGAAGTGCATCATGTTTTTTCACGTTACTTGCTTTCAGCGATTCGGATCTCACCTAGACTTTCCATTAAATCTATGTTAAACTTCGAAGCGAGATGTTTGTTTATTACCTGGATTGATTGTATAAACATACCTCCAGGCGAGGTACACACAAGGTGTTTATGTAATTGGTTAATTGGATTATTAACACAAACAGACGGCTTTCGATGGGAGACCAAGATTAAACGATACCGCATCTCGACGACCTTCTACCAAGCTACACGTGCCTAATTGTAGTAATTACCATGCGGCATGCGGCTTTTCAACCTTTTGTTTCGAATACAGTTACCCAACTCGGTAAAACAAAAGGAAATAGGAATTAAGCGTTTTATATAGCTAGGTAATGACAGAGATTGGAGCTCATCAACAGCAGACATATTAAACGAGTTGAAGGACAATGAACCTGATGACAATGACAGTGATAGTGACGATGACTGCAGTGTGACCGCAAAGCCAGTGACTTTGGCTGAAGTACAGGACTGTCTCTCCCGTATGAGAGAATTCGCTCTTAATAATTAGAAATAGATTTCTATAATTTAAGTGAAAACATTGAAAATTTGTTGGATTATTTAATAAAAGTTATATTTTAACTGAATTTTGTTGATTTATATGCATGTATATAAATAAGAATTACATTTGGACATGTGGTTATTATTGCATATATATATACAAGTATGGTGAGTTTGAAAGACACGCACATCAATATAGAAAAATAATTTTGGTACATTTCACTTATCATGGCCGACCCTGTATATAGGGGTCACCTGTCTATAGGGGCCAAAATTGGTCATCCCCTTGAGTGGCCCCTATACACAGGTTTTACTGTATATAATTTTGTGTTCCAACTTTTGATAATTGTTATATGTATTGATTAATTATATTAATCAAAGTACTGAAAGAACTGATACGAGTTGATGGCAATCGTAAGTTTTAATGAGGTAAAATACACTCAGTATACTGAACACTTTTTAATTCACTAAAAGTAGGTTCTACAAAAAAGTAACTAAAAATCAGGTCAGACATGTGGCCTAACGTGAGTACTGAAGGCTTATTTATTATGCAACAAACTACATTGATCAGCGATATGATTATAAAATCTTGTGCTTATAAACTGTTTCATCTGATATAACAGCGCTCTACAATGCGACCAAATCACTCGCAAATGCGACCATTTTTTAGATTTTGGCGAGTGTTTATCCTCATTCAGTCGCCACATTGCGACCAGTTTTTTCCCCGAACCGGAAATCAAAAGTTTGTCCGTTTTCACTGTGAAATTACATTATCGAAATCATGGTCTGTTATGCGCTTTACAACAACCAATTTGGTTATTCAGTTTCGAGACTAGAGCATCTAACGCACGTGGATTACTGTATAAAAACACGTTGTATTGCTCTCATGTTTTCGACTTGAAATTTTCCTAACAGCACACGATGACATTTTTTCTCGGTCGATTTGAACAGAAGCATCATTAGACACTACTAAGTTTAAACGATCTTGGTTAAAGGAATACTGGAACAGAGTTATGGCTAGTGTTCGACTAGGCCGAACTTTCTGCCCCGATTTCGATTTTAATTTAAGCGATTTTGAAGTGGAAATATCGGGGCAGAAGGTTCGGCCTAGTGTTCGACGAGGAGGACAAGCAGACCACAGCCTAATTCCTTTTGGGGATTCTATCGTGGCCGATTTATCGTGGGGCAACCCAATAAAACGGCCGCGACAGAATCCCCAAAGGGATTAACCACAGTCGGAACTGGAAATTTTATCTGTAAATTAAAATCGAGAGTCAAACACCAGATTGTCGGACAAACACCTATAAATTAAAGAACTGTATAGATGTTTGTCTGACGATCAGGTCACTGGTGTTGGACTCTAGATTTTAACTTACAGACAAAATTTACAATTCTTGTGGGCAGTCTCTGTTTTGTAAATTCTGTCGAAAAGAAACTGGCGCTAAAAATTTAAAAACAAAGTTTAAGGTTGCCTCAATATTAGAGCAACAAATATGAAAATATAGGCATATAAACACTCCTGGATTGATAAAAAAATATACAAAAAGGTCAACATGCAGTTAATAACCTTGTTTTAAATGGATTGAAACAATAAAAATATTACATAAACTTAGAAAATTAATATTTTATTTCATTTCTATATTTTCATCCAGTGGATTTTTTATGAACATATATATATATATATATATATTGGCGAGTAAAAGTTCCTGGCTGGCTAGTAAAATTTCTGGTTCACTGGCCAAATGAAGAGTGAATTTTTTTAGTGTTGTAGAGCCCTGTATAAATTTCTATGCGTCAGGGCAGTATTATACCCTTACGCTATACTTCCTATCAGTAGCCTTAAATCTCTAGGTCAATACGTATTCATGTAAAACATTTTCACAGCTTCAAAGACTGCCGCGAGTTTCTCATCAGTTAAGATCACGTGAATGAGGAATGACGAAACTTCTATGTCCAACTTCACAGACAGATCTTGCCAATACACAGTAAGGGAAACTTGACCAAAACTCATTTGCATATTAATCGTGTGCAAGAATTGTTAACAGTCCAGTCTATCGCTTTTAATGTCAATTCTATCACAAGAGTATAACAGTAAAAAATAATTGAAAAGTAACATTCTAAAGCAAATTTATAATATCTAAAAATTCATAAAAGGTGCAAACTGACCTTTAATAGCATATATTTCAACAAGTCTTGTAGACATATATTTTTCAGCGAATTGTTATACTATGTTTTCGTCATTTTAAAAAGCAAAAATATACAAATTAAAGTGTGATTTGGAAATTTCAATCTTGAAGTTGAGTTTATGTTGCTGAAATGCACATACATGTGTAATTTTGTGGCAATATAATGTGTTATTAACTCCATACTGCAAATGTGCTTTGACTTGTTCCCAATAAACAACTTAGCATAACATAACTTCGTTGATGTTCCATCAACATGTAAAAATCTGACTTAGACTTATTGTAACTGAACCCATATGTTAGGGGACCAGACACAGGCGAAATTTACCAAAAAGTCCTGGAACCAAGCAGTTGAAAGAAAAATTTCAGCCCCCGCTTGTGTTAACCCATTCACCCCTAGAGAAACATTTGGAGTGGTCTAAGTCATTGAAGTCCATTGTTTTTAAGTCATGATGATTTAAGCTAGACACCAGGTCACTTTTATTTCTATTGACTGCCAACAGCAATCATTTTTTGTCTTCCTCTAAACAATCAATGCGATTCCGCAATTTAGCTAAGTATGGTTCACCACAGATTGGAGATGATTAATCATCATCACGGTGCTGTGTACACAAATCGGTAATACTAAAAATCAGAAATTTTCCCGACATACAAAAATATCCCACTGAGTTTTACATTTGACTGGCCTAGACACCGTTCTCAAAATAAGGTGCAAGTCCTTTTCTCTCTTACATACATTTTGTACATTATTACCTTAATCAGGGATGATGGTAGGCCAGAGGCTGGGCAGTTGTCCATGTACTTTTTCAGATCTTGATTCAGATACTCGAACACTAGATAAAGCTTCTTCTCACTGTGGACCACATCCATCAATCTAAAATACATGTACACAAACAAAATAGTCCAAATCAGTTATTTCCTGAGATGATAACACTAAAAGGTGAAAAAAGTACGAAAACGATTCATTTATATTTTTTTTTAAAGGGTTTTTAAAAAAAATTTATCATTTCAGCAAAATTCTGAAAAGGAAGGAATGATTGCAAAAAAATTCTCATCCCTGTATTTCAACAATTTAATATATTTTCTTTTTGTTTTGTTGTTGTTTTTTTTTTATAATTTTTCCAAGAATATGAATTTGCATCTTTTCAGAGAAATACATGCATGTATAGGTATTATGCATATTTACTTCTTTGTTTAATAAATTTCATTCAAGCTTTTATTTCTCACCTAACAACACTGCTGTGATCTAGTTCCTTTAGTAAGGAAATCTCACGAATAGCTGTACTTGGCACGCCCTCAGACTCTCTACAAAGAAAAACATGCATTTCCTTTAAATTCATTATTCTACATGTACATGCCTAGGGTTCGGGGGTTAATAGATCCTTTTTGGGACAGGGTCCTGTACCCTTCCAATTGGGAATTTTACATAGCAATGGGCCAAATTGAGAAAAAAGTAACTATGGTCATTTACTTCATAAGAATAAAGACACAAAACTTGTGATTAATTGAGGTTCTCTTATTTAACTGACAATAGTTTTCATCTGCAAACGTTGAAGTGCAGTACATACTGATACATGTACTAAATTCTCCTTTTTATTGTTTAATACCAAATGTGAGCTACACGGTGAACATAATTGGGAGATTTCCACTTAAAATTGGGACCAAATTAGCAGATTTTACCAGACCAACATGGTAATGATATTAGTCCCTGGAGTTTTGTAACATTAACAATCTGATACTGGGAACAGGAAACTTACAACTTTGAAAAATATATGCATCATCATTTCTATACCGGTACGGGTACTAATCAGGAAAAATGCACTGTCCTCTTTAGACACAGTAAATTATTTAAAGTAAAAATTATCAATTTACAATTTGTACCATGCATAATTTTAAATAATTTTTTTTAAGGAGTTGATTGAACATCAATGCATTGATCTTATGCTAAGATGTTTATTGGGAACAAGTCAAAGCACATTTTGCAGTATGGAGTTAATAACACATTATATTGACACAAAATTACACATGTATGTGCATTTCAGCAACATAAACTCAACTTCATGATTGAAATTTCCAAATCACACTTTTATTCGTATATTTTTGCTTTTTAAAATGGAGAAAACATAGTAACAATTCGCTGAAAAATATATGTCTACAAGACTTGTTGAAATGTATGCTATTAAAGGTCAGTTTGCACCCTTTATGAATTTTAAGATATTATAAATTTGCTATAGAATGTTACTTTTCAATTATTTTTTACTGTTATACTCTTGTAATTAAAAGCAATAGACTGGACTGTTAACAATTCTTGTGCACGATTAATATGCAAATGAGTTTTGGTCAAGTTTCCATTACTGTGTATTGGCAAGATCTGTCTGTGAAGCTGGACATATAACGTATAAGTTGCAGTCATTCCTACATGTATGTTTAAACTATTGACATTATTCTTTTATTAAACATATATTGGGTTTCCATAAATGTATCATACTATGCCCCATTCCAGCAGAACGTATGTATATAAGTAACCTTTATATATTATAGGAAAATACACTCCCCAATGGTTACATCCCCCAAAACGACCTGTGTGAGAAAATTTTCCGACAAAGAAGTGAGGTTGGGTCCCACACTAGGAAACCTAAACTACTTTCTTGATATAGACAAACACCAATACAGGCATAGCTTGGACAAAAGTGATGTAAAGTGAATATATTCTGGTTCTTGAGAAGAAATAAAATGAACTTTGTTGATTGATTTAAGCAATTGTCAAATCACATGTATGTCCCTTTTGCAGAGGGGTATAAGTGGTGCGAGGGCCTTCCCTTGAACAAACTTGAATCTGCACATCATAGAAATGCAACATATCAACTTTGCCCAGCTTGCAGTTCTTAAAAAGAATATTGTTAAATACTGTTCATTATTTTCATGATTTTGCTAATTATCTCCCCTTGGCTGTGCCAAGACTAGTGAGTTAAACCGGTCAGAGTAATTACTGTACGCTAGAGTACTCTACAGATTTTCCATGTATTATCGAGTTGTAAGACTATATTTAGTTAATAAACTGGTGATACATAGTACAAACATTTATATCCAATGTATTAATTTAGATATAATATTATTTAAGTGTAACACTGTAAAAGATCAAAGGACTGAAAGTCCTGAAAAGCAAGTCCTTTGTCAATTCTGAATTGGTGACTTTATAAAAGATATATATATCTGTACGTACATGCAGTTACTTTTTAACCTGGGAATATACATCCTTGATGTAATAAAATCAGAAATTAGTATAGGCTGTCGTATACCATAGTAATCTTTAAACCAAAATATTAATTTGTAATATAAGAAATTAGTGGATGCTTTTTTTTTTTATTATGCATCAGTAGAAATTGATACATTTTATGATATGTTTACATTGTCATTACAAAACAGCAGACATACAGAGTCTGGCTTAGATTTACATGTACAGTCATAGGACATATATATTTGTCAGTTATGTTATGTTCTTTGTTATATACAACCAATAGTTTTTAAATGCTGGTAAAATCCAGAGTTTTTCAAATTTGTACAAATTTATGGTAGATCAAGGACAATTTCATATTTCTAAGATATATATGCATTTTTAAATTATTGTGTTTATTTACAGAAATGACAGTATTTTTCTCAAAAAATAATTTTGTAAATTCTGTAATTATTCTTTCAGTCTAATGAAAAAAGTCAAAATTAAACCTGAAGTAATTTTATCCTCCACAGAGTCATTATTTTCTCAAAATAAACAAAAGTATATCTAAATTTCAATTAATTCAATTTCCTTCATGTAAACTTAAAATATTTGAAATATTGCTTAAATTAGTGGATTCTGTGTGCAATTAAAAATTGTTGGTTTCACATAAAACAAAGAAGAAAATAACATAAGTGACTAATATTTATGTCCCATGGTTGTAGATCTATCACGACTTTCAACAGCTTTAAAAAATTTTGCATTATTTAGTTCCCTTTACTACCAAATTTTTAACAGAAAAACGTTCGTTCAACAACCTTAAAATTACATTGTTATTTGGTGTGTAAAACGGAGTAGTAAATGTAGATCAATGTCTCAAATACCAATTGGGTTAAACAAATTAAACATCGGGTCGAACCGATTCAAAGTCAAAACATCAGTGGTAACGATGACCAACGTAAATACATCAACTAAAACCACCTGGCTAGACTTTAAAACTCTATTACTGGCAAGAATCATGCAATCGCTAGCTGCATTGATGTTTGTGCTATCCGACAGGAACCAAGATAGAGTAAACTTGTCTTTTATTCTCTCACAAATGAACAGAATTTACAGCAAACCAGGAAAACATCTTACTCGATGTCAGACATTAACGGTTTAATCGCGAGATTGTCTATTATCACTTCCACAAGTAAGCTTGAAAACTTAAAAGTTAAATAATTTGTCAGTTAGGTAAAAATTCATGTTGTATGAACAAAAAGGATATGATGATCGATTCCAGTTTCTAAATAACACAAATTAAAATGGGTATCAATGTCAAAATCGGCAAAGCTGAACTGAGGGAATTCCCCTTTTCAACAAGTGTCCTATGTCACGTGACAATAATAATTCATCACAGCATTTTCGACTGTTGTTGAATTTTAGTTTCAATGAGTTTTCTAATTAAAAGAAATGGTGTCCTAGTTCAGGAATTATAAGGAGAGAGTATGCGAATGAAACAAGATTCAAATTAGACACAAAGGAGTATTTTAATGGTTGAATCTCAGGTAACTACTTTCTACAGCGCAAGTAATAGTTCGGCAAATCCTATGGCACATCGATTTTTGAACAGGGAAGCTGATGATGCTTAACTGAGTACATGGAAAAACCCGAGGAGTTCTGAGCCTGACATAACAACATTGAAATTGTATAAAAATACAATAAAATGTTAAATTGTTTACTTAATAATGTACATATTTCATAAAATTTATTGCTAAGTACTCTAGCATACTCTAATTAGTCTGTTAATCGCCATTTAAACACAACCGAAAGCCCTTCCCCTAAGCTTAAGGCTGTTCCCTGCCAAGTTTGTTTGAATTGTGTTTAGTGGTTCTTGAGGAGAAATCGAAAATGTGAAAACTTTATGGACAGACAACAAATGGGGAGTAACCACAATACTTCACTTCAGCCTCAGGTGAGCTGAAATGATCAAAACAGTAATTAGACAAATAAACAAATAAATAAGTAAATAAACAAACAAATAGATAAATAAATAAACTAATAAATAAATTATATAGTTTTTGTTTAATTGATGTCATTTTCCAGGATAAGGGGGGGGGCTCTGGAAGTGGAAAGCCCTTTCATTCGGTCTGATCCTCTCATATCCTCTTTCTATATTTGTTTACTTTGGGTAATCATGATACCCCTTCGTTTGTCTGTCGGACTATCGAACCGTCGGACAATCGAGCCGTCGGACTATCGAACCGTCGGAATATAGGTGTGTAACCCCACTCGCCACTGGTCGCGTGTCACTCGCAGCATCTGGTGATTGAAGTCGGACAAAACTTACGTATCGAGGCGAATCTTTTTCAGTGCCACCAATTTTCCAGACGTTTTATCTCGAGCTTTGTATACCACACCATAAGTTCCTTCTCCAATCTTCTCTATTTTCTGAAAGTTATCCATTTTCTCCCTGGGCAAGGTTTGTTTTTGTAGAAAAGGAATCCCCGGAAGCCGTCTGTTCTTTTGTGTATACAACGTTTTCCCGCGTAAAACATGGAGCTACAGGAGTTTCTTTTATTTGATTGGTTACTGGGAAAGAGCAATCTATTTATAGACGAGGCAGTCCCATACTACACAATGTAAACAAATTCTATTTTAAGTTACGTGCCGGTATGGGGATATACTATACTTAATCGCTTAATTTACCCTGTACACGTACTGGAATGCAGAACCTGTAAACTAGATTTTCATGTCACATCATTTTAATTCGATCGGAGAAATAGATCTATCTAGATCTACATGCAAACAGCGATATATAAAGCTAATAGCTTAGCTTTATATATCGCTGATGCAAATGAGTTGAAGTTGAAAGTTTTTTTGTTTTTGTTTTTGTTTTTTTTGGGGGGGGGGGGAGGACAAGGCGTTGGGATATTCTTTGCCCATCTTCTAATATTAGAAAATCACGACCGATCGATTAATCAATAAAACAATAGGTTTTTATAAATATTAGAAAATAGGCAATGCATTCCCCAACTTGCTTAAATATATTCCGAAAATTTGTGAATATTGAGTGTTTTACTGTTTTTTTCGTCTATACATAGGCGTCGGAAGCAAATTGAAAGTGGGGGGGGGGGGGGCTAAACCAACTTAAAACACACACACGCCAGAAGTGGGGGGGGGGGGGGGGGCTAAACCAACTTAAAACACACACACGCCAGAAACGCCCCCCTAGCCCCCCCCCGGCTCCGACGCCTATGCTATATATATACATATTGTCGTCTTTCACTTGATAAAGGCCAAGGGGCCGAAAATTTGTGAATACTGAGTGTTTTACTATCGCTGATATATATATATACATATATATATATATTATATATATATATATATATATATATATATATATATATATATATATATATATATATATATATATATATATATATGTTGTTTGTTTGGATAAGCAATATGTTTAATCAGGACAGGGTTTTGGTCTAGACAAGACATTGAATCACGACCTCTTTATCGTGAAACATATTTCATTGATAGATTGATCGGAAGCTTGATGAGGTATATATATATATATATATATATATATATATATATATGTAATATATATATATATATATATATATATATAGATAGATATGTATATAGATATATACATAGATATTCCAAGTTCCAGATACAAAATCACCGTTTTCAGGGTATACTTCCTAGAAATGTTCAATTCTAAAAGCCCCATAAAGTTAACTGAAAAAGTGGGGAAGGGGTTGCCCCCGGTTTCTTCGCCTAAGAAGGATAAGTAAAGAATACTTCCGGATGTCTCTGGCGTAAAATATAGTCGCGGTGCCAAGCTGCGCATTATCAGATCGACAGTGACGAGCCAAAATTGATGTAACTTTATATATTTCATATAATAACCATTTCTCCTATACTGACTATCCCAATTTTCCCCCATTCAATTTCAATACAATTTTCACTATTTCAAAGTTTCTGTGTTTATTTTGTGATGATTTTTTTTTTGATTTTTTAGTTTTATTGTGTAAGTTTCATCAAAATTTATTTAGAAATGACTCGCCATGAACATTATATAAAATGTGGATTTATATGAAATATATAGTTAAAAATAAAAAAAAGTTGCATCAGTTTTGGCGCATCACTGTACGTTCGGCCAGTGATATATAGGCCTAGCCTAAAGCCTTATCCATATACAGCCTGTTAGGCTTTGTATATTGCTAGTTCCACCCATGGCCGGAATTGACACTGACAATTTTGGTGACGTCTGTCAGATAATTATGTGGCGACCTTAGATTAATTAAGTGGCAACCTCGGCAATATAACAAGGATATTAATAAATATATCTGGCGCCCGCCAGAATAAATACATGTAGGCCTAATTATATTTAATACGCGACACCTACGGGATAGAGTGAAGGACAAACAAATTACATTTGTAGGCCTATATAAATCATTATTTATTCAGTATTCGAGGTTTTGATCTTTAAATGCTTTTTTATTCCTGCCGTATTTATGATTAAGATCACGACGTAAGCGCTATGCGTTAGGTATAGGTAAGTATAATCAACAGCCAAAGAGAGATAACTCTTACCTATTACCCTACCTTTCTCAACGTAAATCTGGGGGCCTCAGCGGTCGGGTGGTTAGAGCATCGCGCTTTAAACCATGTAGTCTCTCCACGGAGACCCCTGTTCTGATTATAGCCACAGACGGGACATTAACAGCCAGTCTATATGACAAATGCCTGGATTGCGCCTTTCCCATCGTCAAAACAGTCTGATATTCAAAACCGTTTGCAAATTTTTTAGGTGGATGAAGGAAAAAAAAACTTTAAAAAATTAAACTTTATGAACAATATGATCTGGTGAAGCCCATGTGAAAAGCATGTGAACATGCAACATTGTCGATCTTGGGTATAAGAAAAGCCGAATATGAGAGACCGTTCACTCTGAACATTAACCGTATGGGCCGCATTAGCTGGTTTTTTTTTTTTGAAAATTAATTTTTCCATTTTTAATACTTAGATTGATATACAATAAAAAAAAAAGAAAAAAAAAAAAAGAAATAAAGAGATAACCATAGGTATAAAATTCTTAAATCCATATACATTTTGTGAACATTGCCTGAGAAACCCAGGTTTGGCATTTTTTTCAATGGCAGTTGATTAACTCAACCTCACTACATGTATATGTATATAAATACCGCACCGAACCTGACCTTATTTTCACAAAATGTAATTTTTTATGCCCGTGTATAGCTCTTATTTTCTATTGTACATCGTGTACAAGTAGTAAAATACTTACAAGAAAAAAAAAAAAAAAAAAAAAAAAAAAAAAAAATTCTCGGTAAACACGGCTAATGCCCCTTTCTCTTGTTTATCCATCCACAAAGTGGCTTTGACACTTCGTCTCTGCAACGATTATGGATATAAAACCAGTTCATTTGAGTTCATTTTTTTTGTTCGCCATACTCAACAATCTTTCAGTCATATGATGGCGTCCAGTTTTTATTGGTGGGGGAGAAACCCCGGTTATCCGGGTAAAGACCACCGACCTTCTGCTAGAAAACTGGCAAACTTTCCCACTTAATTCGAAATGACCCTAGCGGGATTCGAACCAGAGGTGAGAGGCCTTGTGATTTAAAGCGCAATGCTCTAACCACTCGGCCACGTAGGCCCCATATATAAAACCAGTCTTTCGTAGATAAGAAATAGTAAGAAACATTGCAAGACATATCTCTCTCTTGGTGAGCAATACTAACGAAACATTTGAACTGATTGGAAAAACTGGTATCTGATCAGGATAATACGTTGATGAGCAATCTCCATTTTTTAAAATATTCTTAGTTGGTTTCGACGTGCAAATTTGTTCCAGAAAAGCAGAGCTGTTATAGTGTTAGAGACATACTGCTGATATTCAGAGACCCGGGCGCAGCACCACAAAACCTACTAAAGTTAGTAAGGTGCAAATGCATATCATACGGTAATGACAGTTGCTCTTGTCACAAACATATGGCCTGTAATCTGTAACGGTCTGCGGTGATTCCTAGGGGAAGACATCCAGAATGCTGAAGTAACCATGGTTACTAGTTATTGATTTCAAAGATGAATACAATTTTACAAAAAAGAAAGAATTTATATTACAACAACATTTTTATACAAATATTTTTTTTTTACTATTTTATCATTATCATAACTTTAGTTAATGTATACTTTCAGTTAGAGTAGGTGTTACGAAGGAATACAATGAAAACATAAATAATTCTATGTTTTAATGAAACAAAACTGATATAATAAATAGATAAATAATCATAACTGTCCGCGATGCACACCTCTTGATTTTTTCTCATTTATTCTGAAAATATCAGAAAATAACAAGAAACAATCTTGAAAATATGTATTTACACATCTAAAACAAAAGTAGAGTGTCAATTCACAGAAACATACCTGTATTATACATTTGAAATCATTCACTAAAAATACCACTATTTTATATCATCATTATTCCATGCAAGTAAGTCTCCAAAATAAGATAAGATAAAATGTGACTGGTCAAAATGTCATTATTTTTCACATTCCCACACAAAATTATGCAGAAGATTTAAAAATTGTCCCTCACTCTAACCAATCGGATTCCGCCTCTGCCTCTTTTGAGTTCGAGTTTGCTTTTATACAATTTATTCAGGGTCGAAACGACCAGACTAATCTGGCTGAGCAAGTGACTCCAGTGTAATGCACCAGTCTTCCACTGCACATTATCATGCATTTGTGATTGTTCAGTGCGATTTGGATGGAATTGTCCTGATACCATCTGAAGCTGGCACCAACCACTCTTTCAACACGCCTCGTTAACATCTTCGAAAAATAATTTGAAGGCATAACTTGTTACTACATGTACTTAATTATATTACTATCTGCTTTTCCTTTTCACAAATATAAAAATATTTGTGTGAACAAATTTCATCACTCCATTTACCACCCTTGTTCCATTGTGTGTTAAGAGAAACACAACGTCTGTCTGTTGTTGCACGAGTTGACTCTGGATCCCAGTTTGTAAAACCATTGTCAATAGCAGCGGCATTTCCCCCAGTTCCCCAAACATAGTCATCTCTGCCGCTAGAGGGATCGAAGTTTCCAGACGTCCAGTAATGTCTACCACCTGACAAAAAGGAAATATAATGGGAAAATTACTTAACAATATCCAAAACTTCACCAAACAACATTTAAAACAGTTCAACAACACAAAATATGAAGTGAAACATAATGTTATATTATTATACCAGTGGAATTCTGATGTTTAACTTCGATAACTAGAATGAAAATATTCAAGGATACTGAAGTCCATATAACATTTAATTTCATTGAAGCAGCATAAGCTATTTTTTGAAAAATACTGTTTCTACTTTTAATACTTGTACTTGAAGTACAATAACAGATAAGAGCTGTACACAGGCATACAAAATCATATACCTATATATTTTGTGAAAATAAGGTCAAGTAAAGTATGGTATTCATAAACATATATAATATAATACATGTAGTAAGGTTTAGTTAATTAACTGCAAGTTGAAAAGTGTCAATCCTGGGTTTTCTCAAGTAACAAAATATATAGGAATTGAAGAAGTTTTATTCCCGTGTAAATCTCTTATTGTTATTGTATACCAATCTTAGAAGTAAAAAAGGGGAAAAAAGATAAATTAAAAAAAAGAAAATTGAAAAAAACAGCTAGTGTCCATTTAAAATCATATATATTTGATTTTAAAGCATTTAATCAGATTGATACGAGCTGTTTACAATCAAGAGGTGCGTGTAATCTCCGAATGCATTCAACTGCCGGACAAGGTGATCTATTTATGTACGTTTTCAGATGTATTATACACAGAAATACAATGTATTCATAAATGATTTGATATTTAAAACATAAAACTGAAATTTTAATAACTCGAGAAAATTCTGTTTCACTAGAAATACTACATTGTATTACATCACATGAAAAATACACTAGATTTATCTGCTTTACGCCACAATCCACGATTTTTTTAAATATAGTGGTAACTGGCAGTTTTAATGGTGAAGAGGAAAACCCGTTTACCATGTACTCTGGAAGAGGCCACTGGATACTGGCTACAGTACCTCTATTACATGTATATCACATATAGCAAAACGTTAGTGTAGGTATGTTTATGATAACGTATGAAAATAAAGCATATGACAAGAAGACATTGTATACTGTATGTGTATTTAAATTAGCACACTCATATTTTAGCGCTCCTGGGGGGGGGGGGGGCATACACGTATTAGCGCAATCGCGTTGTAGTTTTGTCGTGTGTTAAGAATCACAAGATGGAGAACATTTAGCACTGCCCTTGGATAAGCGCAATGACTTGAGCATGAAAGACGCTAATATTAGAATATAGCTAAAATAAGAACACGTACAGTATTACAAAATAGCCAGCCGAAAATACGTTATTCTTATCTCTTGTATTAAACGGTGATCAGGGGATAAATAATTGATTTGTACATTCCATCACAACTATGAAGGAGATTATGTTGGTGTATTATGGAAAAATAAAATGACACAAAACAAGTTAGTTATCAAGTTGGTGAGAATTGATACTGTAAAATGGGGCTGTGTCAGAAATAAAAAAAAAATAGCCAAGGGACCATGGTGATTAACAACGAATTTATGATGTTGTGAATAGGTTTTATGTAGTAAAACGGCCAAAATAACCAGGCTCGAAAATTTCGATATGTAAATTTATAGTGGCGGCAAGTTTATAGTGCCAGGGTAGAGATGTACTATGTACAACCTCTTAATAAATCACGCTCGGATAATTGTCACTCTCAAGTGCAATTTAGACTTTAGTAAAGCCTGCATCACCAGTTTCAAACCAGAATTGCTTTGGTGAGGTTCATATACTGAACCCTTATCGCCACATATGTGTAACCTACTGTATCTGTCCTTCACGAAGTAAAGAGATCCCAAATATGACAGTATGTCTGAGTTACTTTTAGAATCCGTGTACGTGCACAAGAGAACGAGGAGATTGCTGCATCAGCCCTTACGTGCCTCATTTTTAGGATACAGTACCAATTCTCACCAACTTGATACATAACTTGTTTTGTGTCGTTTAACCCTGCGAAGTAGAGCGTTTTTGGTTACAACTACAGAGGGAACGATGCTTTTAAAATAATAATAATAAAAAAATAATTTGAATGGTTCAAAATTGGGAATTTTATTGTATAGCTATATCGTAATAATACCTATACTTACTAGTGACCTGCCACTGTAGTTCATAATTTTTCCAACCCGTAATAGCCATATATTTTATGTCAAGAGGCGACGGACTAGTCCACTCTAGAAGTTTCTGGTATCCAAATTTCAGTCCTGCCCCGACCACAATGTGACCATTATCATAGCTAATCCAAAAAGGCCTAAATTCGTAACTATTCAATAACTTTTTTTTGATAATGTAGGTTGAGTAATATGTTTGACCACCAGGAAGTACATCCGCAATTGTTACTCTCCCATTGTTATAGGTACCAATACTTACAACGTAATGCCGCTCATTAGTATTGTTAGAAACTAATAAATATTCATGTGTATCAGAAAAGCCCTTAACGTAAAAACTGAACCATTTTCTGTCTACAAACGTTATTCCATATGGTGCTAAATTTACTGGACTTGTCCAATTGCTGCGAAATGTTTTTAGGCTCACTACATCACCACCTGAAGTTAAAAAAAGTATATATGTATCAATTCGTATATTTTTCTTCTTCCTGTCGAGAGACAGGGAAATTTCTGGAATAGGGTTGTTTGTACAAAATTCTAAATAATAGTACAAGCGCCACGTTTCATTAAACTTAAATTTAGACTATTGTAATTATAGATGAGTAAATAATCCTAGGGCTAGAGAAAAGGTGTTAGGTATAAAAACGAAATTTGACCTAATTGATCCTCGGAGGGTGAAGAATGCAGAAGATACACTTGGTGTTCTAATAATCCTACCAAAAAGTAACACTAGATTTCTCTTTAATATCTCAGGAGCTTCTAAATTTCACTGATAATTTTTGTATCAAACCAGTGTATAGAACTGATCACTCCTTAGTTGAAATTGATTTGAAATTCACAACATTTGGGAGTGGAAAGGGGTTTTGGAAATTAAATAATTCTCTACTGAAAGACTTTTATAGAAAATATATAGAAAATAATTAATCAAATAAAATTCAGTAGTTGATATTGATGATGATCATATATTATTCACCATAAGGGACCAATTATTTTTTAAAATTCTATTACTGAATATAGGAGGGTTTACAATTTCATACTCTTCGGCAAACAAAAAAGAAAAATAGAGAATAAGATATTAAGATTAAAATAAGAATAGAGAAGTTAGAGAAATCACAATGTGACAACTCTGAAAATATGTTAAGATACAGATACAGATATGAATTTGAAAACTTAAGGAATGAAAAACTTAAAGGATTAGTATTAAAGTCAAGGGTTAAATGGGTGGAAGAAGGAGAATAGTCCACTGAATACTTTAGTTCTCTGGAAAAAAGAAACTATGTAGGAAAAACTACCACAAAAATTATTAACTCTGAAAACAGAATATTAACTGACCAATATGAAATTTTAGATGAAATAGAAAAAATTATAATATATCGTAATCCTCTAGAGACAATGAATTACAAGATGTCAATCTTGAAATATTATTAGATACGGTAGATGCTCCAAAGTTGTCGGCAGATATGGCACTGGATCTTGAAGTCTGCATAAACTTAAGGGAAGCGGGTATAGCATTAAAGAGCATGCGGAATGATAAGAGCCCAGGGGCTGATAGTTATACATCAGAGTTTTTCAAATTCTTTTGGATTTGATTTTGATTTGATTTTTTGTTTTACGCCACACTCAACAATCTTTCAGTCATATGATGGCGTCCAGTTTTTATTGGTGGAGGAGAAACCCCAGTTACCTGGGTAAAGACCACCGACCTTCCGCAAGAAAACTGACAAACAAATTATTTTGGAATGATATCGGTAAATTTCATATAAGATCTTTAAACGATGGTTTTAACTTTGAAAAATGATCTATAACACAGGGACAGGGTATAATTAGTATAATTCCAAAACCTAATAAACTGCTAAATATCTAATAAACATTGTAGGCCTATGACTTTATTAAATGTTTCGTATAGAATCCTATCTAGTTGTACTGCGAACAGAATAAAAAAAGTATTATACCATTTGTTGGATGAAGATAAAAAGGATTCTCATCGGGTAGATTTATTGGTGAAAAACACTAAGTTGACACGTGACATTTTGGAAGCATGCAATACAAATAATATCCCAGGAATGATTCTACTAATTGACTTTGAAAAATATTTTGATTCGATTTCATGGAATTTTATACAAAACGTTTTAATTTATTTTCAAAGTTGGACCTGATATTCGAAAGTGGATTAAGGTAAAGGACAATGATTTTAATATTTGTATAATTCAACATGGAACTTTCTCTAAATTCTTTAAAATAGGACGCGGCTGTCGCCAGGAGGATCCAGCCTCCCCGTACATATTTAACCTCTGTGCCGAAATACTTGCCACACCAATTAGAAATCATATAAATATCAATGGAATTTTCATAAAACGGAGTACCGTTTGTCTCCATATGCAGATGATACAGTTGTGTTTTTTGAAAGCCGTGACAAGTGCTGTTGACCTCTTATATCAAATTGCTAAGTACTCCATATTAAAACCAGATATTGACAAAACTAATGCTGTATGGATAGGTTCAAAACCTAATTGTAAGGAATCTATTTGTTTAAGCTATAACTTAGATTGGATAAAAGGTGAATTTACATTATTAGGCATTACATAAAATCCAAACCTTATAAACATTGAAAATTTGAATTATAATGATAAAATCAAAATGATTGAAAATGAGATAAATCAGTGGAACAGAAGAATTAAACCCTTTTGGAAGAATAATAGTTATTAAAACACTATTGTTACCAAAACTAACACACCTTTTCTTATCATTACCAAAACCTTCAATAAAATCTATGAAAAGATTAAATACTTCATTCAAAAATTTTTATATGGAGTAATAAAAATGATAGGGTATCCAGAAAACTATTGGTCCAACCATTTCATAAGGGGGGATGTAGTATGACAGATTTCAATGCTTTATTTCCTAATTTTTAAATGTTTTTTTTTTCAGTTCAAGAAAAGACTGACGAGACCATCCTGTCAGATGTACTGGTACTTGTCAATGACTTCCTGAATTGATATTGATATTTACATTACAATCTCATTATTCATAAAAAGAATAATTTTGAATTACTTGATATATGCATTTTATCTGCTTTACAAAAACACCCCAAAAATAGATAAAGAAGAACTCGGGGAAAAACCGGGCAAAACAAAACAAAAATAGTAACATTAATAATCATAACGATGATCAATATAATTATTACAATAATAATAATACAAAATAATAATGATGTTGTTTTTTGTGTTGATGATGATGATGAAAACGACGACGACGACAACGATGATGATGATGATAAAGAAGAATTTAGATGTATGTTGTTTCATGTTTCATTGTTGTATGAGAAACAAAGAGAACCAATTACCGTACAACATATCGATTTTGTTTATTATCCACTCAAATTCCTCCTGCGTCTCAATAGACACGAGGTCTGCACCGTCATTGCGACAATTCAGCTGTAAAGAAATGTTAACATAATTCAATGATTTTATAGTTTTACGACTGTTTTACATTCCGCCTTTTAGGTAATTTATAGAATTTAAAAAAATCCCAGATCCCAAAGTATTAATCTTCAGGATGTCCTGGGCACATACACGTCTGGTGAATATTGGACAAATATGCAGATCTGGTAGTCCGAAAGGTGGGATTAGGTGCCATGGAGATGAAATAAATGTCTATTCTGTTATGGTGAATTCTTGATACATTTCTTCATTATGTAAAAGTAGACATATATTGGCAATTGTCATCATATTGTATTTCTTTGGTTTAATGGTCATTGTGTTTATTACCAAGAAAACGAACCATGTTTAGATTTTGGCGCATGTTTTTTTCATATTCTCAATTGTTATTATTATTACGTAGTCGTGAGTCAATGTACAGACGTGCATTGAAACAGTGTGAGAAGATATTTAATAATCGAAAGTGAATGCCGCATAAAAACGCCAGGCACTAAGTTTATTGTCATAAAAGTACACAATAATTGCTTTTGTTTACAAATGATTTCGGTAAATATTATTTTATTGTGGTTATTGACCGATGACATGAATAAACATTTGCATTTCATTTCGGGATTATTAATTTCATTGTCCCCTTGATCACATATACGATAACACACCTGTGCGGGAGTTTGCCCTATGCTCATACCAAAACCTTAATGATTATACACTTCCTGATACATATGATGATTTTGCATATGTGAAACCATCTAAATTTGTAATTCCTTTCAGAATTTGGTAATATGTTTTACATATCAAATATATATCATATATAACAACAATTCACCTAATCCGCATCAACACGAAGTAATTGGTACAGCAGTCGTTTCAGGAACTACACGTTGAATTTGTCGTCTGGTAGCGAGAACGTACTGAATATTCTCTTCCTCACATGGTTATGGATTTAAACTTATTATATGGAATGGAAATTTAAGGAACATGTACTTAATATAGGTTCGCTTTACGAACACCTGTGGGTCAGAGGTTAGACTTACATTTTCAGAAGTGAATCTAAATTACAATAAATCCAGCATATTAAATCCTCGTAATAATACTTATAAAAAACCGCTTAAGACTTAAAATTGGCGGTTGTTGAGACGTCTGTACCAGTTATGACGAGGATCCTCACGTATTTCATTTTAATCTGATTGGTCTCACGGCGGGTGTGACCGGTCGACAGGGTAATGCTTACTTCCTCCATGACAACTGACCCACCTCTTGATTTCAAGAGGTCCGTGTTTTGTCCATTTTTTAACAAGAGTTGTACCTATATCCTGGACGTCCTAATTATTTTTATATTATGACCCTTTTAGGATTCTTCGAAGTGTCAAGACTGATTCCACAGAAAATTTTATTGATCAATTGAACAAGATAAACGCTGAGAGTAAAACATATGTATGTATATGTTGTGAAAATAAGGTCTGGTCCTGTGTGGTATGCATATTCTTAGTCTTTTCGTTATCTCCCATTTCAGAAAGTATCGATTGTGACGTCATGTCTTTACGTGTTAAAGCAACGTCGTTTTCACGCAAACATATGACGTCACAACTGTTTACTTTTCTCATTTCCGCACAAACAAATGACATCACAATCGATACATGCTACAAAGGGTGGTAACTCTGAATGGTGATAATACCCAATACAAAGAGTAACGTTGAAATAATCAATTACAAGTGAATAATTGCCAACCAGATTTTCTCAGGCAATCTTCACAAAATTATAGGAATTTAAAAATATTTATCTCCTTTTGGGAATGTATATTTATCTTAGTAGTAAAAAGGGGCAACATTTTTTTTTAAGTACAGCTAATGCCCTTTTTATCTAGTTTACGGGTTTAGAATGTCGCGATACAAAAATTCAAAATCTATTCACGAGATATTTACGCGATTTCATCATACGAATTCAAACTTCATTAAGAGATCAATTTTATTTTCGCGAGCGACAAGCTCTCGCAAAATTACGCGTAAATAAAATTATCGCGAATATAACCGGATTTACAAAAGCTGGGCAATATTTGTTTTGAAAACATAATAATCTCACATTTGCTTCATCCCAGGTTTTCAATGTTGACTTGAAAGCGTAACAGGTATCCCCATGTAATACGTACGATGTGTTGTTGCACGGTCCTGGAAAAAAAAAAGATTGCAATTAATAAAAGAACTTAGATACCGACAAAGAATAAAGTTTGCAAAATTGTTGCATCCAAATTTGAAATATACTGACTACATATACCAGCACCTACACCCTCTTATCCTGAAAGTACGATAAGAACAGATGGTGGAGCAGAAACCTGGATAGAAATATACTTCAAAGCAAGAGCAGCTTTCAGAGATCTGCATTCAGTCAATACAAAACTGAAGTTGTACACCAGCTGTGTACTACCAGACACATAATTATATAACACAGTGCTACGCTATTTACCTATCTTTTTGTACGGACAAGAAAGCTGGCGAATGACAGAAAGCAACCAGGAAAAGCTGTCAACCTTCCAAACAATGTGGACCTACTCAACAGAGGCCAGCAAAAATACAGGGACACATTTAGTACAAAACGAAGCTAGAAGTGGTTCGGTCATGTTCTTAGAAGATCCTAACAATCATTCACCCTAAAGACACATTTGGACTTGCCTAGGTCATTGATTTGTTGAAGAGATCATTGTTTTTCAGACGTCTTTTAATCCAAGCTAATTTCATGGAATGTGTAAAAGCTCTTTATCATTTTTAGTCCCCTCTCACTGTAGTCCTTGTATAACACATCTCTTTTAATTTTGTCCCTTTTACCATCCCACAAAAAAAAAAAAAAAAAAAAAAAAATAAAAAAAATAAATAAGTGAAATGATCTTTTTAGTGGGGGATATTTTTTTTCTCTATGCATCAATTAAAGCTTTCAGTTTTATAAGTTTATCAAAGTTTAGCTCTGGAATCTCATGTAAATTGGTACTGAATTCAATTCCCAGAAGTGTAAATTTTTCCCTTCCCCAATTTAAATTCAGTTCTGGTAAGAGACATTTATTACTGTCCTCTTGCTACCTATCTAAATAACATGAGACTTACTGACATTTATTTGTAATCCGGAAATTACAGAATTTTTTTCTAAAACAGAAATTGCCTCTTTTATAGAATTTTTAGAACCATCAAGAGTTACCGATGTATCATCCGCGTATTGTGAAATTAGTATTGGGCAGTTATTGACCTTAATGCCAGAAATGTTCTTATTCCTAATACGGTGAGCTAGTGTCTCAGCACATAATATAAAAATATATGGTGCAATTGGGTCACCTTGACGGCAACACTTTTAACATAAAAAATGGAGAAATATTTCTACCTTGAATAATTACAGACCCAGCATTTTTATGTAATATTCTAACCCAATTAATTATGTCATTACTAAATAAAAAATGACTTTAAACAAAACAAGTCCAGGTGACCGAATCAGAAGCTTTTTCAAAATCAATCAGGAATAACATTCTTGGAATATTTCTTTCTTCTATCATGTTCCCACTTTTTGATTTACCAGGGGTTTTACCAAAAAGAGGGAACATGACAATTAAAAGTAGGAATATGATACTTCTGCATATTGTATAATGCCATAAACTAAACGGATATTTTCTCCAATGTACCTCCTTTCTAAGAAACCTGTCTGGTCTTTATCAATAATTTTAGATATAACTGATTTTAATCTTTTTGCTATAACCCCAGATGCTATTTTATAAACTAAGTTCAAAAGTGAGATATGTCTCCATTTAAAAAAAAAAAACTGTCTAGATTTGCCTTCTTTTGGAATGCATGTTATTATTCCCTGACGCTGTGTTATTGAAAGTTCTCCCTTTTTGAAGGCATAGTAAATAGATCTTGTTACCAATGGCCCTAAATATTTCCAGAAGCATTTTAAAAAAAAATCTGCTGAATATCAGATCCTGGACTTTTGTAATTTTTGATGTTTTTCAAAATATTTCCAGTTTCTTTGAAAGATATTAAGCCCTCAATGTTTTGGGAATTACTAGTATTCAATACTGGAATATGATTATTATTTATATCCAAAACTCTTCTATGGTAATATCCTCGTCCATTACATGATTATAATGGTACAGTTGATGACTTAAAGACATCACTATTCTGGACACCAGAGTGAACATACAAAAGATGGCCCGGGGTCGAACAATAGAGGCTGAAACACAAGTCAAGTTGGGGTACATGTACATTATCGAAGCTAGCCAGACAGAGAGGGATTAAGCGATTTCGTTGCTACCTCATAGAGACGTAATTGGTAGTAAGTGAATTAACAGCATATCATTGGTACATCTTCAAGCATGTCTAATGGCAATGTGGTTATTGTATTTTGGACTAAAACATAGAATTAACCTCTTACCTCTTGCGTTCATCTTGATACTGAGAACAACGTGTGTTTGAAAGCTAAACCTTCCGGATAAACGTCCGGTCATACACTATATATTATTTATCCTGTTATCAATTTGTTAAAATATATTATGACTATCACAAACACTTACTAGGACGATTGAAATAATTTGTTCGAATATTGGCGAAAAAAAGTAGGCGGCGAATATTCGAAGATAAAAACGAAAATCATCTTTCAAACATTCGGTCACAAGTCTCGTGCCAGTGTATTACATAGTGTAGCCTGATTTTGTCAGTGATTATCGACATGGAAAGGGTATGCTGGGTATAACAATATTGTAACACAACTAGTATCATGAACCTTGACGAATCATCAAAACTCTGTATTATTGATCAAGAACAAATGAGATGTCACAACACAACAATCACCAAGATATGACCGCTGACCAGATGCCATTTTGATCATTATTCAAAATACTGTGAAATTCGCTAAATTTGACAAATTATTGGAACTCTAACCGATCAATCATTGCGATCACCACGATATAACCGATCGCCACGACATAACCGATCGCCACGACATAACCGCTGGCCAGATGCCGTTTTAATCATTTTTCAAAACACTGGAATTGTAAACAAAATATTAACCGAGGATACATTTGGTGTATTTCTGGCCAAAGCAAATTTTATTACCGGTAATTAAAACAATGATTGAAGTAACTCGCCTGGGGGAAAACAACTGTTACACTATAGAGAAGTTCTATAAAAACAGAAGCAGAAGAAGGGCATAGCAAACAACAACTTAGAAGAAGCTTCACGAAGGCAGACTCGTACCAACTGGAGTGAGCAATTACCATCCGCATCTCCTGACTGCCAAAAACTTTTACTATCTTGAAGCTGGTGTGGGAACCTGGTTGTATTTTAGTGATTTGTATAAACTAAGTTTATTCCATGGACAGTAATTTATTCTAGAAAAATATATTAACTGATTTTTAGTTACAACACAACGTGAAGTAATTAGACTGAAGTAATAGAAAATATTTGATGTAAGCTTAAGTCATTTAATTAATTATTTTTTAAGAACTAAAGTTTGTTAATCTTATCTTTCTCCTAGTTGTCAGAACCAACAATTAATAAAAGTATTATTCGTGTGTATTTATACGATCTCTGTTTTTAGTTTAATTTAGTTACTTTACTTTCAAAATTTCCCTCGCTACTCTATAACGTGAAGGGTATTTTTTGTATTTTGGTGCTGAATGTCAATGCAATAAATTATTAATACCGTGGATAGCCTCTCAGTAAAATGGCATACCCACAATAAAACATATCTTTGAAGTTAGATTTAGTTTAAGAAAAAGGCATACGCAACGTTGATATCTATATCGTTCTCTACACACATTCTGTTTCACCATTTGGTGAAATTGTTTGCAGTAGAACGTATGATGAATACATAGCTGTTTCACTGGACCGTGGACAAAGACCAAGCCACGTCACCGATTCACAAATATTTATATCGTGTGTTGCACAGTGGGTATTTGTTTCATGATCCATTGCATATATACTCCATGCTTTAAAAAATGAAAAACAATCCTTAAGATGACTGCAGATCTTTCAAGGAATACGCTACGT
Source organism: Atrina japonica (assembly GCA_030159075.1). Classification (NCBI taxonomy): domain Eukaryota; kingdom Metazoa; phylum Mollusca; class Bivalvia; order Pterioida; family Pinnidae; genus Atrina; species Atrina japonica. Next base: position 155,805 of record BROG01000714.1, on the reverse strand, counting down.
CGATGTCATTCTCTGATTAACCATAGGTCAAATTCCGGGGCGGGGTTGATATATTATGTATTATACATATGATAAATAACAAACATACTGTAATATTGGAAAGTGGAAGAAGACCAAGTCATGTTCTCCATACACGTTATCATGTTATCCCCGGAACCGCTGTATCCTTTGTCACAGAAGTAATGCACAGTTGACCCAACCATAAGCGGATAGTCGATTTCCATTGTCGCATAGTCTATTACAGGAGGGGCACTGCAGCGCAACCCTTTAAATATAAACATTATGGTTAATAATGATTTCACAGATATGAGTCACATGTTATAGTGCCTAGTGTTATTTATTGTTGTTCAACGTCCCACTCAAGAATATTTCACTCATACGCCGGTGAAAGGCTTCAAATTTTGGCCTATGCTCGGCACTTACGGCGATTGAACAGTGAGTGTTCTTAAACGTGCCGACACCTACTGTGACACGGGACCTCGGTTTTTACTGTCTCAGTCCTAAGGAGAGGAAACCAAACAACCCGCCGGCGGGACTCGACCTCACGATCTAGAGTCGAGCGTGCTACCTACTGAGCCAGGCCGGCTCTAGTGCTTATAGTATAGTTCACTCTAAAACCCTAAACTTGATATTCTCATAGAAATATATATACCTGTGTAAAATTACTATGTGAAGATGATAAAACGAAAATTATCCAAACTTTCTGTCGCCTCAGAATCGTCCAGACGTTCATTCCCATTTCGTAATTGACGAGCGAGTACACTATAAGGCAATTCAACGTGCAAACGTTTAAAACAAACATGGCGGTTTAGAGAAGTCAGCGACGTCCGGGAGCGGTTTGAGAACGCACACAGATTGCTGACGTAATATGCAAAGCAACCGGAATATGGCTCACTCCAAATAGATGTAAGCCATATTGTACTCAAAAGTCATACACTCTATTTGCACTCCTGAAATAAATAATGCAAACTATTATAAATTGACTCGAAAATTACAGAACTTATGTATTGATAGATCATCGCTTCCTCGTATTATTTACTTTAACAAGTGGTCGACAAAATATGTTTAGCCTATACAGTCTACTTCAAATCTCATTTTCGTCTCTTAATTCCATTTTAATAGATCACAGTACAGTGCTTATTGCTCACTTGTGGCAACGCCTATCTCGATCCGCCATCGATAAAAACACTTTATTTCAATCACCGTCTCACTTCGTTAGTATGACCACTAAATTGACAAATTTTACCGTCGTCTCCCGTGTGTAGGCTTGCAAAGAACTCGCTATCTCGGTCATGAGACAACCGGCCGAAGACATTATGTGAAAGTGATCCTTAAAATAACTTTCGACTATCAAAACACCTTAAAAATCATCAATTGTGCACGTGTATTGAATATGAAATTCCTTACAATATATTATCACGTATTGCAAAATGATGAGGAAAATATCAAATCTATGAAATTTCTTTCTCATTAAATTTAAGTTACGGAGTGATGAGAGTAGCTACAATGTTAGTCCAGTGCACTGTCAATATTTTGTTTATTGTTTGTTTCACATAACTATTTCTGTAAATAAAATTGACATTTGCATATATATACATGGAAGGATAGAGTAAGGTACATATTTTTTTGTATAGGTTATTTTTAATAGTTATTTTTCACATAACATGCAAAATCATTTTTACACAGGTATTCATATTTCTATTTTCATCAAGTTTATTCAGAAAAGTTTTCGGGTCAATTGTACTATAGTTTGTGATTAGTCCAAAATTAAGATTTACGATTATATATCATATCGTTATTTACACTCGATAATTAGTAGTGTGACAACTCATTATAAATAAAATAAAACATTTGTTTGCAAAGCATGTAGGGAATAAATAAATAGTTCTAAATCCAGAAGAAATTGATTTTACTTTATTACCGTAAAAAAGAGGAACGCAAAGTGGATCACCCCTTTCGTTGCCCATGCAAGCCGACTCATTTCCACACGAATTGCTCTCGCATCCTGTCGCCAATACCTGCATAAAATAAAGATAGTAAAGAATTGAATATAAGTATGATTGAAAAAAGAAATCAATGGTTGTTTTTCGTTTATCTCTGCTGTAATCATTGATGTGTGGAATAATTAATATACGTAATAGGTTTGGACGCACATCAAAAGCTATTACGCGTAGTTAATAAGTTGTTGTTTGTTCTTCGGGTTTACGCCGTATTGTGAGTTACGTGGGTTTTCGTAGCGCTTTGAACCATGATTTTTTTACTTCCTGTCAACGCAGGGTCGAGTCCCGCTGGAACTAAGCTGATTATTGTGAGAAAGTTCGTCCGCTTACTTGCAGAAGGTTGGTGGTCTCTTCCCGGCTACGTTGAAACTGGATTCACTACTCTACCTTAAAAACTGGCCGCTGCCATATAGCTGATAAACTGCTGAGCGTGGCATAAATCGTATATATATACATACATATACATATATATATATATATATATATATATATATATATATATATATATATATATATATATATATATATATATATGTATGTGTGTGTGTGTGTGTATATATATATATATATATATATGTGTGTGTGTGTGTGTGTGTGTGTGTGTGTGTGTGTGTGTGTGCTTAACGTGTTTGGGTTGAGATAATTACATCAAGAACGAAGCACAGCAACTGTACTCGTTTCAGCCATCTTTATCTAGAACACCGGCATTGTATTGTACTGCACAGTTCAGAATACACAGACAAGGTAAGTTACTTGACCTAATGCAATAATGCACATTTGGCTGCAGAAATTAACCAATGATAAAGAATGGTAATTGCAACTAAATATAAATACGTTACTCCCCCTTTGTTCTATTAGAACTTTCAGACAAATTAAAAATGTCACAGTTCAATTAACAGTCTCTTTATTCTCAAGAAATTAACTGATTTCTTTAAAGAAATGAACTGTCCAATGATATCAAAATATAATATATCAACTAGCACAAATAAAATCAGTTTTCTTATATTTCACAGTTTACTATAACTAAAATTACGCATAGTCATAAAGGTATTTTGATCTTGTTCTTGGTCAATTAGATCTACGTTTGACTACTGGAACTGGGGAGTCACTCTGAATAGATATCTCTTTGAATTAGATTTATGCGGTGATTCAGTAGACACCAATGATTAACTAACACACTCATTTTTAACTTTTGCATTTTCACTAAAAGCACTATTCAACTGATCATCACGATTTTGGTCAACACTAGCCTGGTTAGGCAACACTATAGGTAGATCTGCTCCAACGGACTGACCTGCATATTATTGATTTATGATTACTTTATATCACTACTAGGAATAACAAATGGAGCATCATTTGTTTTCCTCGGATGCTTTCCATTTCTTCGGTAGATGCTTTCATTTTCATTTTCATTTGGGCGTTTGTCTAAGACGTATGATGACCATGAGGTCGAACACGGACAATATCACCGACCTGAAGATTTCCAAGTGGTCTAGTGTTTTGATTGTAGTAATAGGATTGTTTAGCTTTCCTCCCAAACAGCTTTTCCTTGATATTTACCGGTTGCTGAACTTCAGGTTTTTGCAATTTTCTTGAAGTAGATAGCAAGGTTTTAGTTCGCCTACCAAAAATCCTCTGATTTGGTGAACTATTTACACCTTCTGTTGGAGTATTTCTCCAGTCGAGTAACGCAAGATATGGGTCCGTTCCATCATCCTTGGATTTTGGCATTGAACGCTTCTCAATTTTGACAGCATTTTCCACTTTTCCATTTGATTGTGGATAACCTGGTGAATTTGTTACATGTTACAGTCTCATAAGACTTTGAGAAATTTGAAAAATCTCTACTGCTGTAAGGTGGACCATTGTCCGTAAAGACGCAATCTGGTATCCCATGACGAGCAAAATGAGACTTTAATTTTCCAATAACTTCCATAGCTGTCTTGTTATGAAGTCGGTCAACTTATCAGAAAGTAATCAGAATAGTAGTCGACAATCATCAAGTAATTCTTCTGGTTGTACTCAAATATATCACATCCAACCTTTTCCCACGGACGACTAGGGCTTTGGGGACTAATCATAGGTTCACAACCTTGCTTAGAAGATGCGGCATTACATACTTCACACTGACTAACAAAGTTCTCTATGTAGCGGGACATGTTGGGCCAGTATAGACATTCACGAGCCCTCCGAATACAGCTCTGAATTCCTGATTGACCAGAATGAGCACGTTCGACTAGAGTAGATATCTCACTGCGAGGTACAACAACTCTATCACTCTTGAATACAAGACCGAGAACAGTAAGTTCCTCACGAAAACTAAAATATTGGTGGATTTCACTTGGTAGTGATTCCTTGTCTTGCGGCCAACCTATGTGAATGACACTTTTGAGAAGTGATAGATCAGAATCTTGCTCAGTTGCACGTTGTAAAGCTGTACATCTCTCAGATGAGATTGGTAAATATTGCACAGTATTCACTTGCTCAGCCTCCACTGCAGTTTTGGAACGATTATCAGACTTGACATGAGCTCTACTGAGCGAATCTGCCATATACATTTGAGATCCAGGTTTGAAAACAATTTCAACATCAAATCTTTGCAGCTTGAATAGCATCCTTTGAAGCCTTTTGGGAGCATTCACTAGGCTTTTACGACAAATTATTTCAAGGTTTGTGATCAGACTCAACAACAACCTTTCTTCCATAAGTATAGGTTTCAAATTTCTGAAAACCAAAAACAAACAGCAATTCCTTTTCAATCTGGGCATAATTCTGTTCAGTTTGAGTAAGAGCTCTGGAAGCATAAGAAATAGGATTCTCTCTTGCATCAGACAAGCACCCAATTCAGATTGTGAAGCATCACACTGTAGAACTGTAGGTTTACTAGTATAAAAAAACTGTTGTACAGGAGCCTTAGTAAGCACAGATTTAAGGTCTATAAATGCTTTGTCATGAGTAGAGTCCCAATTAAAGTCATTTTCATGTTTTATCAACTGTCTAAGTGGTGATGTAATTTCAGATATGCCTGGTCCAAACTTTTGCACAAAATTGACCATGCCTAATAACATTTGTAAATCACCTTTGTCGAGAGGTTTTGGCATCTGGGTAATTGCACGGATCTTCTCGGGATCAGCACTGAGTCCTTTTCCAGATAATATATGACCCATATGAGACTTGACTAAGTTTTAGATCAAGTTTGTCCTTGTTCAGTTTAATACCATTTTACGACATCGATCAAATAGCGCAGTCAACTTTTGATCATGGTCAATACGAGCCTCTTCATCAGTTTCACCACATTCGTATATTAAAACGGTTGCAAATTATCGACTTTTAAAAAAGCGAGTAAATGTACATTTACATGTTATAGAAATTAGAATGTGACTCAGTGTGTACGTTGTCCAGGACATTTTTTGTTTAAATTTGATTATCCTTAAATATTAATGTGATGTATTTTAGAAATATTTGTATGTATTTTAGATGTAGATCAATAAAATGTAAACCATGTGCATGTATTCAGTGTCTTGTACTTAAACTAATTTGTATACTTTATGTCTACCAAAACAGAGTTTCACATGCCGGTTCTGTAAAAAATAAACACCATATTTTTTATTTTGTTTTCGAAAAAGGGGTGTACAGCTAAAACAATTTGACTTACTTTTATTTTCATGCCTAATTGTAGCTTTAACATATTTTGTCGAAAAGTCTTTCACCGGTTTTATGATTAAATTTAGAAGCGTTGTATTTGAAAACATGTGCCAATTTATCTGGGTAGATCTATACCTACCCCTTTAGGAAAGGAACTGGTTGATCAGCAAAAATGTCCTATTGTGTTATGAGAGGTTCAATATCTCACTTCGCTTTAAGAATATGGGTGTCTCAGTCTATCATGAGAAGGCAAGTGTTTCAGTGTATGACGAAAAGATGAGGGTCTCAGTCTACCGTGAGGAGTGTCTCAGTCTATCATGAGAAGACAAGTGTCTCAATCTACTATGAGAAGACAAGTGTCTCAGTATATAATGAGTATATACTTGTCTCCGTCTGCCATGAGAAGACAAGTGTATCAGTCTATCATGAGGTGATAAATTTCTCAGTCAATCATGAGAAGACAAATCTCTCAGTCTACCACGAGAAAAGAAGTGTCTCAGTCTACTATGGGAAGACAGGTGTTATGAAAGGTTCATTATCTGACTTTGCTTCGAGAATATGGGTGTCTCAGTCTATTATGAGAAGGCAAGTGTTTCAGTGTATGACAAAAAGGTGAGTGTCTCAGTCTACCGTGAGAAGTGTCTCAGTCTATCATGAGAAGACAAGTCTCAATCTATCATGAGAAGATAAGTGTCTCAGTTAACCATGAGAAGTGTTTCAGTCTACTATGAGAAGATAAGTGTCTTAGTCTATCATGATAAGTGTCTCAGTCTGTCATGGAAGATAAATGTCTCAGTCACTAATGAGAAGATGAGTTTCTCAGTCAACCATGAGAAGATAAGTGTCTCAGTCTATCATGAGAATATAGTGTCTCAGTCCATCATGAGAATATAGTGTCTCAGTTTATCATGAAAATATAGTGTCTCAGTCTATCATGAGAATATAGTGTCTCAGTCTATCAATAGAAGACAAGTGTATCAGTCTATCAAGGAATATAAGTGTCTCAGTTTACCATGAGAAGTTTCTCAGTCTATCATGAGAAGATTAATGTCTCAGTCAATCATGAGAAGACAAGTGTTTCAGTTTACCATGAGGAGATAAATGTCTCAGTCTGTGAAAAAAATATACGTGTCTCAGTCTACCATGAGAAGACAAGTGTCTCAGTATATAATGAAAATATACATGTCTCAGTCTACCATAAAAAGTGTCTCAGTCTATCATGAGAGGATAAGTGTCTATGGTCTACCATGATATATGTCTCAGTCTATTATGAGGAGATAAATGTCTCAGTCTACCATAATAAATGTCTCATTCTATCATGGGAGGATAAATGTCTCAGTCTATCATGGGAGGATAAATGTCTCAGTCTATCATGGGAGGATAAATGTCTCAGTCTAACATGAGAAGATAAGTCTTTCAGTCTGTCATGAGAAGATAAGTGTCTTGGTCTACCATGATAAGTGTCTCAGTCTATTATGAGGAAATAAGTGTCTCAGTCTGTCATGAGAAGATAAGTGTTCCAGTCAACCACGAGAAGATACGTGTCACATTCTATCATGGTAAGTTCGGTGTCTTACTGTGATGGTAAATTGGATTTGACTTTGGACTCACTGTGAGTGTCACCGGTCGACAGAGAATGCTTACTCCTCTATGGCACCTGATCCCCCTCTTGATTTACAGAGGTCCGTTGTCCAGTTTTTACCAGATTTGTATCTATATCCTAGACATCCTAAAGATTTTTACTTTCGTATCTGAGATTTTTTATATCACAGTGCTTTGAGACGTTATGTAATATAAGGTGTCCTTTGCGTTGTGAAACGTTAAATATCTATGTGTCTTATGAAATTGTATGTGTCTCAGTGTGTTATGAGAAGTTAAGTTTGTTGTATTGATTTGTGTCTTAATGAATGATAATATGTACGTATGGTATTGTTTTATGATCATTTAAAGTTCTAAGTGTGGTGTCAGAAGCTTTAAATCGAACGTTGGTAATTGCAAACAACACCTTTATACCGACCATATACTTGTGACAACGTATAAGGCAGTAGTTTGCCTCTCTATATTAAATGGTCTTATGTTGAACATGCCTAGGATTCAGGGACCCGTTTTTCGAAAGGTCCTAAATCCTAAATGTGAGGCCTTACAACCATGGCAACGCATTACTGATTGGTCAGTGCAATGACAATTAGGAATAAGACTTAAGATTAAGGACTTTCCCATGCATAATCGTGTAAAAATGTAATAAACATCCAAACACTCATAATACTTTGTCCCATAAACGGAATTCTGTGGATTTTGGATATTTTGTTCTACTGAACAATTGTTCCTTTGATATCAAATTTGTTTTTATACTATTCTCCGGGCTATACATAAATTTTAAATGTTAGGAAATCTGCACAGGTTCCGGCCCAGCTGATGTCGTAAGCTGATGTTTGTGAGAAAGTTTGTAAGTTTACTTGTAGAAGGTCGGTGGTCTTTTCCCGGGTCCTCTCACCTCCACCAATAAAAACTTGCCGCCACCATAAAACTGAAATATTTTTTGGATGTGAAGTTATTGTTTGTTTGTTTGTTTATTGTTGTTTAACGTCCCACTCGAGAATATTTCACTCATATGGAGACGTTGGATGTGAAGTTACACAAAATCAAATTAAATATCATTTTCAACAATCAGACTTTATAATTACTAAAATATAGCAGGCATATGATGGTTTGAAGATAGCCGATGAGCAAACATGTTTTTGTTATGAAAAATTAGGTGTTAAAATATCTTGATTAAAATATTTTGATTTCTGTTTACTGTCCACTGTTAATTCTGTACGAACCTCTGGCCCTTTTGTAATGCAGAGTTTCGCAAAATGCCCAAGTTCTCCACACTTGAAACAAACAGCCGGCCTTGCTCTACAGGCGGCGTTTGGTTATACCGCAAATCGGCTACTCCACACCGGTGGCATCTCCTAGAACAACAATGGAAGCTGCTGTCTCTTTGCATGTCTGGCGCAATCCAGGAAATTGGTAGGAAATTGTAAATATCTCCAGTTTTGCATCTTCTTTGGTTAAAATCAAAATAATGAGTTTTATTAATAAGTATAATAGATAAACTAAACTCCTGCGATTACTGATATTAATAAAATTTGTACAATGACATTGACACTGATCAAAACTGAAATAATTAATGTTAATTGTCCAAAATGTCCATTTCTAAAATAAAATGTGAAACTTTTTTTTTTCCAAATTTGGTGTATAGTTTTGTTCGGTCACATATCTATGAAGATACATTAAATATTAATAGTCAGCATTGATTTGGAAATACGATTAGAACAATTCATTTACAATAATAATTTATTTATATCAACGTCACGGTTTGATTCCAACTACAGAACCAATTTGTTTGATGTTTTCATTTTGACAATATGCTGAACGTTCCAAAAATTAATAATGTAAATTCTACGTTCTGATCAATAGAGATTAGTGGACCAGTATTTTGCTCAGATAATACCATTCTAAATTTTAAACTTCTTAAAGCTAAAATATGAATCTTTACAATGGGTACTCCAAGACAAATTTGGATATACATTTAAATTTATCATTTGGCCTTGTATTCGACCACTTTTTCTTTCGGAAGTATGCATTTATATCAAATTCTTGACATAAACGATCTTCTTCAGCAATTTTGGTCTATTTTGTTAAACTGTATAGTAATACAATTCTTAATATTAATATCAATAATTTCTAGCTCACCAGTATATATGTTCACCGTATATAGCACATGTTTACATATATATATATGGTTCCGTCTATTTCCAAAACATGGACTGTATATCTCTATATGAAATATAAAAAAATCAGATACCAAAGTATTAATCAATAGAACGTCCAGGACATAGGTACAAATCCGGTAAAAATGGACAAACACGGACCTCTGGAAACCAAGAGGTGGGATCAGGTGCCATATCAGCCGTGAGTCCACAGTCAAGTCCAATGAAACTAGTGAGGAGTGTATTCTCGTCACAATTGGAACAGAAGTCTCAACAATCACTTAGTGAAACAGAGTAGTCGCAAACAAGCCTATTATACCGACCATACAATTTGCGGAACGTTGACATTAAACGCGATTTTCCATATCCCTGTGTCAATAATTTGTCAGTGAGTAGTTTACCCCTGTATATGAAATCTTCATACGGTGTGTACGCCCTGGAATATCGGATCATTTGTGAAATATAAACTCCATATGTGGATGACTGAGGGATTTTACTACTTAAATGTGGAAAATTTACGATGGGAAAGCCGAAATCATCGCGTTTATCGTATAGCTCAGTTGCTAAGTTCCCGTCTGTGTTTATATCAAGTAAAATGTCTAAGTATGAAGCGTGCGTGCTTGATTCTGTTGTATCTTTAATTTGTAGTTCGCTGGGATTTATCGCATTGACATATGTATGAAAATTGTCATTATTAATTGACAAAACGTCGTCGATATATCTAAATGTCAAATTAAAGGACACCACTAACTTTTTCTTCTTTTGATTCAGCAGTTTTTTTAATGGGATCTGCTTCGTATGAATAAAGGAACAGGTCGGCCAATAAAGGAGCACAATTGGTTCCCATAGGAATGCCGACAGATTGTTAAAGTCCACGTCTCCGAACATTACAAATATATTGTCTATTAGAAATTCCAGCATGTGTTGTATATCAACTTCAGTATATTTATGTGTAGAATCAGAGTGGTGTTTGACGAAATAAGTATCCTGATAGCCAATCACTAGATATTTAGATTTTCGGGTACCACTTTTAGTGAAAAAGCAGTTGTCTAGGATGCTGAAGTCTTTCTTTTAATTTTTTTTTGTGGAATAGTAGTTTAAAGAGTAGAGAAGTCATAAGTTTTGATATTGTGAATTCGAGAAAAATTGTGTGCCTTCCAATTTTCTAAAAGCTATTTAGAATTTTTAAGTATCCACATCTGATTTACACCGCTTCTGGAAAAATCAACTGTAAAGTATTGTTGAAATTTCTCCGTAACGGCTGTCGATACCTTGGTAAGGAGTAAAGATAAAGGTTTAATAGAACATTTGCTGGGTCCTGCTATGAATCTTTGCTTGTATGGGGTTTTATGAAGTTTAGGTATCCAGTATAAATATGGTAGGTCGAAATCGGTATCCGTTGTAGGTATATCAAATGAGCGTAATACGGACACGTGATTTTGAAGGATCTCGTCCTTTGAAAGTGAGCTACGTGTATATGTAGGATTTCCAGAATTCGTATTAAACCCAAGTTCTTCTAATGGACAATTATAGTAATGTGCCTTACAAATAAAAACTATATTATATTATACTATATTTTGAGGCTTTGTCTGCTGGTACCAGTAAATATTGGTCATGTAACCTATCGAATTCAGTTACTAATCTAGATCATTAAATGCAGAGAGATAACGTGTTTTCATAGTTCCTTTAAGTTTTCGAATACGAGATTTTATCAACCATCGTATGGCTTTTAGACATTCTTTCTACGTCTTCATGTTTGGTCCATCGTCTGGCATAATCTTCGACACAATCCATAACTAAACTGAAATTCTGACGCCAATTAACGGAACGGACTTCCCGGTATTTGGGGCCCCTTAAAATAATATTTTTGAGGTTTTCATTTTCAGCAATAGAAACGTCGCCAGTAATGACATGTCCGATAGTATTGTATTTGAAAGGAGATGAAGCACCTGAACGCGTGACAGTGTTGTGTAGAAGATGGTTGATTTCTAGGCACTGCAAAACCTGTTTGTAATTGAATAGCTTGGATGCGATGCTAGGAGTATAGCTATATGAAATGCAAGGCTTGGTCTTCAGTTTAAAATATGGTGGAATACAGGACTGAACTTTTTTGTGATTTAGAACATTGTCAATGTTTAAAGCGTCTATGCCTTTATTTGTAAACTTATGTTTAAGGAAAAGACGTTTCTGTTCAGAATAGTCATCATTTATAACGCGTGTATCCTTGAACAGTCTGTGATAAGCGATGTCCGTTATAATGGAGTTAAGTATGTATTCTGGGGGTTGAAGAATCTGTGTACGGGTTCATTCTTGCTTCTTGAAAAAGTTTATTATTGAGATTTGTAAAAGGAACAGAATAAAGTTTGCTGCGAATGTGATGAAGACCCAATTTTTTTGTTAACGTAAGGTAAAAGAGATGAAAAAGTGACACCATGCACGTAGGGTCGGTTGTGTGAACGATGTCCTTGACTTCGTTTACGTCTTACGTTAGAATTAAAAAGTCCCATCACATTAACATCATTACATAGTGGGCTTGATAGATTGCCTACACTTTGGATATTATCGTTACATCCATAGGGATATGCAGTGCCAAGCTGTTTAATAAAAAATTCTTAATTCTTCACGTTGTCTACGGAAGGGGGTACTCAAGGTGGGATTGTTGGTCCAGTGTACGAATTCTCGGAATTACTCAATACTCAAGCCCGCCTTCTATTAGTATATACTAGTAGTTATTTACAAACTTTAGGATCTGGCCGAAAAGTGACAGGTTATCATTCACACAGTAGTTTTGTATCACTGTCTCAACTTTTCTGTTAACCAAATGATAAATACTTTGTGTATTGGACTGAAAGTTTGAGAATATAAACAAACAAGATTTGTTTACATATCTGAGATGTCCCTTAACTAACATAAGCTGTGTTTTTCAGTTCTTTTTCAAATTTTACTGCATGTACGTAGATTGCTTCACAGTAAATGAAAGGGGATATACCAAGGCATGGAAATTGAATCTGACCTTGTTTTCACAAAATATATAGGAGTATAAGAATTTTTCTGCATCTTTGTATAGCTAATATTTATTATTGTACACTAGTACAAGTAGTAAAACTAGAAATAATCGAAATAAATGTTTTGGTAAATGCTGCTCATTTTAATACGCATTAATTTACATCATTATCTACTATTGTAATCCATTAATATACAGACATGTCCAGTTGCAACTTAATTAGTTACATTAAAATAATGATACTTTAGTTGAACTTGAAAACATAGTAAATTTGGTAAATTTGGTCCATAAAGGCACAGTACTATATGCATGTATTGTTCGACCAGGACGTGTTTGGATGATGTACTCTTCGTGAAAAGATTTTTTTTTTCAAATCCCAATATCCCGAACCAGTATTATGTTTGGAGATCGCTGCTGTGAAACCAACGATTGTAATTGAATAAATTAATATTTACGGAGTTTGCATTGCGATTTGAATACATTCAAGTAAAGCGTTCTTTTCATATTCGACAAACACTGTTTGGCTTTTGAAATGTATGGATAATACATATCTAGAACATTTGCTACGGGTATGACATTCTGATAGGGATGTTCACTACTTCGGAAAATCTGGCAACACCCCGTTTTCGATTCGTAATCATACTCCGATTTGAAACCGTAGTGATATTTTATATTTACCTTTTCGCCGAGCTTGACCTTTCCACCAAACATGACTTTTTTTCTGAACTCAAAAGGTTTCCAAGGAACGCGTCCTATGGATGTGACATGCTAACAGGATTTTCGCATTTGTTCGTCATGTTTAGACCGTTTTTATATTTGGCATTTTCATTGAACTCGAACTTTTGATAGTGTTCGAGAGGTTTCCGTGGGACATTTGTGGCGAGTGTGCTGGCAGAAGCTCTAACTCCGTCCAAACACCGGTCTTATCCCGTTTGAGATTCGTAATTGTTCTTTGTATTAAGGCCGTTTTTTAAATTTAATTTGTCGTATTTTAATGGACTTGGAGTTCTACATTATACTCCATAGTCTTATATAACCTACTCGCAAGTAGGCAGATGATTTTGGGATGAACTGGGTTGCAGTCTCAGATTATACATAAGCAGAAAGAGACAATTCTCTTCGAGATCGGCAAAAGAAATAGAAGGTACGAGTTATTTCGGGGAAAACTTAAAATCGTAAATTATTACTTCCAGGATTGGCTTATACACGTCAATGTACATTTCCCGTATTTTACAAGTTTATAACACGCGTTATAACTCATTTCACTTAAACAATAAATTGTGGCATCTTCAAAGAAATGAAAAAGAATTTCTGCGAGAACTAAGTAATATCGAAACAAACAGTTACGTTTTTGAAATAATACACATCAAATCGTATGAGTTTCCACGCCGCTGTATCAGAAAAGATTTTCAAATGTTTATTCATGAGGTTGTCATTTGACTAGTAATAGCATTAATATTGCCATATATGAACAAATTTCTTTCATCGTGCAAATACATATCCTTGATTCATCCGACTATCTGATACTGATTTAAAATATAAACAGAAACACGTCGTCTTCGTCGATACGTCTGATAATGAAAAAAGCATGTTGATGTATTTCAAGCGATAAAATATGATTTATAATATTAATTCTGGTGTAGCCAAATCACAGCAGTACTTACCCAGGGTATATCCGCTCTGTTGATGAATATTGTTCCATTTCTTTCCTTCATTGCATTTGGTGCCTCGCTGTCAGTCCTGACGTTGAGGTTGCAAAATTTCTCCGTCTTACTGCTACTGATGGACTTACAAAGTTCAAACCTCAAACATAATTCCATACATTTCATCACACTCGATATTTCCATGGACATGAACACATATTCTGTCGCCATCATACTGTTTTCTGATTTCTTAACATTTTCGACTGATTTTTGTTTACAAAGGTCCGATCCATCAATGGCTGATATACAGCAGGATATCATGAAAATTATGACAAGGAGAAAAAAAGGTTTTGAATGCTTCGAGAACATATTCGTGACTTTTTTAACAGTTTGTGGTTCTGAATACTTTACTTCACAGTATATTATATCAAATTTAGAATACTAGTTAATTATTTATCAACAATATTTAATTTTTTTTATGAGAAAGGGTCCGTGAGTGTTCAACGATTTATTGATTTCAGTTGAGTTTAAAAAGTGTATTTCTGTACATTTATACAGTTTTTAACATTTCCATTATACGGGAAACACAATGCATATATATAAAAAGCTATTTTACTTAATTGCTTGTATACCCAAGGGCAATAAAACAATTTAATCGGAAGCATTATACATGAAATTGGATCTGATTAAACGGCTAATAGAATCTGATGTTTTGTAGATAAAAAAAACCTTGATACATTGTTTTTCCGAGTTAAATGTTTATATATAACAACACGTTATTGATTTAAGACATGTTGTAATACACAAACAAACTGTAAATTACATGACATGCTTCAAATACTTTTTTTTAAAAAATTAGGAATCTCGGAAATTTTATCGACATTTATAAAAATTGGTTGTTTGTGGAAAATATCAGAATTTGAAAAAACTACAAGATTGTTATGTAATTCACTCTTTTAATTTAATTGGCTCTCTTTCGTCTGTCCGTATCATAAACTGGCTGTTGCAAAGGTGATTCTATGGCATTCGATATGCAGGAATTTTAACAATAATCTTAAGCGATAACACACATACTAAAGGAGACGTTATATCGATGTATTGTCTTGTCTTTGATTGAACGAATATATCAGTAATATCGTGACAAATATAATGGTATTTTAAATATTTACTGATCGTTCATTCCTATGACCTATATAAATAATATATTATGTTAATTGTTTATCAATATAAAACTGTTTTGCTTAGTCACACTTTGTCTTCTTTCAACGAGTTTTCAAAATATAAGTTATCTTTAGTTTTAGATGGTAAATGAGAAATACATTTTGTTTCTTAATTCTGGTTTTCGATCTTTTTATAGTATGTTGAAATATCTATGTAAATATTTATATACGTTTGATTATGTGTATACTTGTGTTCAGTGTGTTAAATTTAGTTTCCAGTAATGCAACATTCCCCTTATCCCTTAGTCAGGTTGAGATAGAAGGGATATGTGAAACACCTGGCCAACTGCCACAAATTAGATGTGCAAATGGTCTCAACATGAAGAACAATTACAAATACCAATCATCACTCACATATTGTGAAATCGGCCCCATTTCGCATTTCATCTCAAATCCTTGCTGAATTGGAAGCGTATGTTGCCTTCTCACAACCTGCAATGCCAACGCCGAGCATAAGCAGTGCTCATAGCTTTCTCAGTAATTGAGGTATTGACGAGGTACTCTATAAACTTATCGTACTCTTATTATAATATACATCATCAGGCAATAAGCCAGGTGTTTCACATATCTCTTCTATCTCCAACGGAGTAAGTGATAAGGGGAATGTACCATTACTGGTAACCAAAGTCAACATACTGAACACAGGTATACACATAATCAAACGTATATTACATATTTACATAGATATTTCAAAATACCTGCAGGGAAAATTGTACAAAAAAGCACCAGATATAAAAAGAAACATCCACACGCATACAAGGCAACCCCCCCCCAAAAAAAAATATAAATAAATAACACGCATGACACGAAATTATACTATATATCATGGAACGACTACAGAAATATCGAAAACCAGAATTAAGAAACAAAATGTATATCTCATTTGCCATCTAAAACTAAAGATAACTTATATTTTAAAACATCGTTCAAAACAGACAAAGTGCGACCGAGCAAAACAGTTTTATATTGAGAAAAAAGTAACATAATATATTATTTATATAGGTCATAGGAATAAACGATCAATAAATATTTAAAATATCATTATATTTTTTGGTAAATAAGAAATGCATTTTGTTTCTTAATTCTGGTTTTGGATATTTCTGTAGTCGTTCCATGATATATAGTATAATTTTGTGTCATGCGTGTTGTTTATTTTTTTTTTTTTGGTTAGCATTGTATGCGTGTGGATGTTTCCTTTTATATCGGGTGCTTTTTTGTACAATTTTCCCTGCAGGTATTTTGAAATATCTATTTAAATATGTAATATACATTTGATTATGTGCATACTTGTGTTCAGTGTGTGTGTGAAATTTGGTTACCAGTAAAGCAACATTCCCCTTATCCCTTACCCAGGTGGAGATAGAAGGGATATGTGAAACACCTGGCCAATTGCCGAAGTAAAATTGAAGAAGTGCCAATCGATAATTAAAACTCAAGTCAAGTATAACACGACGAATCAGATGTGCAAACAGTCTACACATGAAGAACAATTGCAAATGCCAAATATCACCCACATATTCCATCTCGCATTTCATCTCAAATCAAATCTTTGGTAATTCGGAGGCGTATGTTGCCTTCTCACAACCTGCAATGCCAACGCCGAGCATAAGTAGTGTTCATAACGTTCTCAGTAATTGAGGTATTGACGAGGTACTCTATATACTTATCGTACTCTTATTATAAGATACATCATCAGTTGATAAAGTGGGTATATGCTAAAATACTCGCGTAAGCAACGAAACAGTCATCATGGCATTTCCCAGCTAATTGGTAAAAATGTCAAATGAAGTGGCTACCTTCAGTTGTCATGGACGAATATTAGCTGCCCACTACTCATAAGTCACACTCGAACTTTCTATGGTATACTACATTAATAAAATATCAGAATTCGAACGGAAAGTTGATGTAAAACAGCGTGTCGCTCGACCTCGCTTCAATTTGCATGGACAATTTCATTTCACCCTCCAACACCGACCTGTCGAATATTAATAACCACGAACCAAATCTGAGAATAAGTATTCGAGAGTATTTTTTTGAAAATGATAGGAAACTAAATTATTTAGCATTTCCGGGCAGAAAAGAGAACAACTCATGTTTCACAGAAAATGGTAGATCAATGTATATAAAAATAAAGATTATTTTTCATTTAAAAAAAAAACCCATTATATTTACATGCAGTGGCTCATGAAAAAAAAAAATCAATGTGCAGCACGATTTTTTTCCATGAGTCATTTCATGTATAATTTTCTAAAAGTGATACAAACGGATATAACGTGTTACGTTTAGCAAAATTATTGCAATTAAATGCATGCATTGTTATTCTAGCCATCAGGCGGTTTATATATATATAACAGTAAAAGACTCAGTATTCACAAATGTTCGGCCCCTTGGCCTTTATCAAGTAAAAGACCATTTCACTTGATAAAGGCCAAGGGGCCGAAAATTTGTGTACATTGAGTGTCTTACTGTTTTTTCGCATACAAATACTTCCCTTTCGATGACATTATATATATACATATAACATATATGAAATAAAATATCGCATAAAATGCTCATGTAAACTTTTCCATCGACGACAGCTTATATCCATTTAAATATCACTACTAAATTTACCTGTTAACGGACAGCAGTGATGTGTTTCAAACTGAATCTGATAGCTGTTCAAGACTTTCATTCAGAAATATTCAACAGACGAAGAGAGTTAACTCTTACCTATTACTATACCTTTCCTGTGACGTCAATTTAGGTTTGAATTAATTATTATGTATATTGTATCTTGAAAAACGTGCTGGCGTATACTCACGTATGTTTAGCGTTCACATACCTTGTTTTTATTTATATATTATTGTTTATTTCTCAATCTTCCTTTTTTCGGTATGGTACCAGCCGATTACTTTATACTTTATTTAAGGATTAGCATTAATGTAACCGTCCAATGTTTTATTTACAACAAAGGCGGGGTTGTTCGATTTGTATGAATATATTTATTAAATGGTTCGTCTGAATTTGGCCCTGTAAAATATACAGGTACTTTCATAAGTATAATATATAATACATATAAAACTAAGAATAGACATGAATATAATGAACAGATATGAATAGAATATATAGACAATAGGTCATATAATAAATTACGATAATAAATATAAGACTTAGATCTCGAAATAACTTCATAAATAATACTTAGCATTATCAGAATCGCTAGTATAAATGATATTAATAAATATAATATACACAATAATTAGATATGTAAAACTCTGCTTTTACACCATTATCTATTTAGAGAACAAGAAATGTTTATACCTCAGTATAGCTGATGAGCGTATCAATGGAATCAAACACCAATGATATACGTGTAATGTGATCTGGATCTGTTTAAACAAACAATATAATATATACAGATCGTTGGAATAATAAAATGCAAAAAAGGGAATTTATTTCATATCAGTTTGTACGGAAATAATGAGTGTATATTTTATTCAATAGTACTACGATAGTCTATAGTTTTAGAAATTCCAAATTTAGAACTAAGAAATCGATCGCGAATAAATTCGACGCGAAGAAATTATAAATAAAGACATATTAGTATGGAAGGGTTATAAATTGAGTTAGTAGGAACTTACACTCAATTTCTCTGCTGAATATATATATTTACAACAGAAGTGTCCGTCTCAAGATGTCTGTCTCTATGTCTTACAAAGAAATTCAAACTGGAAACCAAAGTGAGGGTAATTAGTATTGACCAATGGTCGGTCAGTCGGTACTAGAGGTCACCAAAGTTTAAGATAAAACAATGACCACAGTAAAGTGTCTAATGTTTAAAACCAATATAGATGATGTATGAATATAATGTGTTAAGTTTATATGAAGATGATAATGATGAGGATGATAGAGATGAAGATGATGACAATGAAACAATGATAAAATAAACACATTCCATACTAATTAAATTATAACATATTTATTAATTTAATTTACCCTGTTACATCCTCCCCCTCTTCGGAGAATGTCGTCCTCGACTAAAAATTGATGCATAAGACATACATATCTCAATTCAATATTCTATCACACTGTGTAAATTCTGTAAATAAATTGATCAATTTGAGTAAGATTAAGTCATCCAGTGATAGGTCATTATATATGAATATTGATTTATGTATTTACAAATAAACGCATAATCATCTAAATGTAGACATTTTCTGATATTTTATTCTTCAATAATAATTATCAAAAATGTAGTATAATATCTAGTGTATTTTAGTGTATTTAGGGTTTATATACTACCTGCTAGTAATTGAAGTAAGGAAGTTGTAATCCTCTGTTTGTTAGAGTCTCTAATTGTGTCTGATTTCAGCAGATCTTGAAGGAATAATGCTTTTCGTTCCCATTCTGGTCTAGTTTGCTGAAGACATATGAAATCTTTGGTCCATGTAGGGGCGGATCTCATCCTGGATGACCTTCTAGGACATCATCATCCTCTACACGACCAGCATCATATTCCGGGCCCGGTGGTTTATATTCTATATGGCTGTCCTCAGGCTCCACATCTATCGGCTTATCAAGAGGGGGAAGAGAGTCCCCTTCACTTTGTGTTCCTGTATGTGAGTCAGTATCTCCTACACTGATATCACATTCCAACACATTTCCCTCCACGGGTGTCCCATCATTACCAGGTACCCCTGTGTTGTCTGCAACACTACCCCCTGGAATAATGATCCCCGTACACTCCTCAGAATCTGACTCTATCTCATCAGTCCTATCTACTGGAACAGTTGAACGATGAGTCTTCCGTCTGGGTGCCGGTGTGGGTCTCTGGTCACTTGATAAGTAACCGATGGGAAGTAGTAAGTTCCGGTGTAATGTCCTTTGTCGACCTTCACCGCTCTCTTTATGGACAACATAAACGGGAACATCTGGGTTGGGCTGAGCAACAACCACATATGGGTCTTCTTCCCATTTGTTCGCAAGTTTATGCTGACCTTCAAAAGCCACAATCTTAGTTAAAACTCTGTCGCCAACTCCTAGGACAGCTCCTCTAGCTCTCAGGTTATAAGTGCCTCTTTGCTTCTCTTTAGCCTTGGCTGCAGCTGAAGTGGCTATGTCATAAGCTGTCTTAAGTTTGGTTCGGAGTCGGTCAACATAAGCTGTCATTGATCCATGTTCCATATTTCTTCTTACACCAAATGCTATGTCAACAGGTAGATTTGGATTGCGTCCAAACATTAGGAAATATGGTGATTGTCCTGTCGATTCTTGTCTGGTGCAGTCATAGGCGTGTACGAGAGAGGCTACATTGTTCTTCCAGTCTTGTTTCTGGCTGTCCTTCAAGGTACCCATCATCCCCAGTAGAGTGGCGTTGAATCTCTCACAGAGCCCATTATCTTGAGGGTGATATGGGGTTGTGTGAGATTTACTGGTACCCGTCATGGCACATATCTCTTTGAGCAGCTTACTCTCAAAGTTGGGACCTTGATCGGTATGAATACGGCGAGGTAATCCATAATGCACAACAAAATGCTGGAAGAATGCCTCTGCAGTGGTCTTAGCTAGTTGGTTGCGTGTTGGGACTGCAACTGCATACCTCGTAAAATGGTCTGTTATCACCAAGATATTATTAAATCCGCCTTTTGTATTCTCAAGAGAGAGGAAGTCCATGCACACAAGTTCAAGTGGCTGGTATGTATTAATGGTGACTAGTGGTGCTCTGGATTCTGGGGTTTTCTGCGCACACATCTGCCACAAGTCTTGATCTTGGCCTCTACATCCCTAGTCATTCCGTACCAGTGAAAACGGTCTTGCACAAGGGAGAGAGTCCTGTCTCTACCCATATAACCCATGTCGTCATGTAACATGGTCAAGACTGTAGGTACTAACGACTTGGGTAGTACAGCCTGTTCTCTTTCTTCTTCTCTGACTGTGAATCGTCTGTGCAATACGTCATCTTTGATGTAATATCTGTCAAATTCCCTCTATATCATGGTATGAATGGGTGATGATGGTAACCGACTGCGAGGTGGTTTAAATCCAGTAACTGTCCATAGAAAACTGTAATGACCCTCTGCTGACATCCAAACTATCTGTTACAGTTGTTGACAAGCATAGTGATTCCACATAACTGTTTGGTAAGGTAATGGACTGGTTTAGTGCTTTGAGAGTGTCAGCTGAAATAATTGAGCATTCCTCTGTGACTTTGTCAAGTGAAGGATGTCGTGACATGGAATCAGCATCAGCATTCTTCAGCCCTGGCCTATATTTGATGTCAAAGTCAAAAGATGCTAGTGCAGCTATCAATCTATGTGACATGGCATCAAGTTTGGCTGTAGATAAAACATAGGTCAGGGGGTTATTGTCCGTTATCACTGTAAAATGTTGACCAGCCAAATATTCATTGAACTTGTCACATATGCTCCATGTCAGTGCCGGGAACTCAAGTTTATGGGCTGCATATCAGGTTTCTGATTTGGTGACACCTCTGCTAGCATGTGCTATGACCCGCTTCACACCTTGCTGCTCCTGGTATAATATTGCTCCAAGTCCCACACTGGAGACATCTGTGTGGAGTTCAAATGGGCTCTTGAAGTCTGGGTAGCCAAGGATAGGTGGTGTCATCAAGCGTTGCCGTAGGGTCTGAAAAGCCTGTTCCTGCTCATTATTCCATACCCACTTCTGATCTTGTTGGTCAGTAGAACTGGTCTTTTTACCCTTCTTTGGCTTTCTAGGTGCTGGCATTAGGATATTGAGTGGTCTCGCTATTCTGGAAAATCCCTCAATGAACCTCCTGTAATATCCCACAAAGCCTAAAAAATGACGAACATCTTATGGGTTCTCAGGTCTGGGCCAGTTGGCAACTTTCTCGATCTTGGCAGGGTCTGGCTCAATTTCTTCCTCGGAAACAATGTGTCCAACGTACTTGACCTTTCGATGGAACAAAGAGCACTTCTTGGAGGAGAGCTTGAGGCCACATTCCTTCAGTCTGGTAAGTACCATATCCAGGTTCTCTATATGTTCCTCGAAAGTTTTTGCAAAAATAATGACATCATCAAGGTAGATGTAGCAAATTCTGGTGTGCAGCTCTCCTAAACACTCTTCCATGAGGCGCTGGTAAGTAGCTGGGCTGTTTGCAAGTCCAAAGGGCATACGCCTATACTCATAGAAACCTAGCGGTCCTACAGTAAAGGCAGTACGTTCCTTGTGATCCTCTTCTATCTCAACTTGGTGGTAGCCACTCTTCATATCTATGACGGAGAAGAATCTATTCCCAGCAAGGCTATCCAGGATTTCATCAACTCGAGGTAAGGCATAAGCATCCTTAACAGTTCGACTGTTGAGTTGACGGTAGTCTACACACAGTCGCAAACTGTTATCTTTCTTCCTTTCTAACACCACATTTGATGCCCATGGTGAATGTGACCGTTGGATGACACCTGCTGCCAGTAGTTGATAAAGGTGAGTACGTACTTCTTCAATCATTGTTGGTGGTATCCTGCGGTACCTCGGCTTGAATGGGGTGGTGTCAACAAGCTCTATTCGGTGACGAACTAAGGATGTATGCCCTATGTTGTCTCCTTTGGCAAAGATATCCTTGTGTTTACTAATAAGACATCTGGCTCTCTTAATCTCTTACTCAGACAATCTGTCTGTGCATAAATCCACATCATCTGGAGTATCAGTGTTGTCATGGTCTTCTATCTGTGTAATATCTTCTACATTGATGGGCTGAATTTCACACAGTACTGCTCGAGGTTGTATGGCTATAGTGCGGGTTGACATGTTGCTTACTTGGACGTGTATCATTTTAGAATTGTTGCAACTATATGGTATGATGGTAGATGTTATGTCCATATCATCTGGGATGGCTGAACTTGAAGTCGGTTGTAACATGGCACAAACATCTGGGTACTGTAACTTCTTATCTAGATACCCTTGTAGAATCACATCAGTGTTTGGACGAATGATTATAGGATGCAAACTTCACTACTGCTAATCTGTGTTTGTTCCTCTCCAAGAGCTTGTCTCGTAAATGTATTGCTCGGAAGGCCAGATACATCGGAGTGTGAAGATGTGCTGTCTGTAGAAAGTTGCATCCATGTTTGTCTCTTGTTCTGTCCAGTAATATGGCTAGGATGTTGGTGCCTATGAGTATGGGTACTTTACTATTGTACTGGCTCTTAGGTACCACAAGAAATAATCCTTTTGTAATTTTGGAGTTGATGTTCTTGAGTCCTGGAAGTTGTAGTTCTAGTTCTACACAACCACCATATGGAAGTAACTGCCCATCTGCACACTCAATAGATAATACAGTTGAAAGAGATCTAATTTCTATCCCAGGAAAATGTGTGTCAACAAAATTTCTGCTAACAGATGATACAGTAGATCCTGTGTCAATCAATGCCTTGCAGTGGACTCCATTAATGTCAACCTCAACCTCATTTGATGTGCCTATCAGTGTATCATCCAATGAGGGGCGTAATCTGTGCCGGCCTGACGTCTGCCCCTTGGCGTAGGTCGAGAATAGTTTTCCGGATGACGGACATGGTCTAGGATAGCTCTACATCCTGATTCTACATGGCCCTCACGTCCACATCTCCAGCAAACGATCTCTTGCTGCTTTGTATTGTGGGACTGTGGATGCTGTCTCGATTGTTGAGGTGGTAGCTGTTGATAATTGTCAACATCTCCTGTCCTATCCTTCACAGGATACCCATGCCGTCTTCCTCTACCCCTGTTATGTTGTCTTCCTGACTGACATGTGTTTCTGGGGTAATGTGATGGTTGGTTTTGTTGTGTTGAACTTTCTCTCATGCTCTTTACTTCAGCAGCTAACTGTTGGACCATTCCTTTCAATTCCAACATCTCCGATTGTTGTGAAGGTTGAGTGTTTACTGCGGCTTTAGCTGGTACTGTCTTTGTCTTTTCTTTCTCTTCTGTCTTCCGCTGTTTCCTGTCACTCTCAATACGTCGTATCGCCACTCTGAGTCTGTCAAAGTCTTTCTCTTTCTCAAAAATATATCCAGTGGCATCCTTCAACTGCTGACGTAGTCCTCCATAAAAGATGGAACACATCATGTTGTTAGCTTGTACTGGGTCAATGGGCTTCATGTCAGTCGCCTTGGCAAGTAGATCCTCAAGCCTGCAGCTCCACGTTTAAACATCTTCATCTTCTTCCTGACGAGAGCTGTAAAATTTGGCTAACATGGCTTCTGGTGGATCCACTGTGCCATATAAACTATCGAACTTGTCTAATATTTGGCCGACAGTAGGTGATGGTCCCAATCGTGTGTGGACTCGTAGTGCTTCACCTCTGAGTGAACTGCGGATATACTGTTGAACGGTCTGGTTAGAATGTCCCTCTTTTATGATACATTCAACCTCATGCTTCCAAACATCATAAGCTACATCCTTAGATTTATCCCCTGAAAAGTGAGGTATCTTAGGAAAATGATGTACACTAGCAGCAAAGGTTGTTGGAGGTGTGTATTTCTCTTCAGATTTTATGTGCATACTCTGTTGAGTCATCCATGTCTGAAAATCCTCTACCGTATCTAATTTAGGTCTAACTCCCATTGACTTAAAATGACTAATCATTTTCTTTACTTCATCCTCTGTTAAATCTTCCATGATGATAAATATTTCAAATGTAATGCAACTAGTTTACAAATATTTTAAAATCAACAATGTCAACAAAAGAACATTTTCAAAATAATTCTGAAATTGAAAAGAGGATGTTATGAATTTAAAATACCTGAAAGAAATTTGAAAGTACGTGAAAATTAATCTTCAGTGACAGTGACTGAATTGAAAATATTGATGAAAACAGATATAATTATGCAATCACTAATGATACATGTAGATAATATTCAATGAGGTTCAGTCTAATATAATAATTAGATTATTGCACAAAATTGATTAAGTAGCTGAAATTTGAAAATGGAATTAAATGAAAATTAACGGGATATCTGAAATGGAAATATGGATTTAATTTCATATATGATGATAATGTGTATCATAATTCAAACATATAGTAATAAATAGACAACAGTACTCCTGAAAATTGAAATTATAATGATATCAATTAAATAAATATGATTGATGAAGAAAGAATTTGTGATATGATTAAGATAATTTTGAAAGTTTGAAAATATCAATTAAGTTCAATTTAGCTGAAAAATAAACAAAATTAAATGAGAATTGCTGAATTAAATGAGATCACTACAAACGTATGTAATATAGTTGAAGTAAATATTTACAATTTTTATATTAAAAAGGGAGGTAAATACAACAACAAAATTTGTCACAAAACAAGGGGAGTTAATTCATTTATGACCTCAAAGTTGAAGTATTGATCTACACAAGTGTCTATAATAATGTACACAAACACAATGTAATATTCTTCCTGGATTGCATAAAATGAGTCGTGTATGAATGATCAGGCAATATTAATTAATGATGATGAATGATTAATTAATGATATTACATGCAAAATGAATGTGTGCTTATGTACATGTGTGGGCTGAAGAAGGATAATGATGTATGCAACAAAACACCTGAAATACAAAGTAGTCAACTAATGTAAACAATAAAGCAACGGCTTGTCTATGTCTTAAAGTCATATGTGAATTGTCAAATCTCACTCTCTCAATTATTTTCACACCAACTATTAGTGTTAGTATATCAATGTTTGGGATACAGGTAAGTATACCGAGTTCACGAAAGTCGTGCAACAAAATCCGAAAAATTATTCAGTTGCGATAAAATGTAAACCTATATACACAATAACACAGTTTAGTAGTACTAGTACACACTCTGATATGCGATTATTTAGTTTAGAACTTGACCAAGAGCTCTTTCCTACTCAACACATGTTTATAATAAAGTACCGGTACACCGACCCTGTGCACAGCTGATTCTTACCAACACTTTGTTTACATTTGTTGATCAACGAAATACTACCAAAATATGTAATGTTTTCACAAAACCCAGATATTTTTACCAACAAACCTAGTGTACATTTGTAGATCTACATAATTGTATCAATTTCAGATAGAAGCTGTAATTCGTTCACATAAATTCTGGACTTCCAACACAGTCAGTAGTAGTAAATCTTGAGTCTCTGTACTACTACTACTACGGTATACCATATAACTTCAGAAATTGTTCGCAACACTCAAAACTCAAATATGTCAGAAAAATATAGAACAGATTGACAACGCAGTAACTCAATGATCGAATAGACAGAATAATACTGAAATGTCTTACATAGTTTACTGACTGTCACAAATGTCCATTCATGTGTTACATGCTTAAAGCATGGGCGCAGCCATTGTTGTCCTAGCAACGGCAGACGTAGTTCCTTGCGTCATAGCAATGTGGGCTATACAGATTTAGCCAATCATTTTCATCCAATCAAATGAGGTGTTTTACAAAAAATCAAATTATTTCGCTAAGATAGCATCATTTAACTGCTACATTTTCAAAGCTAAGATAATTCATCATTATAGTAGGTACCCTAAGACAGATTTGGCAATACATTTAAATTTTTTATTTGGCGTTGTATGAAACTACTTTTTCCGGAAATATACACTTAAATTCGAGATTAACTGATTGAGTCTTATTGATAGAAACGATCTCGCGGAGCATTTTTGGCCTCTTTTGTAAAATTATAACATTGATATTGTTGATATTAGTTGTTACATTATGAACATTTTAGCTTACAATGTTTTGTGATGCCAATATCCCTTAACGATCAGATAATTCAACACACACACACACATACACACACACACACACACACACACACACACACACACACACACACACTCATACACACACACACACACACACACACACACACACACAGTTTGTTGGTTTTAATATTATTTAAGTGTTCTTGAAACTGCTAGACGTATTTTAGGGAGTATTGTGTATCAATGAACGCTGAATGCAAACTTTGTAGAATGTAAAATGAAAAATTAGATTCACCGGAACTCGAATTTATATTCATTTGTTTTGTTTATTCTTTCCTCATCCCTTTTATTTTCATTACCTTGATCATATTCAATAACCTATATTTCCAGTATGAGCTCGTACAAACATATAATGAACGGACAGTACTCATGTCTCACACATTCACTGGATCCCCAGTAGAATCTTAACATTTAACAAGAAATGGCTTTCTAAGAAGTAAAAACTTAAAAGGTGATAACTTTGGTCAAACTAAAAAAACATAACATCGTTCACCGATTGCTTTTCAGACAGACAGACAGACAGACAGACAGACAGACAGACAGACAGACAGACAGACAGATAGATAGATAGATAGATAGATAGATAGATAGATAGATAGATAGATAGATAGATAGATAGATAAATAAATAGATAGATACACAGACAAACAAGACAGATAGATAAATAGATAGACAGAGAGATGGATACTGTAGATTACTTTTATTTCACGTATACCACATTCCATGATGTCATTTTCCATTGTTATATATGATATATATATATATATATATATATATATATATATATATATATATATATATATATATATATATATATATATATATATATATAATGAGAGTTATGTCCCTTCGATGTTTGCATTGTCTTGTGTCCTTTCGATATTCGCATTGTTTTATTTTTCATTGATATACCTAGGCTATTTATGTATAGATATGTGATTTCTAATGTCTGAACTTTGCAGAAAAAAACAAAGGGAATCATCGTCCTCGTGGACAGTGATACCAAGCAAAATATCATTTAATCAACAAATACATTCTATGAAATCGGAATAAACTAAAACAAAGACTTTGGTGGATAAAAAAATAGGGGAGGCTTAATGGACGATTTAAACAGGATATGCTGTAAAAGCAACATACATGTATACATCTTATTTGCGAAAATTAGGCAAAAATTGTGCATAAAATTACGCGATCAATTTGAATTTGCGTTTGACGTGTCTCGCAAATTAACGGGAAATTAAATTTCACGCGAAATAAAAGTAATCTACAGTAGATAGATAGATAGATAGATAGATAGATAGAGAGATAGATAGATAGATAGATAGATAGATAGATAAATGAAACATTCTGATGAAGTTACGTAGTTTTGTGTATCATATTTGTCCGCCTCTATGTCGTCATATTTCTCGTCATTGTTGACTGTCCACATTTAAGGACGTACTATTCTTACATTTTGTCACATATTATAACTTGATTACATTTAAGAGTAAAATTAATGTATCAATGATCCACTGAAGAAATATTCATTCTTTAACACAGTTCAGCTACAAAAATAGACTTTCGTTGAATATCTAAAATTGTTGACTGTTAATATGTGATGTATATATCGCCGGTGTGCAAAACCTGTGGTATCTGCTATAATTGTTCAATAGAAATCATTCTGTCTTCGGCCAGCCACGTCATGCCATTTATTTTTCTTTGTAAGATATACAACCGTCTATGAGCACGATTCATTTCTCTATATGGTTTTCTGTTTTTCTTCCTTCTGTTTTCGCCGGTAATTATTTTTATGAACCGCTAGGATATCGACAGGATAAACGTGTTATGACGTCACAATATAATATTATGGCGTATAGCTTCTACGACTGATATTTACTGAGAGAAGTAAAATCAGAACCTTATATGCAGACTAAAAATATTTTTGAAGCATGGGAGAAAATGAGTAATGTAAGGTTGAGTTAATCAATTCCAATTGCAAAATTAATCAAATATTCAAATTTTCTCTAAAAATGGGAAATTTGAGGTAACAGCTGTCGTTAATCCGAAGTCAAATCGATATCAAAACAGATAACGGAAAATATTGATGAAACATGGTAATTGTAACCTAGGTCATTATATCGACCGTATACTTCTATTAATTTTAGATGGTTCAAAATATTATCAACTAAATAGATATTTCAGTAAAATGCAACTAGTGCAAATCAATCATCATTTTTAGGTACAATTCTAAACTACTAACATTAGCATATATTTATGAGATATTTACAAAATGACATATTTCTTCAAGTGCAAAAAGTTTATGTTTTTCTATGTCAAACGCTAGTTAAAATATGCAAACTTGTGACCATACGCATCTGAGAGGAACATACTAATGACCTAATTCTAAACCCGGAACTACTTACTAATATTACACTTCGAGATTCGTTATTCCACAAGTAAAAAACTTCCACAAAAACCAGGATAATGATAAATCCAATGTTCTGTTTCTTCATGCTTCTTTTTAGCAACAAAATCATAAGGATTGAATAACAAAAGGTAATGATATACAACAACGTGAATGGTTGCATTTGGTGTCATAATTGTCATTTGACTCTAATTAAGTCATTTATTCAATTTTTATCAATACCAAAATTCAAACCTGGGTTTAGAATGAGGTTATTAGTATGTTGATCTCAGATGCGTTTGGTCACACTTTTGCATATTTTAACTAACGGTTGACAAAGAATAACATAAACTTTTTGCACTTGGTAATATATGTCATGTTGTCAATATCACATATTCTCATGTTAATGTTTTGGAAGATGTAAAGTATTTCCCTTGATTTTAAATAATCTAATTGTTTAAATTCTAAAGGCATGTCTAAGTTATATTTTATATATCTATTATTTCTGTTATTGTTATTATTATTATTATTATTATTATTATTATTATTATTATTATTCGAAAAATTTGCTTCTATTTCTTTAAGTTTTTTTATATCATTTGCATAGACATATGTGAATATGTATAATTAGTTCAATGATTTGCATACTAATTGGGAAATACATTCAAACGTTTTTTTTAATTCACATTCCAAACATTTTGTATGCGTTGAGCAGTACCTTTACATTAAGAGGTTTTGATCGTTCGTCATTTTTGACATATTTTTATAAATGGTGCATGTTGCAAATGCTAAATAGTGAATAAAACTGGTTCGTGTGATATGTCAAGTTTAAATTGATTTTATTTCTCGTCCTTGACACTTTTTTATTAATTATAAACTTATTAGGAACCTTAAAGGCGATGTAAATATCAAGGACAGATAAATCGATATGTATTTTTTTCACATTATAAAAATACTTGCATTAGTTTCCGAAGAACAAATGGTATGTGAGGTTTAAATAGAAGGTAAGTCGAATGGATTTTTTCGATGATAATTTTATTTCATCATTACGTCTACGTTTTTTGTTCAAAGTTTAAACGTAGATCTTTGTCATCTTTTCACCCGAAGCTTTTACTTAACTTCAACTCGGTGAACCTGGGGAATAGCTCTTTTCTGTGGCTTGCTATAGTAGCTTTCACAGTCACCTGATAAGCAAAGAAATCAAATCCGAAATTAGATTTTACTGTTTATTTTATTGAGTCGCAGGAAATGAAAGTGATATTTTTCGAGTCACTTTAAGTCCTGTACTCTTTCGGATTTGAAATCTTGACCAATCAGGTGGTTCGTTACAAAAATGGTTTACGTAACGCAAATCGGTCAGTTCTTTGAAGTATGACACTATTTACCCTGAAGAATGAAGCTATAGATCTATGCTGTTAATAGGTTGTATTTTTGAGGGACATGCTTTTAACAATGGCCGAATAATCTTCAGGTGGACACGCGAATCCATGATTTATTTATCCGGAATTAAGAAGTGTCATACTAATGTGAAAAAGGAAGTTTTATACAAAAGAGCCGAAATACAGGGACTTAATTTATTAGCGTAACGCCTAAATAATGTTGACCGACACAATAGAATAACAAAATGTACAGGATGCCGAAACATATGTAAAATAAACAAAGGATATTTTAACAAAAGTCACCTATTAAAGAAAAGAACAAAAATACTTTCTTAGAGAAAAGAACAAAACACTTATTTAGTCTAAATAGGGGGAAAAAAAAGAAGA
This sequence comes from Atrina japonica, assembly GCA_030159075.1. Classification (NCBI taxonomy): domain Eukaryota; kingdom Metazoa; phylum Mollusca; class Bivalvia; order Pterioida; family Pinnidae; genus Atrina; species Atrina japonica. The sequence continues at coordinate 124,645 of BROG01000714.1, read as the reverse complement.
AAAATTAACTTATAAAACAAATCTACGATAAATTTAGAATTTTGAAATAAAAATATTTATGAATTAAAATTCATTTGTTATGACCTGTTACATTATAGTTTTGATTTTTCAATTAAACAAAAATTCAAAACTAATTATAACAATCTCCCCCCTTGCCAAAATAAGCTTTGGTCCACCAAAGCAAAATTCTCATTCATGTATCGTTAAATATTGATATCACTACATGTTAAGACTATTTCATAAGTTCACATATCTCGAAACAAATTAAACGGATTATATGAAAACAAAATTTTCAGCAAATGACAAAGTACAATAGAACAAAACACAAAGGAAATCGAACAAAAATCAAGAATAAAAAGAACATTTAAACATTTGTACAATGGTATATCATTATCAAACTGTGCGACAAAGAATAATACATACATTCTCTAAGGTACTATATACCTGAACAAATATGACAAAAACCAAATGAAAGTTTACCTACAAAAACTAAAGAAAATTGAACATAGAACACATTTACAATTATGCACAAAATCAAAGTACATGAATACCAATAAAAATTATATGTCCTTTATTATTTTTTTTTTTTTTTTTTTGTTCATTGAATTTACAACTGACGAACATTGATATTAAAAATAGAAATAAGTTTCAAGTAAAATACAACAACGTTAAGGTTTGATTTAGACAGTATAACTGTTTGTCCTATGAAAAACCAAAGCTAAGGTTCTACTAACTTTGTAGCATCTATAATAAATGAGCCAAAATGGGGTAATGGTTGATACAAACCATGATGGCTTATAAGGATGTGAACGTCAAAAGGTTGTTCAGTGATCCTTTTTGCTTTTGAGGCAGTATAAAAGTCAAGTTTTAATTCAGATTTAACATTAATTGTTCTACTACCTTTCACATTACTAATACTGAAACCAGTCCAGTTAATGAACATTTTTGATGAAAATAAGGAACGTTTAACATGAATATGCCGAATATCTGATGGCGGAACAATCTGCCAAAATGAAGGACACAATGGTAATGACAATATTGGTATAAGAATACAATCACCTCCTGTTGTCAGTTCAAATACAATTTGAGTACATTTCAATTTCCTGTTTGAACACCATTGATATAAAAATAGTACAAACAAAATGAAAATAACAGTAGATGACAATAAAACAGAAGCATGATTCCATGAAAAATCTTCTAATAACAATTCAATTTCTGACGGTGAGGCAGTAGTTACTTCAGCAAATTTAAAAATAAAAGGGGGCAAAGTTTGTTCAGACTTCACATGATGGACCTGCTGCAAAACAGCTATTACAGCTAACAAAACTTTGAAAAACATAAAAATTACTCCTAGAATGGCAATAATAGCAATTGATAGAGCAATAAAATTTACAAGATCAGTTACATTTGGCCAAGAGGAGGTAATAGAAATGTTTCCTTCAAGCAAAGGTTCAGCCAATGAATTATAAATAACTTGGTCATTCTTAGCAACCTTGGCCATTTTTGATAAATTCAAGTGTGCTTTTTGATCTGCAGCCAAAAATTGATTGTAGTTATGTGAATACATTTTAAATTCTGGTAAGTTTATTTGAATTGGTTCAGCAAATGTAGTATCACCTAAAATTGATTTCAATTTTGATTCACTGAAAAATTCGTGGAGGAGTGCTAAATTTACTGGATGAGCTATTGTAATGTTTTGTAATGTTTTGTGGCAATCTACAAGTTTTGGTGAATAAAACAAATCTTTTGTAGATAAAGAACATCTACAAGGAATGTGCAAAATACAAAATTTACAGCCTTTCAAAATTTCTTGCTTGTTAGGACAATTCATGTCAATATTCCAAGCATTATAAGCCAAAACAGAAGTACTAGAGACTTCAATTATATCAGAATTTAAAACATTCTGTAAAAATCTAAAATGACAAAAACCATGTATCCACTTTTTGTTGTTTGCAAAAAGACCAATTATACAAGAAGGTGATGTGACAGGAGTCAATGCTTTGTTGAATGTACAATGTATGTCATTGTCTTGTTTGCATGTTTCAATTTCTGATACTGTGAATGTTGTGTAAAATTGCTGATGTGAAGTAACTGCAAAATAAGTTGGTAAATTGAGAAGACTTGTTCCATGTGATGATGTAGTATTTATGGGAACTGGGTATGAGAGAACTTTGTACAAAAGCATTGGATGTCTTTGAGAAGTGAGTGGAAACTTGACAGTAATGTATAATGAATTTTTGTGTCTAGCATAGAAGAATTCTGAATTCTGGTAATACCAATTTACATGTTTCTGAGTCAGATAGAACTTTGGTTCTTTGTTTGCTAGTATTTTCTGTATTTCATTTATAGAATGATAAAGCGATCTTTTTGTGATCAAGTTTGGTGTGAGTTTTCCTTGAATCATGGCCAAAATAGATGAACTGAAATGATTTATATTTGTCTTTAATTGGCTTGCCATATTCATTTGATTAATTAAAATTTGAGTTGTGTTTTCGATGACAAATTCAAACTGTTGCAAATCAAGTAAAAATGTTTTTGACAATTTAGAAATAGCTTTAAAGTTATTGGAAATACCATTCCGAAGATTGTCCATTCGTTTATCTGCGGTGGCCATGAATGAAGACATGTGTTGATTTTGTTTTTGAATGCTGTGTATAATGTTGTTTGATGTTGTTGTTAGAGATTTAATATGTGAGGCCAAAATATTCACATCGTCCATTGTTGCTGTACCGAACAAACTTTTTGAAAGGGAACCAACAAATGGTAATAAAGCGCGAACTTTTCTCTTAGGCTTTTTCTTATGATAAGGGGTTACAGACTTTACAAATTGCACCGTTTTGTTGATTTGTTGGTATGTATCTATTTGAATTCCATGAATTTGATTAAGGAGTGACTGAAGAAATTGACAATTATTTTGCTTTGAACAACCAAAATTAATTGAACTGACTGCAAATTTTTCGGGGAACGGGATTTGTTTTGGGATTGAGACTTGGAACGTCTGTAGCCAATATTCTCTTGAAATATGTATATTTCCCATTGACTTAAAAATGGTACCGTAGTTCAAACGATGAACAGCATTATCTATGTTGACGTGGACATGATTTGACGGTGTTGTAAGGCAGCTGTGGATGTCAGAAAGCAGCTCAGAGCGCAGATAATGTAACTAGGAAACCAATGCAAATGACGAAAATCTACAAAGACATTAAGAGGAACAATGAGATGTTGACAGTCTAGGGGTTGTGTTGATCAGACACATATAGCACTATAAAACATTGATAACAAAGAAATAACTTTGTACCAATAATGACTATCATTAACCAACTGCTATATTCTTATTCTTAATTGAATATGTAAATAAAAGTCAATTCCATGGAAAGCAAATGGTAACCAGTTAAACTATCTGACTGATGCATATACGCTTTCTCTGTATATATGCTTACTATAACGACACACACTAATAATGGAAGATTAAATTAAATATTTTCTCTTTATTTATTTTTTTCTAAGTCTGCCCTTCTTAGTATACTTTTGAAAATATTGTTGTACTAAATCTGGGCGTATGTTTTCTTGGGGTTCCCAAGTTTTTGACCCATCAGTCCATTCAATTCTGAATTGCTGGTCTTTATGTCTATACTTTAATAATTTTCTGATATCATAAGGATAATCTATACTTCTATCATTTCCTTGATGTGACTCAATATTATCTTCAATGATAGGCTGAGTATCTTGTGTTTGATCTATGTTTTCAAACACTTCTACTGGTTTGTTTTGACTTTGTGTTTGACCAGTTTGTACGTTTTTATTTTTAGAATTTTCGGGGATTTATGAAAGATTTTCCCTGATAGTTTTCGAGTTATGATAATGCTTTGACTGAGTAGCATTGATAAAAGACTTAATTTCTTTGCGGTTTTCGCAGTTTCTAATTTTGTAAGTATAGTTTGGACCTATTTCAGAAATAAAGTATGGTCCTTGATACTTGTCTACAAGTTTTGGTGATAACCCTTGTGGCACTTTATGAGATTTGATAAGGACTCTATCGAATAGTTTAAAATCTGGTTCTTTTGTGTTTTTATCAAATCTTTGTTTTGATTTTTCCTGGGATTGTTTGACATTTTGGGATGCAATTTCTTGAGCTGAGTTGATATTTTCTAAAATTTCTTGCATTTGAGTTTTAGTATTATTTCCTAAATGTTTGTCTTTTGGAATAGCATTTACATCAAATGGTAAGTTCATTTCTACTCCGAAAGCCATATAAAAAGGAGAAAACCCTGTAGATTGTGTTGATGGTGAATTTCTTAAAGCCATTAAAATTCCAGGAAGTTTAGAAGGCCAATTGTCTTGACTTTTGTCTGTATAAGCACGAAGACATTGAATGAGTGTGCTATTTGTTCTTTCTACTTGACTGTTAGTTTGTGGATGATAGCTAGAAGTGAGAAAGTGTTTTATGTCTAGAATGTTGCAGAGAGAAGAAATCAAATTATTCATGAAAGATTTTCCCCTATCTGAAACAAGATACTTTGGACATCCAAAGCGTGTGAAGATGTTTTCAAAGAGACACTTAGCCACTTCAGTACTTTCTTGTGTGCGCATTGGAAATGCTTCTACCCACTTAGTAAAAGAATCTACAACTAGCAAAACATACTGGTAACCTTCCTTTGTTTTGTGTAACTTAAGAAAGTCCATATGCCATCTTTCAAAGCGTCCAACTACAGGAAGAGATGTTAACGGAGGGTTTCGTGCATGGGTATCTCTTTTGACCTTTTGACAGACATCACACGAGTGAATGTAGTCATAGATTTCTTGGTGCATTTTAGGCCAATGGTATTTTGCTTTCATTGCAGCCATGACTTTTTCAATACCAAGATGAGCTCCTCCTGCACTATTGTCATGGTATGCTTTAAGAGCATCCGATCTAAGGACTCTAGGTAAAGCAAGTTGTACCCATTTATCATCTAAAGTTGAGTTACACTTAACCCTTCTTTGAAACCAATGGTACAAGATTCCATTGCAAATTTCAAAGTATTTAGATGTATGAATTACTTTTACTTTAGCCTTTTCATCTTCAGGTAGGGTGTCATTTTCTAAATAAGTATAGATATCTTTAAAATCTGGACAGTTTTGTTGAAGAGTGGATAGGTTTGAAAGATCAAACAGGTTAGAGTGTTGAAGTTCACTAACATCATTTTCTGTGTTAATTGTGCAAATATCGGGTGAATCTGAATATGAAAGAGTAATTTGTACCATTTCAGAGAAAATTTGATTATCTTCAAGGTTAGAATTTGTGTGTATAGTAGGTGTGACAGGTTCTACAGAGGAGTGAGAATAGTCAGAATTTATGGAACAAACATTTGTTTCTTGATTTTCTTCATCAAGTGTGTTGTCATAAATTCTCCTACTCAATGCATCTGCTACTTCATTGTTTTTACCTGGTCTATGGATAATGTCAAACTGATAGCCTTGAATTTCCATGACCCAACGTGCAAGACGTCCAGTTGAACGTTTTTGATCCATCACATACTTTAAACCTTTGTGATCTGTGTAAATGGTAAACTTTTTGTCAGAGAGATAGATTCTATATGATCTGATACCTTCAAGAACAGCTAACATTTCTTGTTCTGAAGTTGACCATTTTCTTTCAGCATCAGTTAGGCTTCTACCACCATAAGCTACTACATGTTCTTTTCCATTTGAATCTAATTGACCTAATACATAACCAATTGCAGTTGAGGATGTATCACATGTGAGAATGAAATTTTGATTCAGGTCTGGATAAGCCAAAATTGGTGATGAAATTAAAGATTGCTTTAAGGTATCAAAAGAATTCTGACAGTCTTGAGTCCATTCAAATTTGACATCCTTCCTCAAAAGATGGTTTAGAGGTGAAGCAATTTGTGAATAATTTTTGACAAATTTTCTATAGTAATTACACATACCAAGAAATGACCTAACATCTTTTTGAGTTTTTGGAATTGGGAATGTGCTAACAGCTTGTGTTTTTAGAGGGTCTGTTCTAACACCATGTTTTGAGATGATGTGTCCAAGATATTTAATCTCTTTTGAAACAAAATCACATTTGCTTGGTTTGAGTTTTAAGTTAGCCTGACGTAAACGTATAAAAATTTGTTCTAGATGAGTTAGATGATCATCAAAATTTTCTGAGAAGACCAAAATGTCATCAAGATATATTAAACACTGTCGCCAAGTTAAACCCCTGAGAACTTGTGTCATGACCATCTGAAATGAGACTGGGGCATTCATCAAACCATAGGGCATGCGTTTGTACTCATATATACCATTCTGAGTAATAAATGCAGATTTGTGACGAGATTCAGGATGCATACCTATTTGTAAGAAAGCACTGTGTAAATCTAAACTTGTGAAAAATTTTGCTTTACTTTGGCCAATGGTGTCAAATACACATTCAAGTCTTGGAAGTGGAAAAGACATTGGTTTTGTAATTTTGTTGAGTTTTCGAAAATCAGTAACAAGTCTAAATTCTCCTGATGATTTCTTAACTAATAAACAAGGCGAGTGCCATTCACTGTTAGATTCCTGAATAATGTCGTTGGCTAGCCAATCATCAACCTGTCTATTGATTTCTGCTTGATTTGCAGGTGTTGTGCGATAGAATGGCATTTTTACAGGTTTAGAATTAGGATGTGTTTCAATTTTGTGCATGTATGTATTGCACTTCCCTAGCTCATGGTAACCTGTGGCAAAAATATCCCTATTTTCATGAAGAAATTTAGATTGTTATAATTAGTTTTGAATTTTGTTTAATTGAAAAATCAAAACTATAATGTAACAATAATACAAATATTACAATACTTTAACTTGAATATTTCGTGTTACGGTATACTTAACCAATTACTTCACATACTTTTAATACATGTAATTGATCGATAGAGTTTCTTCATATTATTTATATTTTGTCGTGTCATCTGGATTGGGGTTTTCACTGTTTTTCTCCCAAAGCAAGTGTCCCTGTGCCCCAATATCCAAGCCAACGAGAGACATTGAAATAAGTTGACACAATGAAATAAAGTTTAAACATTTCATTAATCATGATTTTAAGCACAGTTCTCAGGATAATAAAGCTGAACACCATTACAAAAAATATCGTTAATTTTGTACAAAATACTTATTATCTTTCTCACATCTTAATGTATCTTTCTCATTTATACATGTATTCATACGTTTTTGTTCGTATATTTTACGGAGAAACAGAAAATACACAATTGGAACCTCGGGAAATAGGATGATTTCTATCAACTAATCATTACGGGTATGGAAGTACTAACGCTGAAGGAGAAATTTTCAAAAATGTATAATGCCAATAATCCCAAACACTGAGTTATATCGTATGATTGTTATTGCTTGGTAAAAATGCCGTTGATGTTATTTTATGGAATCTATTTTACTTTTAAGTCAATTAAATCAGATCCACATTATGTTTTACCTATCTATCTATCTATCTATCTATCTATCTATCTATCTATCTATCTATCTATCTATCTGTCTGTCTGTCTGTCTGTCTGTCTGTCTGTCTGTCTGTCTATCTATCTATCTATCTATCTATCTATCTATCTATCTATCTATCTATCTATCTATCTATCTATCTATCTATCTATCTCTTTACATAATAATTCTGCAAGAAAGTTTAAACGACATACGTTTAAGACTAAACGTGGTACCTGAACATTTAAATACTTAGTCATTGGTTGTTTCAACCACCATCACTCAGAATAAACATATATATATATATATATATATATATATATATATATATATATATATATATATATATATATATATATATATATATATATATATATATATATATATATATATATATATATATATATACTGACTTTTAAATAAAATAGATGCTGGATTTTCCATACAAAATGCCTCTGATTCAAAAGCGAACATGCTAGCTGTGTCCTTTAATTGACATTTAAATATATTGACGACGTCATGTCAATACTGCCAATGATGACAATTTCATATACGAATATAAATTAGATATATCCCAGAGACTTAGATATAACAGAATCAAACACTTTTGATTACTACTTGGGCGTTTTACCTACTAGCAACACAGATGCGAAGTTAATAACCAAGCTATACGACAAACGTGATGATTTCGATTTTTGCACTACCCATTTTCCACAATTATATAGTAATACCCATCGATGGTGTGTATGTCTCGTAGATGAAATAATATGCCATAGTGTGTTCAGCATATGGTCAATTCATAATACATAGAGACAAACTACTTACTATTAAAACGTTGTCATAATGCTATCAAAATTTGCGTTCAAACTCAGTATTTTAACAATTTAAGACGTCAGTGTTTGTCCAATGTTTCCAGACTATACTCATTTGTGTACGAATATAAAATCCCAGATACCAAAATATAAATCTTCAGGTAGGCCAGGATACATATACATATCTGGTGATATTAGACAAACATGAACTCTTGAAATTCAGAGGTGTAAAAAAATATCAGACAAGTGCCATTATTACGAATTATAGAACCAGTTAAGTCTATAGAATTAAACCTCGTCTACAACGACCACATTAAGATCACCGTATTGCAATTGCATTTACATTGTATTCGATTTCTTAAATTGTTGTTATTCATATACTCAGTATCAATTAAAATACACATAAACAATTTTGAAGAACAATATCCTTTTCCTAAAAAAGTGGAACACCGTTGATCAATTTGATTCGCCAGTAAGGTAGTATGAATAGCGAGGTCCCTCTGTAATCATGTCATATATTTAGAAAAAAATACTTTTGTTCTCAAAAATGTATCTAGAAAAATAAGTTTTACATATAATGATACCGTTCGATTTTTATTTTACAAAATATGCAGGCGATTTTAACAATATAATTCAATCTGTAAGAGTAATGGCAGTGTATATACATATGTAGATGGAATCAAAAGTTAAAGTAAGCACTGGTTTACTGAACACATCCTTAAGTAATTTAATAGTAATGATAGTACATATGCAATTGTAGATGAAATCAATTAAAGTAAGCGCAATTTTACTGAAAAACATAGATAAATACAACGTTTGAGATGAAACTAGGCTGGGATTCTGTCTCTAATTTATTATACTTTATAATTTGTTAAAATCAGGGGCAAATATTATTTTCCATGCGTGTACATTGAACTTTCCAAACAGCATCCAAAATGACAATCTGAAAGTATGAATATAGGATCTGTCACGAGTTTCCATTCATATCACATTTATGATACAAGTTTTTGAATTTTCCATTTTTCAAGCCTCTGTGATATGAATGGAAACTCGTGACAGATTCTTTTTATCATATGATCAAACATAAACGGCATTTTCTGATGACTGGGGATGAGAATCTATATTCTCTTTTGTGTCGAGTTGACAAAATGTAGGTAACATACTTGCGCAAAAATAAGTGCATAAAACATATTGTAAATATCGTTATATTTAAATACATACATTTAGTCTACATTTTAAATTATTATTTACATCTAAGCATACTTTATCAGACTTATATACAACATAATTTTAAAATCATGTTTTATTCGATTGTCCCATCGCCAACCTTCAGATGAATGAAGTAACGTCAATGCCAACCTTTAGATGAATGAAGTCTGCGCAAAGTGATAAAAAGTAGTTCAGTTTGCTGCGCGTTATTCAATCAAACATCCGCTAGGCTTCATTATACGTGTTACATATTAAATATTTATGTAATCTGTTATGAATCTATATAACACACAGATCATATGATAAATATATATATATATATATATATATATATATATATATATATATATATATATATATATATATATATATATACAGTAACTGCTTTTTGATAACATTTACAATACGTTTATTGCTTTGATTGAGAGAGAGAGAGAGAGAGAGAGAGAGAGAGAGAGAGAGAGAGAGAGAGAGAGAGAGAGAGAGAATGAGAATTTACTCCGCCTTCATGTACATGTTTTAATAAAACCATGACACAATGGAATACAAGATACATTGCTCACAGCTTTCTCTCTGTTCATCTCTTTCATGGTAATTTAGGTTTAAAGTTAATTCAAGATATCATTCTAATTAATGTAGAACATAAAACTACACTGAGTCAATGCTGAGAATCTTTGTTGTACTTCGTTTTCAGTTTTGTAACTCATCGACCCCTAAAGCAGCATTTCAAAGAATTGTAAACTCCACCGTCATACTTTAGGAGTGTATGATTTGAAATGGAAATTTCACAATTATTTTATGTGTAATTTTAACTTGCTTACTCCCCAAAACAGGTCCGTTAACTATTCTATTTATTGACTTCAGCGAATTTAAATGTCGCCACAGGGGTTAATGAGTTAAAATTAAAAAATTAAAATTTAAAGCTTATTTAGAAGTGATTCTTAATTTCAAATATATCACCAACAAAACAAAATAAATTCACATAGACAGGTAGAATCTCGATCAACGTACCGAATCTACAATTTTTGAACCCTGCTTCCACTGACAGAGAATTTCCTAGAACCAGGAGAGTGATAAATTCGGTGTTGATTGGCATCATGCTTAACTCGTATACGAACTGGGTCCAGAAAATACTCGTAACTTAACCTGTAAAATAAGATTTACAATGTCATTGGAAAATCATTTTAAGGTATAGTAAAAGCCGTTTATTGTACAGGAGTTTAATTCCACAGGTTGTAATTTTCACGTTCCCTGTCCTCTGAAACGAACGCGCTTATTTTAATTCGCGGATTGGATGTAGCTTAAAGTAAACTTGCAAATCTTATCACAAAAAATAAGTTTAGTTTCAGCGGGACTCGAACCTGCGCTGACCGGCAGTGGGGAATTTAATGGTTCAAAGCGCGATGCTCTAACCACTAGACCACGGGGGTCCATATAATGACGGGTACAGAATCATCAAGAGTGGTGTTCGACGTTTTCGAAACGTGCACTGGTAATTCATTGTCCTAGAAATAATAGCGGATCAAAGTTTTTAAAACCACGTCTCTGTTGTTGTTCAATATGATCATGGGCAGTGAATGTAACATGACAGCGGGATACTTAAAAGGAAGGATATTCCAAGCTATAAAAACTTTGTGATTCCAATACTCGTTGGAGTAGCGCTCATTAAAAATTGATTTCAAACATTTCTTTAAAAAAAAAACATAAAGAAAAAGAAATATATTACACCGGTGAACCCTTTAATCATTTCCTTTTGTTTGAGTTTCCGTTTCACTTTTAAAATGTGTATAGAGTAGGAACGTATTCCATGGATACGCTTTAAGTTTCGATAAACTTGTTTACAGTGTTTCGATACATCTTTTAAACGTCTTAGACTTCTATAGATCTGTAAGTCAATCCCTTGTTTTTTTGTCAGAAAATATTTAATCATTTGGGTCCCGATCGTCACGAGCACATTCGCATTTAACTCATACTGATAAACATCTGTGTTTTATTATCTAAACAGTACATTCTGTTAATTATTGTAGCTTTTTATAACCTACAGTTAGGCTAATTTATGTGTAAAACTTCGACGTCATTTTACTTTGAATGACGTATGCTGTCGAAAAGTTGCGTAGCATTTGACTATACTCATGTGATAATGTAAACCAATGTGTATTTTCCAAAAATTCGGCCATCTAGGCCTGCCGATGATATTATCTGTCTTCATATGCATTGTTTGTACAATGAGATAGACAAATACAGCCATATCTCTCGTTTCCCTCTATGTCTAAACATAATTTACGCAAAAACTCAGTAAGCGAAATGTTACGCAAAACTTTACGTTTAGTAGAAAAGATACGATGTTTCTTGAAACGGGCCCCTGTTTTGTTATTTCTAGCGTGTTTCGGTAAATCGCCATACAAGTATGTTCGGGGGTTTACAAGGTATAGTCTCCACGTTTTCTGTTTTGAGATCCCGGGCTGGGAGTGAAACAATTTTCAATGGCATCATATGCCATCATATTATGTCCGCTTCTTCTTCAGAAGGTAATAAAAACGAAGGCTGTCGAACTTGTTAGGGTTGATGTCACATAAAATGGACATACTAGTAAATGTGTCTTGAAGAAATTCACTTTACATCAGTCTATATGTTGAATTTGACTTTAAAGGAGTATTAGATGTACTTTTTTCAAAACATTTTCTTTTCTTCTTACTTCTTAAATTAATGTAATACAACAAAAAAGAGATATACACAGAAAAACAAATCTTAAATTCCTACATATTTTGTGAAAATTGCTTGAGAAACTCAGATTTGGGACTTTTTCACTTGCAATTGAACAGATTAACTCAACCTTACTATCTGTATATGAATATCACAATGGACCTGACCCCATGCATTTTCACAAAGTATATAGGAATATGAGATTTTTTTTTGCCTGTGTATAGCTCTTATTTGTTATTGTACATCAAGTGCAATTAATAAAAGTAGAAAAAATCGAAATAATTTATTATGGTAAACACAGCTAATGCCTTTTTAAGTCAAACCAACTTGATATTGATCTATCTATATGCCTATCTATCTATCTATCTATCTATCTATCTATCTATCTAATGTAATTACAACATGGTGTGAAATCAACTTTTAAATGCTAGGTTTACTTACCTTAATATAGATGCAAAAAGCTCATACAAATACATTTACCTATGTATCTTTTATAGTTGCGTTTCGTATAAAAAATATATAAGAAAAATAGTCATTTTGATAATAATCCCAAAGCAGTAAAATGAATCATTTTTTTTGGTTAAAAGTACAAAACTGAATTTAAATTGTAAATTTGAAACGATTTGAAATGAAAAAAAAAATCATGCATAAAAACATTAAATAAACAGCTGTATAATCACAAATTGAAATATAATTAGATTACCTGTGAACACTTGCCTTTGTTTTATTGACATGTTTTTCATATTGATTATTCTAATGTCGTACAAACTAATTAGCCAATTTATCATAACATACGTGCACCGGCATTTTTAAACATGCATTGGGTTAATCTGAAAAATATTAACAAGTTATATGAAATTATATTATTAGATAAATAAATAGATAAATAAATAAATATATAAATAAATAATAAATAAATAAATAAATAATGATAATAATAATAATAATAATAATAATATTTTGATTTGATTTGATTTTTGTTTTACGCTATACTCAACAATCTGTCAGTCATATGATGTCGTCCAGTTTTTATTGGTGGAGGAGAAACCCCGGTTACCCGACCAACGACCTTCCGCAAGAAAACTGGCAAACTTTCCCACTTAATTCGAAATGACCCTAGCGGGATTCGAACCAGAGGTGAGAGGCCTTGTGATTTAAAGCGCAATGCTCTAACCACTCGGCCACGGAGGCCCCTAATAATAATAATAATAATAATAGTAATAATAATATTAATAATAATAATAATAATAATAAAAATAATAATAACAATAACAACAACAACAACAACAACAACAATAATAATAATAATAATAATAGTAATAATATTAATGATAGAAATATAAAATATGAATTAGACATTGCCTTCTAAAATCAAACAATTAGCGTATTAAAAATCAAACAACGTACTTTAAATCTTCCATAATATTAACATGAGGTTATGTGATATTGACAAAATTATGATTTTTTATACGTCGACAATCGCTGGCTAAATCGTCAATGTGTGATAAGGGTTTTACTGTCCAGTTAAATTAACAACTATTAGCCATATTGTACAGACAAGCATAGAATTTGAAACGGCGCTGTTGAGGATAAGCGCCCTCGAGAATGCCACCGCTCTTCACAAATTGCTTTTAGATTAAAAATTTATGAATTGTTAAAGAAAACAGGCTTGCTAAAAAGTTTAAATGTATAGACAATTTGAGAAGTTATGCTTCAAATAAGATATATATATATATATATATATATATATATATATATATATATATATATATATATATATATATATATATATATATATATATATATATATATATATATATAAGAATAAATACAGAAATAACAAGATACCTGCAAACTCACCATGCACCAGCTGGGGTTCGAACCCTCGACCTATGGCATCAATCACATGGCTCTCATGCACAGCGTCCTAACCAATTGGCCATCTACGCATGTTTTGATAGCAGTGAGTACAATTTCGAACGGAGAGATAGAATTTCGGTCGGAGAGATAGAAGTGAAAGCTGTTTAATCTTAGCGTAAATGACAATGGATTGATTACGATGCATGTAGAGAAATACTAGTATATATAAAGCAAAAATATCACAACATTATCATTTACTATGGATTTTGTATCAGAAATGATTCTATCTTCGTAAATAAATCATATATAAAGCACAGATACAGAAATAACAAGGTACCTACAAACTCACCATGCCCCGGCTGGGGTTCGAACCCTCGACCTACGGCACCAGTCGCTTAGCTCTCGTGCACGACATTCTAACCACTTGGCTATCTACGCATTCACAAAAAAGTATTAAAGACACACACACACACAGACACACAGAGACACACACAGACACACACGCGCACGCGCGCGCGCGTTACGAACAAAACGGCTGTACGATAAACGTCGAAGAATTATAGCTATTTGACCATAAAGAAAATACCATTATACGATCATGCAAAACTATCACAATGACAAAAGGCAATTTCACCAATGCACTTCACATACCAAATTTCCCGTCCGTGTCAGGCGTAAGTAATTTATCTAAGTGAGGATCGTATGTGCTTGGTTCCGAGGTATCTTTAATCTATAGTTTATTGGGATATGTTGTGAATAAATCAGTTAGTTCAGTCGTCGTATCTCTTTCTAGTTGTAATCGTCCTTTGTCATTGGGATAGTATTTTATGATTGTATAGTGATATTTTCTTTATGGTCAAAATCAGACAAACATCTTCTTCTAATGGTGATTTTAATTCTGTTTATAATGAAATATTTACAAGTAGTGTTGTTCCTTGTTGCTCTTGGGCTACGCCCCTCGTGACAACACGGTATCTTACATCTTGTGTTTGCGCCCTGCTTGGGTAAATAGGCATGTATATCCAACTATCTCTCTGATCACTTGTCCAGTTTCTTATATATTTAGAAACCAGACAGGGAAGCCTTTTTCTGATTTCTGATCATTATAGTGACAGGAGTAAAAGCTGTCTGACTTGTTCTCGAGCATGAGAGAAATTTACACAATTATGTAAGTGCCATATGTACGTACATGGGTTGTAACAATACATAAATGTTTAGCCGAAATATATGCATATTGATAAAATTACAATTTCCAACTTTGGTATTATGTTTATAATATTTATAACCACTAGGTCGTTGCCACTGCTGGTGCACCGTTTGAGTCCCCGAGGGTATACATAAACCTAGAACCTGGTATTTCGGTACCAGCTGAAAATCTTATACTAAAGTAATATTTGGCACTGATAACACCATTTAAATTCCAAAGTTTTCTAAAGCTTAGATAGTCAACATTTTACAATGGTAACTCTTAGATGGATTTCGGCTATACTTTTAGATTTATTATTTGGCCTTGTATGAAACCACTTTCTCTTTAGAAAATATATATACATTTTAAATTGGAGCTCAACTGATGAAGTCTACTTGACAGAAACGATCGTCTTGAGCATTATAACTTTGGTATTATGTTTATAATATACTAATATTTAGAAATGTTTCAAAGGGCATTACCTATGTTTTTTTGGAATTATTTCCCCCCTTTTTACTACTTAGTATAAGTAAAGGGATATACACAGAGATAAGAATTCTGAAATTCCTATATATTTTGTGAAAATAGCCTGAGAAGCCCAGGTTTGGTACTTTTCGATTGCAGTTGCAAGATTGACTGAACCTTACTATTTATAAATGAATACCACACTGAATCTGACCATCTTTCTACAGAATATATAGGAATATAATAATTTTCATGTCTGCGTAAAGCTCTTATTTGGTATTGTACATAAAGTACAAGTACGAAAAGTAGAAAATATCGATTTTTTTTTTGGGGGGGGGGGGGCACGGCTAATGACCTTTAAATTCGGTTCACCATTTACACTGGGGTGTAGCTAGATTATCATTAATCAATGACAAAACATCATTGATATATCTCAATGTCAAAGTCTCCAAATACTGAGTACGTATATATAAATGTTTTTTGTATTCGAAATTAAGACGTCATTTTATATCAATTGCTGTAAATTTATGCGTTGAATGCTATTGAACAAGAACAAGCATCATTGTGGTAACAAAATACTAGATGTTTAAAAGTTCTGGTACACTTTCAGCGACATTGTCTGTTGTCAATGGTGGCAAAAGTTATCTCTTTTAATATTTAACGCGTGAATGTAAATAAAGAATAGGAAGATCGTATGTTTGACGTTATATAATATGAAAATAGAAATAGAAATTTAATAAAAGACAATTTGACGTGTCTTTATATTTTCTAAAAACGTTTTGGAATATTTAAAACAAAACGCTAAGTGACGAAATAAAATATGCTCAAAGGAAGTGGTATTAACCGTAAATGTTGATTTGGTAGAATGGTTTAACTTGTGACAAAGTCTCGTTTATATTCATTTCCGGTTTATGACTTCCGGGCACCAGATAATCAATGCCCCCTGTTTTGCCTACGGCCGATGATCAGCGATATATAAAGTATTTAACCACTTAAATTAATTTCCCCGAAGTTATAATCAATCGATGTCAGAAATTGTATTAATTCAACAGTTTTTCAATACTATTTACTTGAAATTCTCCTTACTGCATCACATAGGAAAGGGAAATTCCCGAGAAATTCGAAAGTCGTAGACGGATTCTCTAATGCGAAGTGGAAAAGCCCCAGCATATAATTGATTTGAGTTTTGGCAGAATAATCAAACTTCTACTACTTTTAATCGCAATTACTTGTTATAAAATATAAAAATTTCAGATACCAAAGTATAAATCAATAGAATGTCCAGGACATAGATACAAATCCGGTAATCTTTAGCAATCTTTAGTGAAATAGTACGTTTATTAAACACTTTGTCGTCGCGCATCTTCTATTAATCACGTGAATCATACCTTGATACGTTGGATGCATCGGAGGAGGCAACTGTAACCACGGTGGCCGACATATCCGGGGAAGTTTTACTGTTACGGGAGTTAACCCATACTGACAGAATTGCCATGGACGAAATGCAAACTCGTTTCTGCTTTGGTATGATTTTGAAAGAAGAACATTGGATTCAACAGCTAGGAACTGCTGCACCATATGGATGCAATGATCATGTCGATAGCGTAGAGAATCTTACCAATCCTGGATGCCAATCAGTAAATGTTTTAAACCTATTTGACCGAACCAGTAGGAGACATCGTAGCCATGGCTCAAGGAAATATAACAAGCCCGAGATTCACAATGTCACATTCGATGGTCTTCTACCATTTGTCAATCGTCAATTAGGTCTGCATAATATTCGTACAAAACTGTACTCACTCCCGTTGAAACAAAATACATGACAGAGGCCTAAGCAAGAAGCATCAAGTGTTTTGATTTTTCGAACCTTTACACAACAATTCCTCATCAAAAACTCAAAAACAGATAAAGTCTATTATACAAAACTCTTTTGTATACAAAAATGGAAATCGCAGATATAAATATTTGGTGTTAGGTCATGAAGAACCTTATTTTGTGAAGGGACACTCTGATTCCAATAACAAGTACACTGATGACGATATTATCAAGATGCTGGGGTTTTATGGTCGATACGGGGATCTTGTTAAACATTATGAAGTCCCCCTCTCAGAAATATTAGATATTATTCTGGAGCACGGCCACAGACTCCCTTTCACCAATTGTGTTTTTCACCGAACTTGATCTTATCACCAAACTTGACCTTGTCACCGAATTTGACTATAAAGGTTTCCATGGAACGTTTGCGACGGGTGTGGCATGCCAGCAGAAGACGCTGACTCGTGCCGGATCTGGTCTTATCCCGTTTGGGATTCGCAAATTGTTCTTCATGTTGAGATCATTTACACATCTAATTTGTAGTGTTATAATGGACTTAAGTTTTGACTATCGATTGGTACTTCTTCAATTTTACTTTGAAGAAGAAGGTTCGGGCTATTAATATCCGAATGATACAGATCCGTATGAATATTTATTTTCATTATTTTATATTTTTTTAACAACGTCGTGTTACTTTTTACTTAGTTACTGCCCGGAAGTTGTTTTTCTCGCAATATTTCGGCGGTCACGTGTCGAGACTTTTCGGCCCTATTGTAATGATCGTCTCCCTTTACGATTTGCCCTCAAAAAGAGTTGTTTTTGTCTAAATATTGAGATGAAAACAGGAACTACCTTTTGTGTAACCCCAAGGTATGGGTCCCGGTGTTATTATTTTATATATGCCTGGTTTTAGGCAAAACTGCTTTTTTATTCATCGATGATAACTTAGATTTCGAGGTTTTGCAAGTAAAATACAAAGGAATTTATATACTGTGACTCCAAGTGCATCGAAGCTGGATTGACCAGGCAAGGGACAACAGAACACGGTTGAGAATTGAAATTGGACATTTATTAGAATGCCAGAAAATTATGAATGGTAAAAATATCAACAAAGAACAATAGAAAATGTTCAATATGTACATGATAACAGGTAAGTAACAACATGGCAGTACATATCAACATGACACTACGTAACATTAAGACAATTCGCAACAATATGGACGCAAATATGGGTGGGAAACGGGACTTCGATCTGACTTCGTTGTTTCGACCTTCAAGTCACCAAAAGTCACATGTATAATTTAACGTAATTGTAAAAAACCCTCAGTAGGTACATTAATATATTTTACTTTCTATTGTATGCATGATGTTCAAATGAATAAAACATTGTGAAACAAATCATTGATATTCAAGGGTTTGGTATTTGTTCATCTTAAAAAGTTCATTCACACCAATTTAATGAAAGTACAGTGTTTAAGTATTTGTAAGAAAAACAATTTAGCGATCAATCAAAAATTGATATTTGAACAATTACCAACACAATAACAAACACATGTATTTTTGTTTTTATATCCATGCGTTTTATTTTACGTTTGTTACCTGTAGAATATATCAGGGTATTTTTTATGAAATACACCTATAAAAATCAAACTGAATGTTGCCAACAACAAAGAGAGCACCGGAGTTTAAAGGAAATGTAAGTAATATGGATTTGTCGCATGATTCAATACAACTGTAGTAATAATCACACCTTTCACATTTAATTTTCTGCTAATCACAGTAACGATGTTTATATTGTGTAGTGTGAAAATCTTACTATTTGCTTTTGAGAGAAAAATATATTTCAGATCTAAAACAAAATCGTTACAAAAATAAGAAAAGAAAAGGATTCATAAAATGTCGATTTTTATCCATTAATATGTGATATATATATATATATATATATATATATATATATATATATATATATATATATATATATATATATATATATATATATATATATATATATATATATAATGTTTAATCCGTCTATTCCAAGAACCTATCATAATGCGTTTTAGATGAATTAAAACATAACATTTTATTCTTTTATACATCTAATAAAACTAGTACATTATTATTCTCGAATTGAATTCATATATGCTTGTTTCAAATTTAACTGTTTACTTGTTTGCCGTGTTTATATTTCCGTATCAAAACATTCTACTCTTTGTCATTTACCAATTTAACAGTTATACTCCGTTTCATATCTTGTATTGATTATTTCTTTTTAAAGTTAAGATGATGAAACAGAACATTGGATTTATCGTTCTCCTGATTCTGGGTTGTTTTTTACTTGTGGAATCAGGATACCGGAACTGTAATGTCAGTAAGTTAGTTAGTTAATTTATTATTAGTTGAGTGTAACTATTTGCAGATCCAATAATCTAAATGTGAAATTTATATAATATTTTATTTGTGTGTAAATTGATTGCTACTTCAAATTAGTTATATTATTCAATTTTGCCTATATGATTTTTAATGTTGACTAAAAAAGTAAAACAGTATGCCTATCTCGATGGATGAATCACAAAGAAAAAATAATACAATGGGTGATAAAATTCAGAAACCAAAATCATATTGGAAATATGTCATATTAGTAAAGGTTTAGTATTAAAATGTATGGGAACATACATTTTTATGCAATATAGTTGTCAAAATCTGAATGATGCTTTATTGTTACTATGATGTATTCCGATTTAAAGTGCGAGCTTTACAATTGAAATATAAAAATATGATTGGTATGTTTATTTCCAAAATCGAGAAAAATGTGGCATGTATCAAAAATATCCAATGCGCCATACTGAAGGGTATGTAACCAAACAATGGAATATACAGTAATTTTAGTGAAATGGAAGAATATTTATCGATCTGTACACATAAATATCAGTTCCCCATTTGTTTCAATGCTACTTGTTCTTATTTTAGCCACATCCAAACATTTTTTACAATATATGAGGCCAATTTTTAATAGTGGGGGAAAACCAATTTTAAAAAAAACCTGCATTCTGTTTGAATGAATTTTCTCTTTCAATAAACTCATGTTCCAGTTAGACTCACGCATGCACTTGCTATAGGTTGGATGACATGTATAAAGCACAAATCTATATTATTCCATATGCAAATTATAGAGCAAATATTAAGAAATAATATTGCCAAAACAAAATATCATGAGAATGATGAGAATTCTTTCAATATATATTTTTAATTATCTATTGGTGCTAGAGTAAGATTAAAAATTAATGCAAATTTGTTTTACAGGGTGCCATTTTGGTTGCTGTTCGGTAAGTACACAGAAAAAAAACAATACCGATCCTGTCTGCATCTAATTCTTCCTCCTGTTTTCTCCTCCTTTTTATATTATTTTTTGTTTATTGTTGTTTGTTGTGTTGTTGTTGTTGATGATGATAATAATGATGGTAATGATGATGATGATGATAACGATGATGATGATAACGATGATGATCATGTTTCATCCAACTCCTTCCCATCCACCACCACCACCATCCTCCTCCTCCTCTTCATCATTATCATCGTCATCATCAGTACTTTTGGCACAAGATAACTATAATCATCATTTTGATTTACTGAAAAACATTTTTCGTTATATCTATACAAAATATAGTCGAACACAGTTGTATTGAAATCGAAGAGGAATGCATTTTTCAAGTGATAACTGGGTTATAATGATAATACAGAAATTTTGTCGGGAATCAAATAAAGAGGGGTTTCAATGTCACAGGGTTCAATATAAGTGGATTTGGCTGTAACTTTTAAAACTTGTTATATATTATCATCAAATTCAAAATCATTGATGATGGAACAAACCTATAATTAAATCCACATACACAAAGAGCTTATGTCATTTTAGTAATTGTTGAGTAACTTTTTCACATAATAATGTATTGTTTTCAAATTGCAAGTATAGTTTATATCTCTTGCTCTTGTACCTCATAATATTCTTATGGTTTTTTGTATCTCCAAAGTTGCCCTGCGGATATAGCCGAAGATTTGAGTGTGTAAGGAACTACTATAGTGGAAAATGTCGTTGTCGTAAGTATTGGTGGAATTCTAAAATTAGATCCGTGGTTTTGTACGTAAATGAACAAACTACTGAATCAATCTCATTAAAGTTCATACGTATCCTTCACGCGAAAGATGTTTTCTGGGTATATAATTTTGTTTGTTTATTCAATCCAAAAACACATCCCATATTTTTGTTTTAATTTATGGTGAGTAATTACCCTATCTTCAAGTTGTTCATTGTTTAAACTATAAAGCAAGTAGTCTTGTAACACATCAGGATTAGTATTGGATTTCTCTTATACCGCTGGAATCGATTAACATCCTTATTTTATCACACCTAGAACTAGAATCAGCCAATAGCGTTGCTGTATTCCTGTCACAGGGTGACCTACTATGAGCCTAAAATAGCTTACTAAAATAATAGTAATTAAATAGTAATGAATACTACGCAACACCTTCGATTAAATAACGTAAATACACCTTTGTAGCAAATAAACTAATAAACAATATACGCATTAATTAGTCATGTTTCTGGTCATTGAAGAAATCCTCTTATTTTGAGAAATCACCCGTGTTTACAAATAGACGCTCGAGGTCTTTGAATATTACTTTCTGGTAATTGCAATAAAAATAAAATGGTCAAAGGAACTTCCAAAAAAGTGGAAGCAGAATATATTAAAATTAATGTCCTTTGAACAGAACGACAGGCGTGTGGATGCTGTTAAAGTATTTTAGACATTGTCTATTTCAAATAGCAATCGATTAATAATGACGTAACGTCCTGAATAAGTTACGGAAGTCGTTTCAAATTATTTAAATGTCCAATTTATAACTATTTGTGTTCGATTTATGTTTTCGGCTAAATCGCTATAAAGCTTGTTATTGACGTACTTCGAACCCGTCGTAAGTTTGTAAAATCAGTAGGAATCTATGCATTTTGCAAACCTACTATGCGTCCGAAGTACGTCAGTAACAAATCTTATAACACACACACACACACACACACACACACACACACACACACAGAGATATATATATATCGCTATAAAGCTTGTAATTGACGTACTTCGAACCCGTCGTAAGTTCCGCAAAATCCGTAGGAATCTATGCATTTTGCAAACCTACTATGCGTCCAAAGTACGTCAGTAACAAATCTTATAACTAATAAATATATAAAACTAAATTTATAAATGCTTTCATTTGTTTATTATTTTGAGTTTAGCTTCTTGTACGATTACAGGTGAATTTAACATGTTGTGACTTAACAGATTCAATTAATTTTGTAGTTTATTATTATTTTCACTTAGTTCTATTCACATTCCGTTCGTAGTGTAGTTTTAGTTTTTTTACTTATCCATTAGTCTGGTTTCAATTTTGTAACGTGATCATCTTATACATGTAACATGTAGCATTTCTTTCATTTTCCGATGATGTGTATGAATGTGTATTTGCGTGCGAGTGTGTGTGTGTGTGTGTGTGTGTGTGTGTGTGTGTGTGTGTGTGTGTGTGTGTGTGTGTGTGTGTGTGTGTGTGTGTGTGTGTGTGAAGGTTTTTTATGTTATTATAATCATTTGTCCTGAGGAAGGGGAAGATGTTTCCAAAAAAATCACTTAAATTTTGTCCGTGTCGTTAATCATTTACATACTTTATATATTCTTTTCATGACTTGTATGTATTGCTTAGATCCGATACCCTAGGATATAAAGTGTTGTTGGTATTAGTGTTTTGTATGTATATATATATATATATATATATATATATATATATATATATATATATATATATATATATATATATATATATATATATATATATATATATATTTATTTATTTATTTAAAAAGAAGAGTTCAATATACAGATTATTTATTTTTAATTAATTAATTTGACCGTTTGTTATTGTTTAAATTTTAGAATGGCGTCCATATAAAGGGCACAACTGGCAAGGCGTAAGCATTGAAGTTTGACGAGGGTACTATCGCCTGATGTAAGCTGACTGTCGCTTAACTGCAACTACAAAACGATTAAGTCTTATTTTATCTAATAATAAAGGACATCTGAACGTATCAATTAACTTTTTACTTTTGTACTTACAGCATCGTTTGTAAAGTATTTCTCTGACATTCAGAAAACGAAAAAAAAAATAGTATATGAATGTTACTAAAAAGCATACGCCAGTTTATAAACAAAAATCATTGTGAAAGCATACACACACAAACATACAGTCACTCAAAGTAAAAATGAAGAGGTACTTATGGATAATCGGACTCAAAATCCATTATAATACGACAGATGTCAAATGGAAACCCCTCAAGTTCGGTGAAAACATCAAGCTCGGTTAGAATGTCATTAGTTTAAGATCTGATTGGCAAAACGGATTCACTGTATATGGTCGTGAATACTATCTAACATTCCTGAGAGGGGGGTTCATATTGTTTAACAATATACTCGTATCGACCACAAAACTACGTAGCAATTGTATTTTTGTGTTGAGGCCATTGTTATTTCTACCTTTTCATCGAATTGACCTTTTCATCGAACTCGTTTCCATAGAACATTTGCAACGGGTGTGGTAAGCTGGCAGGGGACGCTGACCTCTTCCGGATACCCAGTCCTCTCCCGTTTGGTATTCGCAATTCTTCGTCATGTTTAGACCATTTTTATATCTAATTTGTAGTAATCTAATGGGCTTGGAGTTTCGATTATACATTGGTTCTTCTTAATTTTTCCTTAGTGACGATTTCAAACGTGCATCAACTTGAACCTGTGTAAGTAGTTTACTGGCAAATCGGAATAAAACATTCACAAGGGGAGCATGTCTTGGTATGACGTATGAGTTGTGAAATGAAAACGCCATAGGCAGGGGAAGATGGAATATTACTATTCAGGAACGGAATGTTCGTTATATGGAAATTTAATTCATCACTTTTGTCATTAAGGGAGGTGTGAAGTTGACCGTCATTCCCAACTGACAGGAGTAAATCTCGGTAAGAAGCAAATCTATTACTCCCTATCATCTATCTAAGGATCAATAGGGTACAGCTGACCAAGGTAATTCTAAATTATTTATATACAGGACGTCGTCGATACACCTGTAGGTACAACTGAACCGAGATGCTAACTATTTATTTCCTGTGGAGAACAGAGACTGTAAAAAAATCCGCTCCATATGCATACAAGAAGATGCCAGCCAGGAGAGAGGCACAATTGGTACCCATAGGAATGACGACCATTTATTGTAAAACCTTTCCCACAAACACCACGACTAGAAACCCCAGCATATTGATGATAGTGTCATCAGTATACTTACAACTTGTTATATTCAAAGTGTAGGAAATTTTATTTTAAGTCCACAGTGTAGGGATGTCAATGTGAAAGAACTTTTTAATTCTAATCTAAGACATAAGCGAAGTCACGGGCATCGTTAATACAATAGACCCAAAGTATATGATGTCAATTTTTTATCTCTTTTACCTTACGTTTAACATAAACTTGGGCCTTCAACACATTCGCAGCAAACTTTATTTTTCTTTAAACTTAAGTTTACAAATAAAGGTATAGACGCTCTGAACATAGGCAATGTTCTAAATCACAAAACAGTCCCGTGTTCCGCAATATTTTAAATAGAAGACCACGCCTTGCATTTCTTATAGTTATACACCTAGCATCGCATACACGCTATTCAATTACAAATGGGGTTTTGCATTGCCTATCTTCGACATAACGCCGTCACATGTCCATCTGCATCATCTCCCTTCAAATATAATCCTATCGGGTATGTCATCACCGGCGACGTTTCTATTGTTGAAAATCTTATTTTAAGAGGTCCAAAATACCGCGAATCCCATTTTATTAATTGTCGACATAATTTCAGTTTGGTTATGAATACTGTCGAAGATTATGCCAGACGATGGGCCAAACACGAAGACGTGGAACCAGACATTTTGTCTGAATGGCTAAAAGCTATACGATGGTTGATAAAATCTCGTATTCGAAAACTTTAATGAACTATGAAAGCACGTTATCCCTCTGTATTAAGGGGCGCCACGTGGGACAGGTACATTTTGTGGATTTTCCGGATACAAACTTTCCGTTTTATCACAAAATTCAATTTTGTGCCACAATAATCAATTCCGTGTAACAAAATTCAATTGTTTGCCACAGGAATAAATTTTTTGTCACAGAATTCAATTTTGTGACAAAATTGAAAGTTTTTGTAGAGAAATGGAAACTAACCTGTCCCACATGGCGCCATGAGGGCGCCATGTCGGACATTTCTAAATTATGTCCACAAAATCCATTTATATAAACTTTCACTTTTGTGCACAAAAGTCAATTCTGTGACACAAAACTTAATTCTATGTCAAAAATTCAATTCTGTAACAAAAAATTCAATTTTGTCAGCCCATTCCCATAGTATTCGATTCTGTTGCCCAAATATTATGTTAAGTATGTAAATAAGCTCGCATAATTTGGTCGAGATGTTATCTTGATTTGGCTGAAAGCTAGATCCAGGCCGTTTTATTAGATGGTGGTGTAGATATGTCTATCTTCATGATGATGACGTATTATGCTTTTAGTTAATCTGTGCACATGAATGTTCATAAATATTTCATTGAAAAAATACATTATCCCGTAATGGACCTGCCTCCTTTACACGCCATAGATTTCGCTCCACATGTTGAATAACATAGCCAGTTTTGAAATTTTTGGCATCGCAAAAAATTGACCTAGAAAAACTATAGTCTTTTCACTCTTTATGGACGGTGCATCTTTACCCGTTGTCATCGGTAATCACAATTAAAAAAGTTATTGTACATCAAGTACAAGTAGTAAAAGTAGAAAAAAAATGTTTGGTAAGCACAGATGATGTCCTTTTAAGTGCCACGCCTGCACTGACACAGGAACTCAGTTTTACATGTAAATCTGGGAGACCCATGACATTCACTTCATTTGACAAAGGGACAGTTTTTATTTTTGTTAAAAAGTCCTTGGTAATTGTATGACCCATTACCAGGAATCAAAACCTGGGACCTTCTGCTTGTCAGTTGAACGCTCTACCAATAGTCCACTGCAAGTTCTGTCATTTCTGTATCCTAATATACATGTACATCAGGGATGAGGAAATCCTATGCTTGACCTGTTATGTTTACTATCTGGACAAGTGAGTTTTTTAGTTTGTTTGTCAATGAAGTGCATTATAAAGAGCAAAACAACATACATCTAGAGTTCAAAATATTATTGTACAAAAAAAAAAAAAAAAAAAAAAAAAAAAAAAAAATTCCGGATTATGGTTTGACTAGTACCTGGCTCGCATTTATTGCTAAAAATACATTTTATCATAATCAAATTGTGAAAAAAGTTGTGTACAAATGACATAGTAGGTATTAGCATGTGTAAATAATGTGTGGTATGTGCTATTATGGGGTAGTATCTGTTATTATGGGGTAGTATGTGGTTGTGTATCGAAACAACACAAACAATTCCGTTACGGTTTCACTACTAGATTTATCTATCCGAATCTAATTGCTAAATCATGTTCATTATCGAAAATAATTTGATAATTTGTGTTAAAATGACAAATATAATAGTAGTATATAGTATCACGTGTTAATACTGAGCAGTGTGTGGTAGTATGGGGTAGTCTGTGGTATATGTGGTAGTATGAGGTATATCGACGCGCCCTTCAGAAGCTCTCTTGATTTTTATTGAGCCAATCGTAGCCTTTGTTACATGAGTGTGCCATATTTGGGCCACAAAATCGAAAAATATGCAAATGAGCTATTAAAAATGAGTTTTTTGACACAGAATTGTCTTTAATGTAAAGTTTGTTGGGGTATATTGTGAAACATGATTTTAATTTTATTTACAATATTTCAATATCTACAAAGAAGTGAGGTCCCATGTCACTCTAGGGCCCATTGCAACAACACGCATTCTCTTACACCTTGTTTATCAGCCCTGTGCTAGCACTTCCCTTTAGAGGACATTACATTTTATCATGCATAACTATATATCCGCTTCTTGAGCACAATACATAAATGTTTAGCCGAAATATTTACATGTCGATAAAAATTTTATTTCTCTACATACTTTTTTTTTTACAAATTGTTAAATTAGATGGACAATAGATATTAAATTATATACCTAACAATAGCATAATACTGCAATCAAATGAGGATGTAGATTTTCTTTGTTTAAATGGGAAAACATCATTAGCATATCTAAATTAAAATTCAGTTTAAAGTCACAGCTAGCTTTATAGCCTTTTCTAACTAACAATTTTTAGTTTTATAAACTTACATTGCGACACGTGTTGTCATAGTGGAAAAGTATATACATGTATAAACAGTGGATGAAATAGATAAGATAACACTAATATATTATCTAATCTATTTGATAACGTTGGACTTTTAATAACTTTATATAAATATATATATATATATATATATATATATATATATATATATATATATATATATATATATATATATATATATATATATATATATATATTTAGTATAGGAATTATGACATCGTTATATAACAACTTCTGTGAATTTGTGTGTTAAATGCTATTAACCGAAAAGAAGCATTGTGATCACATAATATTGGATATTTAAATGTCCGGCACACGTTTTAGCGACAGTGTCTGCCGTCAGTGACTACTAAACTCTGATTTTGATACGTAATGAGGAAAGGAAACATGGAATAAAGAATAGGAAAATGTAATGTTATGGCATTATGTAATATGAACTTTAGAAGAATGGTTTCTTTAAATTTTCTAAAAGCTATTTGGATTGATAGTAACAAAACTTTTACTGAAAAACGTAAATACTTTCTGGTTCTAAATATTTATATATGGTAACTTAAACTGCATCGGAGATGGTTGGACGATGAACGTATGAACAATACACAAAAAGCAACAACATAAAAAAGCAAGAGGCCAAATGGGCGTGAACGGTCACTTAAGAAACATTTCCTATCAAATACGGTTACCACTAGTCCACTGGTTCTTGGGAAGAATTCGACAAAAAACTTATATTTTCTATCTACTTAGGTGTATGTGACTTTGACCTTTGACTTAATACCTTGCAATTTTGTCAAAATGATCCTTACATAATTCTAACACCTTACTCATATCTTTGTATACAAAATGTTAATCAGTATTGACTTATTAAGCCCCTTTGTATAAAACTGAATAGTATGTTTTTAAGCGCCCCAAGGGGCTCGTTTATTGACATATTTCTTTTTCATTCATATGTTTTACATATTGACAGTACAATCATTCATATATAATTTGAAAGTTATCTCGTCATTTATTCATGGGAAGAAGATTGTTAAAGATGTACCACGATTTGTTTTCTTTTTGTCCCTTTTGGGACACTTTTAGGATATAGTCCTTTTTCCTTCGTAAACTTTATGTGGCTTCACATGGTAATTCTACATGCCAAACGGTGTTCAAATGGCAAATTTATTCTGGAGAAGAAGTAAAACTATCTCAAATTTGGCAAATTTCTTTTATTTTATGTTTTTTTAGACCTTTGACTCCACGACCTTGATATTTTTCCAAAATAATCCTCATACAATTCCTGACAACTTCCTCGTATTTCTTTGTATACACAAAGTCAATTAGGTTTGAGTTATGAAGCCATTTGTATACATGAGTGTTCATGAGAAGATTTTTAAATATTTGGTCCTTTTTGGTCCCTTATGGGGCCCCTATAGATCATAGCTTCCTCTTGCAAACTGTATGCGGCTTCTCAATGGGATGCTACATGCCAAGTTTGCATAAACTGGCGCACTGGTCTAAAATATGTAAATGTTAACGACGGACGATGAACGACGACCGACAAAAGACAATCGCAAAAGTTCACCATGAACATTTGGTTCGCGTGACCTAAAAAGGCCAAGGATTGAAATTGAGCAATTATCAAAAATGCCACAAAAATAAGTCAATTAAAAAGGCACGATATCAAATTAAATAAATTACACAAATCATTGATATTTATAGGTTCAATATCTGTTCATCCTAAAGAAATTACACCAATGTAACGAAAGTGCAATGTGTAAGTTAATATATAAAACCCACAGTGTAGCAATCAATCAAAATGCGATATTTGAAAAATTATTAATACCATCACGGGCAAACATATGCGTTTTTGCATATCCATCTGTTTTATATTACATTTGTTATCTGTAGAATGTATAGGTGCATTTTTTTTATGAACTATATCTATAAAAAGGTACTTGAATATTGCCAACCACATACAGAGCTCGAGTGTTTAAAAAAGAAGGGTAAGTGATATGATTTTGTCCTATGATTCAGTACAACTATTTTGAAAATTATGCAAAAAACTTCAAATGTCGACTTGAAATAAATCGTGTTGTGACTTATATTGAGTGATCCGTTGTGCAATACAATTTAATTAAATAAAAGGTATATATAATACCCGAATTATTGGAAACTACAATCATGTTGATGATGCTTGCAATAATAATAATAGTTACAATGGTTCCATTCACATTATGAATTAATTCAGGTATGCACCGCTTGATATTCTGCGAATAACATAAAAAAATGTAATATTGCATAACATGGTATTGCACATGGTCTATTTTTGTTGAGATATATATGCTACAGAAATCCAACACAAGTGCTTTACAAGTATATATATATATATATATATATATATATATATATATATATATATATATATATATATATATATATATATATATATATATATATATATATATATATATTAATGATTTAAACATCTTTTTCTCATTTAAACGTATTCTTCATTTAAATTTAGTTGAGATTAATGTGATTTTGGTGCAATTAAGCTAAATTAAATTGAAAAAAACTTAAATGATAAATGTTATGTTTGAGTAAAACTAGGTTTAACTCATTCATGTGGTTTTAGTTTAACAATTTTTCATCTTGTGTTATTATTTCTTTTTAAAGTGTAAAATGATGAAACAGAACATTGGTTTTATCGTTCTCCTGATTCTTGGTTGTTTTTTATTTGTGGAATCCGGAATCCGGAACTGTAGCATCAGTAAGTTAATAAGTTAAGTTTGTCTATCTGCAGATCCAATAATTATTATTGAACAGATAACCAAACTTCATATAATGTTTTAATTTTACGTGAGTAGTAGATAATAGTAGATATTTCATATCAGTTAGCGGATGCTTGCTCCTCCATGGCACTAGATCCCACCTCTTGATTTCCAGAGGTCCGTGTTTGCCATATTTATCAGATTTGCATCTATATCTTGGACATCCTATAGGTTAATACTTTGGTGTCTGAGATTTGATATATTACATTATTTGATAACGATTTATATGATTTGCATTGTCAACTAATATAGAGTAAGATTATTCCTATCTAGATGTATGATTCACAAACAAAAGAAAAAAAATACAATAGGCGATTCAGTTTAGAACGCAAAAATCTATAGCAATATGGTGTTGGTATAATTGTTCAATTGCCTATGTCTTGTGGACTAAAATGAATAGGGACATACTTTTTATGCAATATAGTTGTCAAAAGTGGAAGTGATGTTATTAAGTTTGCTATGACGCATTCATGATTTTATGTAGGATCTAAACAATTTGATGGAATGAACTTATATGTAAAATTCCATGGATCTCATGGTGAAAATGGCGATAAATATTGGATAGCATAACAAATATTTACTGTTCCCTAATGAAGGTAATGTAACCGAACATTGAAATATAGAGTCATATTATGTCATTTGAATAACGTCATTCTTTTGTAAATTTATATGTACTTATTTGTTTCTTTTTTACTTTTACGATTTTTATGTCATTTGGTTTTATTTCACGCCACATCCAAACGTTTTTTACATAAAAGTCGGTGAAGAACGTTTTTGAATAGCGAGGAGAAAAGTCAGTTTACAAAACAACCTGGAAAACCTGCATTCTCTTGCAATAAACTGAAGTTCCAGTTGGACTTATACATGCATTGAATACAGTTGTGTGCACCACGTTTAAAGTATATTACCCTCACCACTCGGTCATGGGACCACGTCCTTCCTGGTCATTTTCTTTCGGGAGGATAAATATATTCCAGTTGCAAACTATAGGATGCATATCAAGAAATAAAAAACGGAATACCGTAGAAATGATGAGAATGATGATTGTTTTACGTTATTTGTTGGAAGTTATTCTTATTGCAGGAGTAAGATTGAAAAGTTATATAATCTTTAATTTGCAGGGTGTCATTTTGGCTGTTGTTCGGTAAGTACAAACACTTATAAATAACGTCCCCGTGTGCATGCCTTTTTTCTTCCTTTTCTGTTTCTGCTTTCCCCTCTTTTTCATATCGCGTTTTGTTTTTTTGTTGTTTATGTTTGTTGTTGTTGTTGTTGTTGATGATGGTGATGATGATGATGATGATGATGATGATAATGGTGATGATGATGATGGTGTTTGTAGTGGTTGTCTCCTCCTCTTCGTCATCATTATCATCATCATCACTTGTGTCACAAGATATAAATAACCATCTTTTGAATTTACTAATTTACATTTTGTATATACATAATACAATTGCAGTCAAACCCGGATATATTAAAATCAGGGAGGGGTGCATTTCGCTAAAATAAACAAGGAGTTCAATATAATTGGGGTATAATAGTAATAGAGAAAGTTGACTGGTAATCAAACTTATTTCAAAGTTCAACGAAGAGTTCAATACAAGCGGGTTGGACTGTAAGTGTAAATTGTTTACATGTTGTAATTGGATTTTAAATTGTTGATGAAATTTACTATATAAACAAACCCACACGTGTACACACAATCAAAAAGCTAAAAGCCCGAAAAGAATGAAAACCATTTTACTTGATTGGTAATTAACATCTTTTAACAAAATTATGTATTGTTTTCATAATAAGATACAATTCATGTTGAATTTTTTTGTATATTCACAGCTGCCCTGCGGATATAGCCGAAAATTTGAGTGTGTAAGGAATTACTATAATGGCGAATGTTGTTGTCGTAAGTATTGATGAAATTCTAAGATTAAATCCGTGTTTTACTATGGGCTGTGTTGACTCTCTACCAAATAAATCGCGTTAAAGTACATATGTATGCTATACTCAAATGATGTAATTCCTTTTCTATATTTTTCGTACGATTATATACGCAATCCCAACACACAAATAATGATACCCATTCCCAATCTTTTTGAAAGATGATACTATTGTTTACTAAAATATATTTTTAATGTGCATATAAGGTTTTGATTTTACTTCTCTCAGTAAGTATTAGTCGTAGAAGCTATACGCCATAACATTATATTGTGACGTCATAACACGTGCATCCTGTCGACATCCTAGCGGTTCATAAAAATAATTACCGGCGAAAACAGAAGGAAGTAAAATAAAAATCCGGATAGAAAAGTAAATCGTGCTAATATGTGGTTGTATATCTTACAGAGAAAAAGAAATGGCATGACGTGGGTGGACGAAGATAAGACGATTTGTATTGAGCAATTATAGCAGATACAGCACATCGGCGATATATACATCACATATTAACAGCCAGAACTTTCTTCAGATATTCAACGATATTCTATTTTTGTAGCTGAGCTGTGTTAAAGAATAAATATTTCTTCAGTGGATCATTGATACATTAATTTTACTCTTAAATGTAATCAAGTTATAATATAAGACAAAATGTAAGAATAATACGACTTTAAATGTCGACAGTCAACGGTGATGAGAAATATGACGACATAGAGACGGACAAGTATGATACACAAAACTCCGTAACTTCATCAGAATGTTTCATTTATCTATCTATCTATCTTTTTATCTATCTATCTATCTATCTATCTATCTATCTATCTATCTATCTATCTATCTATCTATCTATCTATCTATCTATCTTTCTATCTATCTATCTATGTATGTATCCATCTATCTATCTATCTATCTATTTATCTATCTATCTATCTGTGTATCTGTCTGCCTGGCTGTCTGTTTGTCCATATAACTATCTATCAACCTGTGGCTGGCTGTCGGTCTATCTAACTACCTATCTATCTATCTATTCGTCTTTCTATCTATCTATCTGTGGGTGGTTGTCTGTTTGTCTATCTATTCATTGATCTATATATCGGTCTTTCTATCTACCTACCTATCCATCGATCTATCTAGATATAGATATATAGATATCAATCACCGTCAACAAGTAGTGTGAAATATTCAAGTGCTCCGTCCATTTTCAAATACAATACTCTCGGGCATATGTTATCGGTGATTCTCAAAAACCCTTTAAGAGGTCCACAATTCTACACTGCCCATTCTTTTGATTGGCGACGGAGTTTAGTTATGGTTTGTGTCGATAATTGTACCAAGCGATGGACAACAGGTGACGGCGAGACACTAGACACTTTGTCTGAATGGTTAAAAATTAAAAGGTGATTGATTAGATATCGCGTAATGAATCTCTTGGAAACAATAAAACGTGTTATGTTGCTGTAATTAGTTATCAAGAAGTGATTGCAGTGCTATTACATCAATTCAATAGTTTACGATCTTTATACTATCTATATATCACCTCTGTAAGGAAATTTAAACGACATACTTTTAAGACTAAACGTGGTACCCGCAAAATACCTTGTCATTAATTACTTTGAAAC
The DNA here is from genome assembly GCA_030159075.1 of Atrina japonica. NCBI lineage: Eukaryota > Metazoa > Mollusca > Bivalvia > Pterioida > Pinnidae > Atrina > Atrina japonica. The sequence continues at coordinate 90,396 of BROG01000714.1, read as the reverse complement.
TCATTGAACACCACCAGATAAAACACATAAATATACTGACTTATAAACAACATAGATTTTGAAAAACATGGAAAATTGATATGCAGTCATTGGAGACCAGTGTCCAGTATCACTACAGGTCGTAACTTTACGTGTAGACATAAATGTAGATGTATCTGTAACGTACGTGTAAAGTGAGCTTCACTAAAGGTCGTATCTGTCCTTATTCGTATAAACTTACGTCTGAGTTTACGTCTGCTCAAAACTACTATTGTCACACGTTACAAGTGTTAGTTAACGTGTAAGCATGTATATACGACCTTTAGTGTAACTTAAAATATGCACTAGTAAATACAATCGTAAATCGAGTTAAATCTAAACTGACGTCTACGTTTACGGGCAAAGTCACGGCCTTTAGTGAAACTTGCACCAGGTAGCAAGCCGTCGGCCTTCCCATTGTGTCTCTTTATTGTCCGACATATTCCCTTATTTGTATCAAGCTGATTCCATACAAAGGTATCTGAATCAAAAGAGAAAATGCTAACTGTGTCCTTTACTTGACATTTAAATATATTGACGACGTCATGTCAATACTGTCAATGATGACAATTTAATATACGAATATCAATTAGATATATCCCAGAGACTTAGATATTGAAGACATAACAGAATCAAACACTTGTGCCTCCTACTTGCACGTTTTACTCACTACAAGCACAGCAAGAAGTTAATAACCAAGCTGTACGACAAGTGTGATTATCTTGAATTTTGAACTGTCCATTTTGCACAGTTATATAGTAATACCTATCTACCCTCTGTAGATGGTGTTTATGTCTCGAAAATGATAGGACATGTAATGGGGTATTCAGCATATGATAATGTCATGAGATATTCTGTCGTTTTGTTAGTCAGACTTATCTCCCATGTCAACAGATATCGATTGTGACGTCATATCTTTACGTGAGAATAAAACGTCGTTCTCACACAAACATATGACGTCACAATTGAGAACTTTTCTCATTTTACGCACAAATAAATGACATTACAATCGATACCTGCCGACAAGGGAGATAACTCTAACTAGCCAAAAAACTAATAAAAGCAACCTACTTACTAATAAGACGTTATCATAATGCTATCAAAATGTGCGTTCAATGTCAGTATTTCACCAATTTAAGAAGTTCGTGTTTGTCCAATGTTCCCAGACTAGTATATTTTTATCTAGATCTTTCAAGATTAATGCTTTGGTATCTTTGAGTTTTATATTTTAAAACATTCGTATCCATTTTTCCATAATTGTATCAAGTCAAAAGAGACAAAATGCCTAATGTTTCTACATGTCCAGATATCCTTGTCTAAACATGGATAATTTTCATTAACCAGTATATTGCGATTTTTTTTATTTCTTTCCTCAAAGTCATAGTGATAAAAAAGTAAACAGTCGAATTAAACTATTAAATTGCTTTTAATATTCCATAACGTTCGACTCAAGCTCTATCGTTTTAAAATATATTGCAGGTGCAATTTAGCGACAGTCAGCTTTCAACACGGAGAAATATTCTCATCAAACGTCAAAACCTATTTCAAACGCCATTCCATTCTTTTATATGGCCGCCATTCTAAAATTTATAAAATGATAAACGAGAACATTAACTATGTAGATGATATTAAAATTTGATGCAGCAAAATTATTTGTTAATATGGAATAAATATACTTATTTGTGTACGAATATAAAATATAAGTCTTCAGGTTGGCCAGGATACAAATCTGGTGATATTGGACAAACGCCAAAATCCAGAGGTGTGATCAGGTTTCCTTGAGGAGTATGCATCCCCTGTTGAACGGTCAAGTGTTTTCACGCAAAATATCAAATTCCTTATCATTTCGTATCAAGCCTGTTTAATGTTAATGCATAGATTTTTATCACATCCTAACTGGTTCATAATTATACTAACTAGACTTCATCAGCTCAGCTCCGTCAAATACTTAGAGTTTTAATTGCTTCCTGAATTTAGTTTTCATCCCTTTTTCCCTGAAGGACACCACTGTGAGAACAAGTAGATCGTTTTTTTAACGCGACGTCATGAAAGTTAAAGGTTGGTATAATGAATCTCCAAGCGTTTCACAAAGTTAAATGTTCAATTGTATGTTCGATGTTGTTTGCTGAGTCGTCTTTGACGATTATGACGAGGATTTGTTCCTCAATTATTTCATTTCAATTATAATTGTGGATTGATGGCGTATGTCAACAGGAAATGGTCACTGTTGTACGATACCTGATCCCATGTCTGGGCTGCCAAGTGTCCGGGTGTAACAAATTGCAGAGTTTGAATTGCATGTTGCCTAACCTTTCAATTAATGTTTTGGCATATAGACACAGACGGGAAATTCACAACTAAGTTACACGACAAACGCGACGATTTCGGCTTTTTCATTGTAATTTTTCTACATTTAAGCAGTAATATCCCATAATCACCCACATATGGGATTTATATTTCACAAATTATCCGATATGCCATGACGTGTTCAACATATGGACTTTCATACACAGAGGTAAACTATTCACTGACAAATTATTGACAAAGGGATATCGAAAATTGCGTTTGATTTCAACGTTCCGCAAGTTTTACAGTCGGTATAATAGTCTTGTTTGCGATTACTCTGTTTCACTAAGTAAATGTTGAGTTGCTTGTCCAATGGCGCTTGTTGAGACGTCTGTTCCAATTATGACGAAGATTCGTTCCTCACGTATTTCATTTTAATTTGACTTGGACTCATGGCGGGTGTGACCTGTCGACAGGGGGTGCTTACTCCTCCATGGCACCTGATCACACCTCTTGATTTCAAGAGGACCATGTTTGTCCATTTTTTACAAGATTTGTACCTATATCCTGGGCATCCTAATGATTTATACTTTGGTATCTGAGACTTTTTATATATATTGGCATCTATGGTTTTATATATGTATTGAAAAGATTCCGCACAGAAGAATATAATGATGATATGCTATCCTGCAAAGCAGGATGGAGTCCCGTGAACCCTTTCCTGACCTGGAGGAGTTTCGGTTTAGGTGGTAGAGCATAACGCATTAAAATTACACTGTCAGGTGCAATCGTTTTACTTGCCACATACAATTGTCCGATTTACATAATTTGAAATCTCAGAACAACCTTTTCCTGATCATTTGGTCGATTCTAAATACTTTTCGGGTGTGATAGACTTCACGAGGAATGCATTACAAACAGATTAACGGTATGTATGATGGCAAGAAGGACCGATTTGCTAGTGTTATTTTATTGTATTACCTAAAATTTAAATTTGTCCGTGTCAAAACAAGGTTCTCAAATCTCCACCGCGCAAAGGCTATATGAATTGTACTATATCCAGCGAGAAATAAAACATTTTCCCGTAAAGCTCGTCATAACGAATATTAGAAGGTTACACAGCCCTACCAAGTTATGTAAATCGGAAAATAGATGTACCACACTGTGATGTTACAATGGCAGGCAGCATACTTTGATACGAGTTTTCAATTTCAATTTGAATTTCAATTTCCATTTGCGAAAGTGAAAATACTTACTGCAACAACATGACCCCGTAATGATATTCCTCTCACATTTAAAGAAAGGATGAAAACCACATGGCGGCTGTAGAAAGATATCAGAGATGTGCTATCATAACGAATTATAGAACAAATTATTGTAGTCCAAATACTTAGTACCAATTAAAATACACATATATAATTTTGGAGAACAAAAGCCATTTCCCAAATGATCAAAATGATAACACAGTGTTACACCGTTTATCAATTTGATTCGTCAGTAGGGTGGTATAAACATCGATGTCCCTCTGTATTCATATCATATATTTAGGTAAAATACTTTTGTTCTCAAAAATGTATCCAGAAAAATAAGTTTAACATGTAATGTTACCATTCGTTTTTTATTTAACAAAATATAAAGATTATTTTAACATATAATTCAATCTGTAATAGTAACGCCAGTGTTTATACATCTGTAGAAGGAATCAATTTAAGGGCTGATTTACTGAAAAAATAACAGATAAATACATTTAACATGGAACTAGCATCTGTCCCGAATTTATGATACTTTATGATTTGGCAGATTCAGGGACAAATATTGTTTTATGTGCTTGTACATTGAACTTACCAAACAGCATTTAAAATGACAATCTGAAAGTTTATATATATATATATATATATATATATATATATATATATATATATATATATATATATATATATATATATATATATATATATATATATAGATTATTTAATATTTAAATACAGAAGATAAATTAGTGAAGTATCAATATCTGCTTTTCTGTAACATTCACCATACGTTTATTGCTTTGATTTTACGACAGTTTCCCGTTTCAAAGACAGTCACCATTGAAACTCCTTTCTATCAGAATTTTTCAAAAAAATATTTTTACAGAATAATTATGTGGAACATTAGGCATGCAATCTGCTTAAACCTCCTGATATGCTTTTAAGCCTCAAACTCTGAGAGAGAGAGAGAGAGAGAGAGAGAGAGAGAGAGAGAGAGAGAGAGAGAGAGAGAGAGAGAGAGAGAGAGAGAGAGAGAGAGAGCGAAGAGAGAGAGAGAGAGAGAGAGAGAGAGAGAGAGAGAGAGAGAGAGAGAGAGAGAGAGAGAGAGAGAGAGAGAGAGAGAGAGAGATTTTCAACTGGTACCGAAATACCTGGTACTAGGTTTGTGTATACCATCGGGGACTCAAACAGTCCACCAGCAGTGGCAACGACCGAATGGTTATAAATATTATAAACATAATACCAAAATTATAGTGTTCAAGACGATCGTTTCTGTCAATTAGATTTCATCAGTTGAGGGCCAATTAAGAAGAAAATCTCTTATTTTTAATGAGAGATAGTTATGGATGATAAATATTAAACGACGATCGTTTCTGTCGATTAGATTTCATCAGTTGAGCGCCAATTAACAATAAAATCTCTTATTTTTAATGAGAGATAGTTATGAATGATAAATATTATATTTTTGATGATTCTTAATTTCAGACATAATAACAACAACAAAAAGAAATAATATTTCACAGAGTCAATTAGAATCTCGATAAACTTGCCGAGTCTACAATTATGGAACCCTGCTTCCACTGACAGTAAATTTCCTAGAACCAGGAGAGAGATGAATACACCGTTGATTGGCATCATTCTTAATTCGTCGACGAACTGGGTCCAGAAAATACTTGTAAGTTAACCTGTAAAATGAGATTTACAATGTGATTAGAAAAGTATTACAATATATAGTAAAAGCCATATTTTGAACAGGAGTTTAAAGCGATATGAGTTGTTGTACGTGAAAAAAAAATCACATACCCATTTTATGTGATATTCTATCTCATATATATTCCAAAGAGAACATCTGGTGGTTAAAATAACAAATGCATGTGTACAATTGCAACAATCTTGCCAAATGTAACCCGTAATATCAGTTATTTTTTTTTGTCCGCTATACTTTGAGCATTGCAAATTAACTTTCGGTAAATTTTTACGAAGATTACCGAGTGACCAATGAACACGTGCTATTTGCAGTTAATGTACATTCTATTCTTATTACCCTTTGCGTTTATTTTCGTACATCATCATTTCATACCTAAATTAGGCAAAGTTTGTCTTTTTCGTCGTTTCCAAACATTCGTTTCTAAAATTGTCCTCGTGCCGGGTATATCGGGTGATCTCGACCCATTTTTAACTCGTCCCATCGCATTCTCGGCTTTATCATTCTTGACACATATGATCATGAGCTGCCAAACTCCACCGGACATGGCGGCACGATTGTAAAAGATGAAGTACGCATACTTTTCATAGTTATATTGTTTTGATTTTGTCAATGTCAGCATTCAGAGTAACATTAAAGATCGGAAAAATTTCTTTTAGTGTCCTGATATATTTATTCATATATTTTCTTCAGGTATTTAAGATAGCGTTGAAAAGCATATGTTTTACATAATACATGCACTTTCCCATAATAATCACGTCCTGTATTTTAAAAATAAATATAAACACATAAAAATCGGCCTACGTAAACGTAGTCCGAGTGCGTAAAGGACCGATATCCCCTGACCGAATTACGAAGTACATTTGATATGGCGAAAGAGTTTATCTGAAAGGTCATTGCTTACGGAAATACAGCTGGATTTTTTAAGGTATGGGAAAACTTAAATTCTAAAAAACAAATAACTTCGAAAAGAAGATCTTTTACAACATTTTACGTGTTTGGTAATGTATTTGAACACACATTTTATCATATTCTCTAGTATATGTCAGGGGACAAAAATAATCATTGTGACAGCTTATATCGCTTTAATTCCATGGGTTGTAATTTTGACTTTTCCCTGTCTTATGAAACGAAGGCGCTTATTTTATTTCATGGATTGGATGCAGCTTGAAATAATATAAAGTCTTGCAAAGACATTCCATAATATATTACCTATATATAAAGTTCCATCGAATATAACTCATTTAATTCACCGATTCATCAACATCGTGATAATAGCGAAATATAATATCGCGAATACACCCCTGTACAGTAACCTGGCCGGTTGGAGTCTCTTGAACCATTTTTGATCTGGAGAAGTTTAAAGTTTAGATCATTATTTGTGTGTAAGTATAGATTAATTATTCGATCTGTTTTGTTAATTTAGCGTGTTTCAGTAAATCGCCATACGAGTATGTTCGGGGATTTAAAACATATAGTCTCCACGTTGTCGGTTTCGGTTCCCGGGTTGGGGATGAAACAGTTTTCAGTGGCATGATATGCACACTATATTATGTCCTTTTTTTCTTCAGAAGGTAATGAAAATGAAGGCTGTCGAAATGTTGAGGGTTGATGCCACATTAAGATGTACATACATGTGCTAGCAAATATATCTTGTAAAAATCCACTAAACATCTGCCTATATGTTCCAATTAACTTTAAGTCAAACAAACCTTATATATATATATATATATATATATATATATATATATATATATATATATGTATGTATGTATTTATCTATGTATCATCTTATCTCTCTAATGCAATTACAAGGTGTGAAATCAACGTTTAAATGTTAGGTTTACTTACCTTACTATAGATGTAAATAAGCTCATAAAATGCATTAACCGTTTCTTTTATAGTTGCATTTCGTATAAAAATGTAAAATAAAAATAACCATTTTGAAAATAATCCAAAAACCGGAAAGAAAGAATACTATTTGTTTTCTATAAACCACAAAACTTAATTTAAATTGGAAATGATTGGAAATAAAAAACACGCATTAAATAAACACCTGTTTAATCTCAATTTAAAATATAAATCTAATTAGATTACATGTATACAGTTGACTAATTGACATGTTTTGCATATTAATTCTTCTGATGTACAAACAAATTAGCTAATTTATCATTACATACGTGTACTGTCTGTGGCAAACATGCGTTGAATTAATATAACCTAGAATATATTCACATTCCTGTTTTCAATAATAATAATAATAATAATAATAATAATAATAATAATAATAATAATAATGATAATAATAATAATAATAATAATAATAATAATAATGATGATGATGATGATGATGATGATGATGATGATGATGATGCATCCTTCTGAACATGTGAGAGATAAATAGCGAATGATGTCTTTGATGATAGAAATCTGCCTCACATAACATATTTTAAAGAAATGTTTGCTTTGTTGTGATGACAAAGTATACTGATATGGTAGCCCATTGTATATAAAAAGTAAATATCAAAGAAGATACAATATCTCCTTTAAGAGGATAATTTTACTATGCTATTTGATAAACGATAAAATCATTCACGAGTACGTATTAAGCATTTTTTCATACGTCGGAATAAGCTGGCTAAATCGTCAATGCGTGACAGGGACTTTACTGTACAGAGTTATGGGATAATCCCGTTAAACTGACACATATTAGCCACATTGTAGCAGAGTAAAAGTGGCGGTGTTGAGGATACGCGTTCTCGCAAATGCCACCGCTCTTGTTGTTCAATGTTGCCCTGGGGCTATGCCTCTCGTGACAACATACTTTATTACATGACTCTCTTATCATCTAGTTTCTGATTGGCTCGTTTCATGCTTTCTGTTCTCACGCAATCGTTATATCAACCCATAGATTGCTTCGTAGATTGATATAACAATCTAACACATCAAGTTCGTACCCTAAAATAGCACAAGGGAATTCCCGAACCAAGGCACGCTCGTAATTCATTGTATAGCTCTATTTAGTGTCAAGGAAGTGACGAGAGTGTAAACAAATCTCGATCTGACTGGTTGGCGAATTCGAGCACCGTTTACTTACATTGGCTGAGACATCATGGATACTAAACATATGTACGAGAGACTTCTATTGCATGAGACCATGGGTAGGAAAGAGCATAGCGATTCGGGACTATGGTTTTACGACGATGAATTGGGCGCAACAGGTACGTGAGTCAGTGTTATCACTTGGTTTCCTCGTCGTCGTCAGTCTTCGTCCTCATCGATAAAGCGTGTATATCTGGAATAATGTTAAACTCAATATCGTGGTCATAATATTTAGAAAATACTGAAGATAACACGAATAATATATGAAAACCAATGCTATAGTCAGTCTCATGACTATGTGGAATGTAGAATTTGGAAAGTTTATTGTTTTTGTAAATGGGCTTTGCAAATAAAAATTACTCAACGATACAGTGAGCTTTTACTGCAATATACATTTTTTTTCATTAATACTACTGGATGGCCGTACATGCTTATGTTTATATCTGCTTGCCTAATGATCTTTTATAAACTAATGTATGAATTTCGTTAATATTAATATTCTTTACCGACGTTTTCTACTCCGTTTGCTCAGAGAAATTCTTCCTGTAAATACAAAAGTTCATTGATGCGTTCAGATGTTCTTTATTATCAAATTATAAAATATCACAGATACCAAAGTATACATCCTCAGGGTGTCCAGGACACAGATACAAATCCCGCAAAAATGCACAAACACGGACCTCTGGATACCAAAAGGTGGGATCAGGTGCCATGGAGGAGTAAGCATACGAATTATAGGTTTAGTAGTTGCAGTTTAGCGAGAGCTTGCTTTTACTACCCTCATCAAACGCCGAGCCAGTCATTTGTTGTTTACAGATGCTATTCTGAAAAAAAAATCTAAACGATACTAAAACAGCAAATCAACTATAGAGATTTATATGCTGCATCTTCATATATATATATATATATATATATATATATATATATATATATATATATATATATATATATATATATATATATATATATATATATATATATATATATATATATATACCGACTGCAATTCCCTTCATTGCAAGTATATAGAGCGATATATTGTATATTCCGGTAAATGCAGTCGCGTGCACCGAGTATTAACTGCTTTACTTTTCAGTGTAAGAATACATCAACGAATCAATAAAGAATAGAATAGCACATGTTTATTTCTTATATATTTAATCTTAAAAGCCATACATTAGGCCTACCACAAAACAAATAAAAATAGAAGTCGGAAACACGAGACTACATCTGTAGCACATTGTACAGCCTACAGGCCCATATCGCGATATATCTAGGTTATGTTATGACCAGAACCACAGACCACCGTCTGGCACAGAAATGAAAGTTCGCTTCATAGTTACAACAGAAAAAAGAGAGTAAGGCCTAGTGCAACTTTGTCAAGCATCTCTTGATAAACAAGTCGATTTGTTTGCCTTCACTGGATATTCCTATCAGAAACAATTCGTCACCCGCATCGTGTGAAATCAGGTCGTGTGAAATAGGCCTACTTGCGTAGGTTACGCACCAATCAGTCATCATGGTTCCCGGCTGCTTGGTAAAAAATGTAAAATAAAATGGCTACTTTCAGTTGTCATGAATGAATATTAGCTGTCTCACTTCTTGTAAGTCACACTCAAACTTTCTATAGTATATCCCATTAATAATATATCAGAATTCAAACGCAAATTCGTTGTATATACATTATACAGCATACTCATGGGCGCGGCCATTTGCATTTTCAATTCTCTTTTGACACATTTAACCTTCCGGTTACCAAGCAGACGAATATTCTAAAATAACTTAAAAACAAATCTGACTCTTATTCAAAATTTTCCATATCACTAGTTTCTTTCAAAATGATACGAAAATAAGAAAATAAACCTTAATTCCATTTAGTATTTCCGGACAGAAAAGGGGAACTACTTCTCGTCTCACACAGCTGTTTAGCTGTTACGTCATATGAAAAAACTCCTACCGCAAAGCCAATTAAATAGGATGAATTTCGTAAACAGCTGACTACAGATTAACAGAAAATGGTAATATATATAGATATAAGGATTGTTTCTCATTTTTTGGACTGCATCGAGTATAAATGCAATGGCTTATGGAAAAAAATTCAATGTGCAGCACTTATATATATATATTAAGAAAAGTGTAGAACATCACAATTATCTACTCATATTTGCTTTGTCCCATTAGCGCTTTCACCGTCGTAGTATCTGTTAAGACAAATATGTAGAACATCACAATTATCTATTAATATTTGCTTTATCCCATTAGCGCTTTCACCGTCGTGGTTCTTCGGACGGAAACTGTCGTTACTAATAGTTAGAATTGTTCATTGTGAAGTTCTACACTTTTCTTAATATCTTTATCGCCTCACAAAGAAAAACAACCATTATATATATATATATATATATATATATATATATATATATATATATATATATATATATATATATATATATATATAATAATATATAATAATAATAATAATAATAACTAGAGCTGAGCTTTTTGCTGAAGCAAAAAGGGGTCATCCGATCATAGCTGAGGCTACAGCTTTGATAAAGCTTCAGCTGAGCAACAGAGCATAGCTCAGAAGCTATGACCCTGAGACCGAAGTCCGATCCACAAAGACAATTTTTGATATTTTGAGTTGAAATGTTGAAAGTGAGCTGTGACCTTGACCTTTCATCGGATGACCTTGAAATTTCACACATATGTTTTTCAGCTCATTTCCTACAAATCATCAACACTAACCTATTGATATTCTATAGCTTTGGGCTATTTTGAGTTGAAATTTTCAATTTGAGCTGTGACCTTGACCTTTTATCGGATGACCTTGAAACTTCACACATGTGTTCTTCAGCTCATTCCCTACAAATCTTCCACACTAACATATATATAAAAGTTCTATAGTTTTTGAGCTATTTTGAGTTGAAATTTTCAATTTGAGCTGTGACCTTGACCTTTGATCCGATGACCTTGAAATTTCACACATATGTTCTTCAGCTCATTCCCTACAAATCATCAACACCAACCTATATATAAATCTTCTATACACTGAGCTATTTTGAGTTGAAATTTTAAATTGGAGCTGTGACCTTGACCTTTCATCGGATGACCTTGAAATTTCACACGTATATTCTTCAGCTCATTCGCTACAAATCATCAACAATAACCTATTATAAAAGTTCTATAGTTTTTGAGCTATTTCGAGTTGAAATTTTCAATTTGAGATGTGACCTTGAAGTTTTGATCGGATGACCTTGAAACTTCACACATGTATTCAGCTCATTCCCTACAAATCATCAACAATAACATATATATAAAAGTTCTATAGTTTTTGAGCTATTTTGAGTTGAAATTTTCAATTTGAGCTGTGACCTTGACCTTTCATCGGATGACCTTGAAACTTTACACATGTGTTCTTCAGCTCATTCCCTACAAATCTTCAACACTAACATATATATAAAAGTTCTATAGTGTTTGAGCTATTTTGAGTTGAACTTTTCAATTTGAGCTGTGACCTTGACCTTTGATCCGATGACCTTGAAATTTCACACATATGTTCTTCAGCTCATTCCCTACAAATCATCAACACTAACCTATATATAAAAGTTCTATAGTTTTTGAGCTATTTTGAGTTGAAATTTTAAATTTGAGCTGTGACCTTGACCTTTCATCGGATGACCTTGAAATTTCACACGTATGTTCTTCAGCTCATTCGCTACAAATCATCAACAATAACCTATATATAAAAGTTCTATAGTTTTTGAGCTATTTCGAGTTGAAATTTTCAATTTGAGATGTGACCTTGACTTTTGATCGGATGACCTTGAAACTTCACACATGTATTCTTCAGCTCATTCCCTACAAATCTTCAACACTAACATATATATAAAAGTTCTATAGTTTTTGAGCTATTTTGAGTTGAAATTTTCAATTTGAGGTGTGACCTTGACCTTTCATCGGATGACCTTGAAATTTCACACATATGTTCTTCAGCTCTTTCCCTACAAATCATCAACACTAACCTATTATAAAAGTTCTATAGTTTTTGAGTTATTTTGAGTTGAAATTTTCAATTTGAGCTGTGACCTTGACCTTTGATCCAACGACCTTGAAACTTTACATCAGAATTTCTCATCGAATTATCTACATATCTTGTACAGTAACAGGTATATAAAAGTTTCACCGTTTTCGAGCTATTTTCAATTGAAATTTTTAGAGAAATTTCGAACTCACGTGTGACCTTGACCTTTTATCCGATGACCATGAAATTTCGTATGAACATTTATCAGCCTATTCTCTACAAATCACTCCTGTATATGTCTATACTAAAATCAGATAGTTCTAGAGATATTGAGATTTTAAATTTTTAAAGGTCTCTGTGACCTTGACCTTAAATCACGTGACCTTGAAACTTTTTGAGCTTTTGAAGCTCATAAAACTGAACAACTTTCTCATGCATATGTCTATAGTAAAGATGTGTAGTTTCTGAAATATTTTGACTTTTCTCTCATTTTTAGCTGAAAAAATATGAGCCCTTTTTTCAGCCCCTAGCGAGCTTTTTTCAGGGGACACTTGGATCAAATTTGAAATGTGCATGCACAACTTCAGCCTTTGCCCTTTTAGAAAATCCAAACAGATTTGCTCTAGCTTCAGTAGTTGCGGAGAAAAAATCACCCACAAAATGGGACATGAAAAAAGTGATAAAGGGAGATAACTCGAGAAGGAAAGGAAATTTTTGAAAAATTTCAAAAACCTATCTGTAGAATGTTGCTGTGCACAAACGCTGAAAATTTGAGCAAAATCGGCTGAGCCGTTTTTGCTCTAGAGCTGACACAAAATCTACTAGGAAAAAAAGAATAATAATAATAATAATAATAATAATATTTGCAATAACAATAGGGTCATCCGACCTGAAGTCGGATGACCCTAATAATAATAATAATAATAATAATAATAATAATAATAATAAAATAGAACGCTCGGGACCTATTCACCTTAGTATGATGTTGTATTACTGTTTGATTTAAGTATTAACCACTTCAAAGTTAAGATTTTGTATATGTGATATGTAAAAGGTCTTATCGCCATGTGAATTTTAACATTGTTTTATACGAAACTGTGGACTATAGTGAATATATAAAACATTTTACATACATTTAAAATTGTCGGCAGGTTCGTATTAATTGTCATTGTCAGCAAGGAGTAAATGATAACACTACAGTGATAAACTAACACAAATACACACACACACACACACACACACACACACACACACACACACACACACACACACACACACGCACGCACGCACGCATGCACGCACGCAAGCACGCACAACGAATCCAAAAAAAATAAGTAGGAAGTAAAGGAATGGAAAGCTGTTTAGACAACTTGCTCAACTTAAGACTACTTTGTATTGCCTCCAGCAGATAGTTTACTAAAATCGAAACACGAGAAAGGGAACGTAGTCTTTCTAAAAGTCGTACATTCCCGCAATTTAAGCAAAAGGGAATACGAAATAAAAAACTTCAGTTACAAGAAAAATATATATATAAAAAAGCAAAAATAAATGAAATATAACGATTCAAATATTGTGCATATCCTTTCCCTGATCACCAGAGACTGTGAGAAAAGTGGGAGGGGTGCGATTGTATTGATTAATGAAAGAGCAAACGTTATTATATATAACAGGAAACGATATTCTTTCAATTTTAGAATTAGGAAAATGTTAGCTTTAGGGGTATTTCGGGAAACAAAACTGATTAGAAATGAACTTTTGCTTCGGATATATCAAGTAGTCATATTAAAATGAATTAATAAAACCAGTAAAAACATTGAAATAGAGACTGAATAAAATTACTTAAATGTTAAAAACTATCCAAATAAGACAATATATAATTTAGCAACAGTTTTAACGTTAAAACAAAGGAACATATTGTTTATATAGGTTGCGTGCCATTTAGAAGGGAAATCAATATATAAAACCTTTATATCTGTCACAAGGGGCATTTTTGTTACAAGGTAATACATTAATGTAAAGTGGGTACATATGACATAATTATGAATCGGTCTGTAATGGACAGCAAAGAAATTATTTGCACTTATTCTAGTCAAATCTTGAACACCTGATTCACTGAAATTGAGTTCTCAAAACATTATACTATCAAAAATATCAATTCAAAACTAAACATCACATGTCTTGAGATTTTCATCCCGATCATTCGCCCATGCGAAACCAAGTTGTGAAAATGTAATATGGTAAATTTTTCCATATAGGTATCCCATAATCTATGAACAATTTTATTTGGATTTCAACTCAATAGGGATTCTCCATTGACATTTAACTTTAACTCAGTCCTTAAAAAATTTCTCTGTAAGATATGCAACCATAAATGCAAAATCATATTTATAAATGAGAAATAAAGATAATCGGTGATATAAATGTTGTTTTTCAAAATTATAAATGATTAACTTGATGATATATTCTTCATAATAAACCGGACAAGAATGCTTATTAGTCGGAAAAACAAAAAAACATTTTGTGCAATAATTAGTTGAGTAAAATTGACGGCGAAAACAGATGGTGAAAGTCAAGTGATGACACTAGCTTATATGCACGTTCAGGTTTGGTGATCTGTAAACGATATAGAAAGTTAATTTAAACCATTTCCCTAAAATATAACAACCGATTAAAAACTGAAAAGAATGTCCATTGATTTAGACAACTCCATCATATCACAGCAATGCTTAATATCATAATAGAGCCATTGTAGCGTTACCCGACTATCACGCCCATATTTAAAACAACTATTGTTAAAGATAATTTTTTAGTGGTCTCGAAAAGAACAACACCATTTTGCAAATGTCGCCAAAGGTTTTATGTGGAAATGTGTGATAGTTTAGTAAGAAAACTTTTGTAATACACGCAGTATACTGAACCATTCAGCATTACACTTTGATAATCTTTTCCCTTATATTGCGTGTCCAAGATCATAGTTACTTACAATTCAGTAGGGTGTCCATCTACGTAATAAAGTATGGACAATTCTTTAAATTATAGAAATACAGCAAAACTTACGACAACAACATTTTCCACTATAGTAGTTTGTTACGCACTGAAATCGTCGGCTTTATCCGCACGGCAGCTGTGTGATACACAAAACTTAATAATATTATGATATACTTTATGTTTTCAAATTGAAATCAATACTAATTATGTGTATAAGCGCATTTGTTTTTTTTTCATATATAAGTTTCTTCGATGACTCAAAATTTAATAACAACATATATACAGTTTAGATATACAGTCGAACCAACTTACATTGAACTATTTCGTTTAAATCCCGCTTAATTTGAAATGAGTTTGATTCCCGATCAAATTTCTTTACTATCAATATAATACAGTTGTTTTGAACCCCTTGTTTATCTTAAGCATTTCCTCTCGATTTCAAAATATACGGATACATATACATGCATTCTGTGAAACATACTCCAGCACCAAGAAGTACTCCACACTAATGGCGTAAAATAATCCTATTCATTTTTATGGTTTTTCATTTTGACTATATGATATCTTACTTTTTATCCTATAATTTGCATATGAAATAATTTATCTATGTAAAAGAAAGACACTCATCCTATACCCAGTGATACACAGTGCATATATGAGTCTAACTGGAACTTGAGTCCATTGCAAGGCACATTCTCCCAATTCATTTAAACAGAATGCAGGTTTATCTGGGATATATTGTAAGTAGCTTTCTTCCACACTACACAAAACTGACCCCCACTGTATATAAGAAAAGATATTTGGGTGTGGCTTAAAAGAAAACAAATAGCAAAGAAATAATTAGAGTTTAAGATCGAAAAAAGTAATGGGGAAATCATATCCATATGTATAGATTTCCAGAAGCATTATAGTATTCTTCATATTCAATTGAACTAATATCCTTCTGTATTTCAATGTTCGCTTACATACCCGTCATTAGGGAGCATTTTGTTTTATTTTATTCTGAAAATAAACATATCCATGATATTGTTTATATTTTACTTAATTCCCATAAATATAATGACAAAGATCGCATTTAAAATCATGAATACGTCATAGTAACACAAATAACCTCACCTCGACTTTTGACAACTATATTGCATATTTTTCTATTCCCATCTATTTCAGTCCAATACCTTTTGGCAATAACACTAACATGATAGTGGTATAAATATTCCGTTTCTGGATTACCGTTTGTAATTTGATTTCTATATGAATCATTCATATATGTTGGAAGAATATTATTCTGTTTTAGTTGGCATATGGACAAAACTGAACAGGGTTACTGGTATGAAATAATCTACAATTTAAGTACAGATATTGCATCATATAAAGTTGGGTTATATGTACAATATCAATTATATTTATGTTTATAATATTTATAAACACTAGGTCGTTGCCACTGCTGGTGGACCGTTTGAGTGCCCGAGGGTATACATAAACCTAGTACCTGGTGTTTCGGTACCAGCTGATAATCTTATAACGCATTATTCGGCACTGATTACACCATTTAAATTCCAAAGTTGTCTAAAGCTAAGATAGTCCTCTTTTCACAGTGGTTACTCTTAGACGGATTTCGGCTATACTTTTAAATTTATTTTTTGACCTTGTATGATACCACTTTCTCTTTAGAAAATACATATACATTTTAAATTGGAGCTCAACTGATGAAGTCTAATTGACAGAAACGATCGTCGTCTTGAGCATTATAGCTTTGGTATTACGTTTATAACATTTATTGTAGACAATCGAATTCAACTTATCAGCTCACTGATGTTACATTTTTTGCGTCGTTTGTCATTTTTATTTACATTGCCAACAGCAGGTCCAATTTAGATTACTGTAGTGATATTCTGGTCACGTGACCATATGTCCTTAATTCTCTTAAATAAAGATGATGGAATATATGGGTTAGGGTTTTAACCATTTTTATTGTGCATTCGTTATAAACAATTATAAAATCTTAAAGGTAATTCTACGTTTGTAAACATTTATACATCTATTTTAATATCGTGATAATACAAAAACCCATTAGTTAATAAATTGTTCAGTCGTTTCTCCACTTCCACTTATTTTGTATAGATTGTTATTTTTTTCTAAATGTGTTTGTTGACAAACCGTCTTAGCATTTAAGGTTTTAGGTTGCAAATAATAAAAAAATCACATTTATCAAAGTAATTTGTGTTAATATATTCAGGGAACAATTGAAATGAAGGGATGCTGATAAAGTATATTATATATAAGTTCAAAAATATGTAGGCTTTCAAATAAGTACATGTGCTGTTTTCACGTCAGAATTAATCTCGATAATTTATTATCAAAACATGAAATGTCACAAAAATAAGAGTTTATCTTGCGTGTTATTGTACTCAATGAGTTTGAAATGAAATAAACAACTATTTTAGTAATTCATATTTGAAACGAATAGGCGGTTTTTTTCTAAAAAGAAATACGGTTCAGTAGAAACATTTGCCCTTCAAAGTCAATAAATTGCAAACACTTCAACACATCATAATTACGGAAAACATATGGCGCATTATGGATAATAATGCAATATCTACAACAGATGTTAATGTTATTTGTGAACGTATTCGTGGATACTTTCATCGTTCCAGGTTTAAACAGGTAAGTGGTATGATATATATTTCATTGCAAGTGTCTTCAATGTCGTATAATACATTTTAATTATCCGCTAGGAAAGATACCCGGTAGATAAACCAGGGTTTCTCAAGCAATTTTTACAAAATATATAATAGTATATAATATAGAATCATTTTTGTTATTGTGTATCAATCTAAGAAGTAAAAAAGGGCAATTGAATTAAAAAAAAAACCGTTAACGCCCTTATAAGTTTGCTAAAGGTTTGTGTTTGTTCAATAACCTTTCTTTTTACACTGACTCAAATACCGATACTTTCTAGTACTGGTCATAACCATATTTCATAAACACTGTGGTGATTGTAAAACTTGTTAAGTTTTGAATTTGAAAACCATGTAACATTCAGAATTTCGTTCGTATACCGGTTGTGTGTGTGTGAATTCGCGTTTGCATACCAGTGAGAATGTGCCTGTGTGTTGTATATGTTATTCTAACTTTTAAGTCCTGAAGAAGGTACAGGTTGTTTCGAAAATCTTACTTTATTTTGGCTCGTGTCATTATTATTATTATTATATATATATATATATATATATATATATATATATATATATATATATATATATATATATCCGCGTGTGTCTTTACTATGCCTTGTTTCATTATTTATATCTATCAACATTTAAATCAAGAACATTGTACTGCACTGCAATCTACGTTGTTCAACGGTTAATTTTTTTTAAATGGTTTACTATTTATTTTTAAGGCGAAAATTATGAAACGGAACATTGGATTTATGATTCTCCTGATTCTTGGAAAATTTTTACTTGTGGAATCAGGATTCCATAACTGTAACATAAGTAAGTCATACTTGGTTACCTGCAGATCCAATAACTAATACGCTGCATATAACTCAAAATTATTTGCTTAATGCTTATCTAACTTGATAACACACTATTCAGCATCGTATTGTTATATCTATCAGATCGACAATTATTTTTGGAGAAAGCATGTTATATATATATATATATATATATATATATATATATATATATATATTTATATAGTGATATATATATATCATATATATATATATATATTATGACGTCAGTGACGTCATATATATATATATACGTCATATATATATATATATATATATAAATGGAGTGACGGCATGGGTGGTGTTTTAACGTCATCATAAGTGTGATTGCAGTGTTGCAATTTACGGCGATAAGATAAAAAGAGGTAAAATGGAGAGAAATATGGCTTACGCTTATTTAAGTGTTAAATAGAAAACATTGTTTTAATATATCCTGTAAAAATAATCTTTAAAAATGAAATCGATCCATCGAATTTCTCACACAAAAGACTCTAGAGGGACTCGCGCCTGAACGAAATAGATGTTAAATATTTCATGTTCAAAGGGCAATTTTTTCCACTTGTCCACGGGAATAGTGTTCTCCCGTTAACTTTTGCTTAGACAAGTATAATCTGTCCCTGAATTGTAGGATAAATGGTGAAATTATATAGTCGAAAACCCAATACCATATACATAACGAGATAAGAGTTACGTAAACTGTTGTCCAAGACTAAGATTCAAAATTTGAAATAAACTTTGTTTTAAAGGGTGTCATTTTGGTTGCTGTTCGGTAAGTACACAGACCTACATATAATATAACGATTCTCTCATCATCTTACTTTTTGTCTTCTTTTACTGCATTTCCGCATTTTTGTTTGTTCCTGTGCTGATATTAAGCTCATATTAACTTTGTTTGATTATTGGAAATAGGAAATATGCTGTTTTTGTTATGGTAACTTATTGTTAGTTATTGTTAATCATTAGTAATAAATTAGATTTCGATTTGGATTGTATAGATTTGAATATAATATATAAATATATTACAGTTACTCAACCTATCATAACCAGGGCTTTTTCATCATCGCACATCTTTTTTTTTTATTTTATTTCTATTACAATTTATTATACATAATCTACGTATTTATATCGATATTGGTATTATAAAATATGCAAGTACAATATCTTTTCATTTTGTGTATGTGTGTGTGTAAATATGCACATTTACACACACACACGCACACCCCATATATATATATATATATATATATATATATATATATATATATATATATATATATATATATATATATATATATATATATATATATATATATATATATATACACATATCTATATCTTTGAGAGTCGAATCGGACTCGGTATTTTGTTTTCGTTTTGTTTTTGTTTTTGTTTTTTTTGTGACCGTCACCTTTAATATAGGTTATTGGACCTGGACCACGTGTAGTGTATTCGCCTTTGGAATATATTTTGTTGGTCTGAAAACAGCTTTTAGTGGGGTTTTTTTTTTTAGTTTGATATTCGTATATATATCTATATCTATATCTATATATATATATATATATATATATATATATATATATATATATATATATATATATATACACACACACACACACACAACACACACACACACACACACACACACATATATATATATATATATATATATATATATATATATATATATATATATATACATACACATACACACACATACATACATATACATACATACTTATACTTATATAAACAATAATAAATAAACCTAATCTAGATGATCCCAGCTTCTGGTGTTGTAATTCTTATTTGTCAGATTGCTGGTGAACCCTTGATCAGTTATTGATATAGACATGTTTTACAATTTTTGACAGAACATTTTGAAATTGTTGGTATATTATTAGAAAATGAACTATCAAAATGTCCTCAAGTTGAATCGGACAATTTTTTATGGGAACATAATTTTATTTTGTTTATACCATAACTGGTTATCTTTTGACTGTATACATGATAAGTTGGTAATGTCCCGAAGGACAACCCGTGGAGCACCAAACAATCTCTGCGAGTCTGTGGTCCCGATAGACTTCACAGAATGACACCTTTTTATACTGGGCGCCTTGCCATCCAGTATGCAATTGTTTGGTACTATATTTGTAAATTATATGCTAAATTTTTGTATTATATCTTTTTTTAATGGTAGAACTGTAATATTATATGTTTAAAGTGGAATAAGTAAAGAATATAAATTTCAGAGATACCAAAGTATAAATCAATAGAATGTCCAGGACATATATACAAATCCGGTAAAAATGGACAAACACAGACCTCTGGAAACTAAGAGGTGGGATCAGGTGCCATGGAGGAGTAAGCATCCCCTGTCGACCGGTCACACCCGCCGTGAGTCCACAGTCAAGTCCAATGAAACACGTGAGGAGTGTATCCTCGTCACAATTGGTACAGACGTCTCAACAACCGCCAAAGAAAAGGGAACTCAACATTTCACTTAGTGAAACAGAGTAGTCGCAAACAAGACTATTATACCGACAGTAAAATTTGCGGAACGTTGACATTAAACGCGGTTTTCGATATCTCTGTGGCAATAATTTGTCAGTGAGTAGTTTACCGCTGTATATATGAAATCATCATATGTTATACACGCCCTGGCATATCGGATCATTTGTGAAATATAAACTCCATATGCGGGTGACTGAGGGATATTACTACTTAAATGTGGAAAATTTACGATGGGAAAGCCGATATCGTCGCGTTTTAAGTATGAAGCGTGTGTGCTTGATTTTGTTGTATGTTTTATTTCTAGTTCGCTGGGATATATCGCATTGATATATGTATGGAAATTGTCATTATTAATTAAATTGTCATTATTAATTGACAAAACGTCGTCGATACATCTAAATGTCAAATTAAAGGACACCGCTAACTGTTTCTTCTTTTGATTCTTTTGAATGAAGTCTGCTTCGTATGAATAAAGGAACAGGTCGGCCAATAAAGGAGCACAATTGGTTCCCATAGGAATGCCGACGATTTGTTGAAAGACCACTTCTCCGAACATTACAAATATATTGTCTATTAGAAATTCAAGCATGTTTTTTATATCACTTTCAGTGTATTTATGTGTAGAATCAGAGTGGTGTTTGACGAAATAAGTATCTTGATAGCCAATCACTAGATATTTAAATTTTCGGGTACCACCTTTAGTGAAAAAACAGTTGTCTATGATGCTGAAAAGTCTTTCTTTTAATTTTTTATGTGGAATAGTAGTGTAAAGAGTAGAGAAGTCATAAGATACTGTGAATTCGAGAAAAATTGTGTGCCTTCAAATTTTCTAAAAGCTGTTTAGAATTTTTTAAAGTATCCACATCTGATTTACACCGCTTCTGGAATAAGCAACTGTATAGTATTGTTGAAGTTTCTCGTTAACGTCTGTCAATATCTTGGTAAGGAGTAAAGATAAAGGTTTGGTAGAACATTTGCTGGATCCTCCTATGTATCTTTGCTTATATGGGATTTTATGAAGTTTAGGTATCCAATATAAATGTGGTAGCTCAAAATCGGTATCCGTTGTAGGTATATCAAATGAGCGTAATACAGACACGTGATTTTGAAGGATCTCGTCCTTTGAAAGTGAGCTACATGTGTATATATAAAAATCTCAGATACCAAAGTATAAATCAATAGGATGTCCAGGACACGGACACAAATCCGGTAAAAATGGACAAACACGGACCTCTGGAAACTAAGAGGTGGGATCAGGTGCCATGGAGGAGTAAGCATCCCCTGTCGACCGGTCACACCCGCCGTGAGTCCACAGTCAAGTCCAATGAAACACGTGAGGAGTGTATCCTCGTCACAATTGGTACAGACGTCTCAACAACCGCGAACGAAAAGGAAACTCAACATTTCACTTAATAAAACAGAGTAGTCGCAAACAAGACTATTATACCGACCAAAATATTTGCGGAACGTTGACATTAAACGCGGTTTTCGATATCCCTGTGTCAATAATTTGTCAGTGAGTAGTTTTCCAGAATTCGTATTAAACCCAAGTTCTTCTAATAAACAATTATAGTAATGTGCCTTACAAATAAAAACTATATTATTTGAGGCTTTGTCTGCTGGTACCAGTACATATTGGTCATGTAATCTATCCAGTTCAGTTACTCCTTCTGGATCATTAAATACAGAGGGATAACGTTATTTCGTAGTCCCTTTAAGTTTTCGAATACGAGATTTAATCAACCATCGTATGGCTTTCAGCCATTCAGACAAAGTGTCTGGTTCTACGTCTTCATGTTTGGCCCATCGTCTGGCATAATCTTCGAATTTATTACCTGTATTCTTCCTAACATTGTTAATTTTCTTTTTTTTCGGTTAATTATTAATTTAGTAATTTTTTCCAATTTTGTTTCCCAATTTAGTTTTATTGCATGTCTAACATTATGTCTAAAATATATTCCTAACGCTTTTATGAACACACTTTTCAAAGTCGTTTTCAATTTCGTCTATATTTCTTAATTTAATTCCTTGTAATTTACTTCTGTTTAGTTTAAGACCTGATAATGTACCAACAATTTTTAATACGTTTAATGCCTTCGTTATATCTTTTTAATTTTTTTTAGAAATAGTTGTGTGTCATCGGCTAATTGTGCAATTTTAATTTCTCTATGTTTAGAATCAATTTTTATACCCTCAAGATTTTTTGTTTGACTAATTCTTGCTGCCATTGTTTCAATTGAAATAACAAACAGTAATGCTGACAATAGACAGCCTTGTCTTATTCCACGGGAGACTCTGATTGGGGAAGATGTTCACCCATCATTTATTATTTTACAATTTATATTGTCATATAATGTTCTTACCCATTTTTAAATGATGTATTAAAACCGAAGTAATCTAGTGATTGTAACATACACTCCCATTCTAACGGGTCAAAAGCTTTTTGAAAATCTAAAAATAAAATAAATCCATTAATTTTCAGATTTTTGTATTATATAATAAATCTTGAATCAGTGTAATATTGTAACTAATATTTCTACCTTGAATGAAACCATTTTGATCTGTATTGATAATTTGTACTAAAATTGATTTGATTCTTGTAGCTAAACAATATGCTGCTATTTTATAGTCATAATTTAATAACGTAATAGGTCGTGATTTTTCTAATTTCATTTGGTTATCTTTTTTGTGAAAGTATTCCTGTCCTTTGTGATGGTGAGAGTGTACCTTTTTCGTAACCATAATTTAATGCTTTGACTAATAAATGTTTTCATTTTTTCCAAAAATGTCGATAAAATTCTATTGTCAGACCGTCAGAACCTGGAGATTTATTTAATTTCATTTTAAATATAGCTTTATAGCATTCAGATTATGTCAGTATTCCATCACATAGTTTACTAGAATGTTTATTGAATTTATTTTCTATTATTGTTTCTTGTATAAACTTTTTAATGTGTATTTTGTTAGGTTTTATGCTAGTGTAGTTTAGAAATATATTTTTTCGTCTGTCGGTTTTTTTCTAGGGTAAGGAAATAATTTGTATCCCCCCCCCCCTGTTCAATCCAATTTATACGTGATCTTATCTGTGCCCCTTCTGCTTTTTTCCTATATTCTTCGTCTAGTTTATTCTCTAAATGATTTATTTTTTCTATATTGTGATCATTTATTGCAACTTTGAGCTCATTTTTTAAATCATTTATCATATTTTTACTATTTTTAGCTTTTGCAATACCACAGTTTATGGATTTTTCTTTTATTTCTATTTTTGCCAGCTCCCATAACATTTGTGGATTATTCTCGTTTTCATTTAGTTGTTTTTATTATATTTGTTTAATATTCTCTCTATGACATATTGATATTTTTCATCTTTTAGGTTACTTTTATTAAATTTCCACTTACCAGGACCTTTTTTAAATTTCTTTATACCTATATTAATCAAAACTACTTGATAGTCTGTGTAACGTATTTGTGCTGGTCTAATGTCAACGTTTGTAAGTTTATTTAATTAACAAATCTTTCTGTGTAAGGAAAAAATCAATTCTGCTTGCTTCATTAATATTGTGTTTCCTTCTCCATGTGTAATGGTTTTTGTTTTTATTTAAAAGATTCCATAGATCTATAAGATTATTTTCTGTTCTAAGTTTATTTAATTTAGAGTTAGTTTCTATATTCGGATTTTTTTATTTTCTGTCTGATTTTTCTGGATATCGTTCCAGTCTCCTCCAATTATAATGAAACCTTTGCTGTATTCTTTAATTTTTTTGAAAAATATTTCTTCATAAAAGGAATTTCTTTTCTTCTTCTCATTTGGTGCATAAATGTTAGTTATACAGTATGTGATATCATTTATTTCTATATTACATATGATATATATCCCATCATTATCTATTTTACTGTCTAGTATTTTTGTAATTATCCCCTTTTTGATAAATATACTTACTCCTCTACTATTAGAAGAACCAAAACTATTGAGAACTGTACCTTCCCATTCATCATTTAGTATTGGAATTAGATCGTCAGTGAAATGTGTCTCTTGGATCAGAAAAATGTGTGATTTTTGTTGTTTTGCCCATGTATAATATCTGTATCTCTTCTCTTTATTCTTCAAACCCTGTGTATTTAACGTTGTGATGTTTAAGTTATCCATATTAGTAATGTATGGTGCTTAATTGGTTATTGAGATGGAAGTTATTATCTACAATTACATATAAATATTTGTATAAATATATTACATGATATTCATACATGTACATGTTTGTACTGTTCATGTATCCATACATATTTTCACATTGCTTATTAATTAAATTAAAGTTCTTTCAATATATATTCCATATACATTTTGTAGTATTTCATCATATATAGATTGTACACTGCAATAATATATGTGTATTTAATCTTTATTTCTCTTTTCAATTGTTCTCTTTTGCTTTTTTTGTATTCCGTTCTCTGCCTTGTAGTTGATCGGTTGGGCTTGGTGGGGAGTGGTGTATTTGATTGGTTGTTTTACGGGTAGGCGTTTGGATACTACCGTTTTTAAAATATATGTATATTGCTCCCTTATTGACTTTTTGTGTTGTTTTTGATGATTTCTTATTCTTTTTCATTTTTCCATTTTCATTTACTTTTGGGGCTTGATTATGTGCAGGAGTAGGTGTAAAAATGGGTATGACAATTTGCATTGGTTTATCTGCAGGTGCTATGTCTAATTGTGCCCCGTTTAAATCACCCTGTGTTGCCTATTTATCCTCATCTTCCTCATCTTTATCTGTGGTATCATTTTCTGTATCTATCTGTGGACACTCAGTTTGCATATGTCCTGGCTGTTGACAGTATCTACACACTATAACATTTGGGCATTCTCGTGCAGCATGTCCCTCTTTTAGACATTTCACACATTTACCTTTTCCATGTACCTCTGTTTTCCTACCCCTATTATATATCGTAGCCCTAAATCTTCCTATCTCAATCATTCTAGGTATGGGCAAACTTATTTCTGTTACCATCAATTCTGAATTTTTCTCTAAATAATTTTTTTATTTCACATCCCCTATTCGTCAGTGCCCGTCATCAGCTGATATTGGGATATTCTTAATTCTTACCCTAATGATCCCCTCCTGTTGGGTATATGGGTTACCAGGATTTGTGTTGTATATCACTAAGGATTTTCCTCTGATAACACAATCACAAATGAGCAAATTGGATCTGGACTCATAATTGCCCATATAAATTATCCACAGTGCACGGACTCTCTGTAAACCGGCAATATGCTCAGCTGGCACAAAGTTTGATATTGCTTTATATAATTCTGCATGTGTTATCCATTATCCATTTCAGCATTTTTCCTGTTACCAAACCATCATTGATATCATCACAATCGTCAAATGAATATCAAATAAGTCTGTTTAGTTTATTACGTAGTTAAAATGTCCACTTGCAGTCAAGTGAAAGCAATAAAAGAAATGTTTGTTATTCATTAAACGAAAAAAAGAGTATTGAAATTATTCGATAATTGGCTATGTTTTGCTGATAATTTGAATGCAGAATTTGCAATGTGGCATCATTCTGGTTTTTTGTTAATGATTTAATGTTTTGTGAGCAGCTGCCATGTGGATATAGCCAACAATTTCAGTGTGTAAGGAACTACCAAACTGGAGGATGCTGGTGCCTAAGTAAGTATTGCTAAAATTATAATCAAGTACATAAAATCAACTCTCTAATCTATCACGGCGGCAGAATAAATCATTTCACCGAGCTCGAAAGGTTTAATGTAACATTTGCCACGGGTGACATGAGACGTTCACTGTTTCAGAGCTTCTGGTCCCATTTGAAATTGTTCTTCGTGTTACGACCATTTGTAGATCTAACGTTTTCGTATTCTAATGGTCTTGGATTTTCGATTACCCATTGGTTCATATTCATTTTTACTGGGGATATTATTTTCATATAACTCTTTTCTTTTTAATGTTATGGTGGTTATATATATCACAGATGATCTAATATGCCTGATGTGTTCAACATACGAACATTTCATATACAGAGGCAAATTATTTACTGATACTTTGTTGTCACGTGGATATTAGGAATCGCATTTTAATATCAACGTTCCTGAAATTTTACTGTAGGTAAAATGACCTAGTTTGTATTACTTACTCCCACCAAATGAAAAGTTGCGGTTTTTGAATCGTCTGTACCAATTCTAAGGAGGATTTGTGTCTTCATATATATCATTTGAATTTAACATTGGATTCGCGGTGGGTGTGACCGGTAAACAGGAAATGATAACGCCTCCAGTGTACCTTATCCCACACCAAGATTTTTAAAAGTTTGTATTTGTCAAAAGTTCACCAGATTTGTAATTTTTTCTCTAAATTATCTGAGGAATAATTCATTGGTTTATTTGATTTGAATATCATACATTTTGCTGTATGTTTGAGGCTATACATTGTTTATATTAAAGAGAAAAAGAAAATACACCACTCGTGGGACAGAAGATAGGATATCTCCATTTGGCAATCATGGAGGGCATGGGAGGACTTACCAATGGTGAACAGTCAATAACTTTAATCTTTCAGCAACGTATTTAGATTATAGACAAATAGACAAAAATAAAGATTTTATCACGGACTTATTGATCCATTTCACTTAAATCAAATCTTGAGTGTTTTACAAAAGAAGTTCGTTTAGATGTAGGATTACTTGTTATTACTTTCATTATGTAAGAAGAATACCAATATAACAAAGAGTACGAATATTCTGTATTTCTTTTGCTAAATATCATAGTCATATTTTACTATCGCGGCTGTAAATGCAATACAAAAACTAAATAGTTCTAAATACGTATTCTACTTTGTGAACGAATCGAGTAATCGCTAAAAACACGGAAAATCGCACTATTTGTCGAAGCGCATTGGTAAATAAGATTTTTGTGTGGTAGCTCAATCAACACGAAAATATCAAACCATTGTCAAGTTTTTGGCCCGTTATCTTTTACAAATAATTAATAAACAAATCCGCATTCTCTTCTGTGCTTGAACTTCAGCCAGTAGTCCTAATAAAGAATTAAATATGATCTTAAACCATTGAAATCGGCCATTTTTTATTTATCGATCCGGTTTTACCATAGATGTTGATTTAATTTCTAGACCAATCAAAATCAGATGCTGGGTGTAAAATATATTTTTGCAATACATATGACTAAAACAACAACTGATGCCAGCCATTTTAAGTGTACATACATTCAACCTTTTGTTCTCTTAATACAAAGCTTAGAAACTGAACCAATGTGATACAGCAGTAGTAATCGCAATCAATATTTACTTGAAATATATCTTAGAAAACAACGTCACATTGTGACAGAATAGTAACAGATATGTTCATTATGGGGAAATCATAATAATACGCTGTAGAACGTTATAATGCTATATAGCAATGATTTAATTACTATGGGTCATGAAAAAGAGGTCAATGCATCACACTTTCAAGAATGAAGTCTCACATCTCTGGTCAGTGCAGGTTTGAGTACCGCTGGTACCTGGGTTGATACTGTGATACTATTTACCAATTAACTAGCGGACGACCGATGATCTCTCCACGGGCACATCGTAACCAAGTTCTCTCCTCCACCATTTAAACTTACTGCCACTATAGAACTGACAAAATGTTTAGTGTGGCGTAAAACACCATTCAAATTAACATTGGAATAAATATGATAAGTACCGCACTGTGATGTAGGCCAAAACAGTAGCCCACTCTAATAATAGTGTTATTATATATTTATCAATAGTCCGAGTTTTGATACTGGTGATTTCACAGAGTGTGTGATCGGATTGTGTGGATTATCACTCTGTGGCTTTCTGCATCCACGTATGCAGGTGCGGATCGTCAGATTTCGTGTGATTTGACAATCCATATCTGTCAATGAGATGTGACGCGGCTCATTGGACCAAGTTTTCTTACGAGACTTTAAACCGCTATGATAATTTATGTATGCAAAATTTATGTAATAGCTTTTGCAAGAACAAAGTTTCTATATCATGGAACCACATGGCAGCTGTCGGTAATAGCTACTGCAAGAACACGTAGATAGATAGATAGATAGACAGACAGACACACAGATAGACAGACAGAGAGACAAACAGACATATAGACAGACAGACAGATAGATAGATATATTTCCCTTTGGTAGATTCCTTCAGACAGACAGACAGACAAGAAAAGATTTTAGATCCAAAAGATTAGAATAGATATCTGATAGACAGACAGACAGACAGTAATATATAGATAAGATAGATAGATAGATAGATTAGTATCCTCTATAGATTATATAGATAGATAGATAGATGTTTCTAACTTATAACTCCGAGTCTCTATGATACACACAAAAACTAGATAGATAGATAGATAGATAGATAGATAGATAGATAGATATAATAGATGATAGATAGATAGATAGATAGATAGATAGATAGATAGATAGATAGATAGATAGAAGATAGATAGATAGATAGATAGATACATACATACATACATAGACAAACAGACATATACATAGATAGATAGATAGAGACAGACAGATAGATAGATAGAAATATATAGATAGATAGATAGATAGATAGATAGATAGATAGATAGATAGATAGATAGATAGATAGATTGATTGGATAGATAGATAGATAGATAGATAGATGATGGATAAATAGGTAGATACAGATAGATAGATAGATATATTGGTAAGATAGTAGAATATATGATGGATACACAGACAGATAGACAGATGGATGGATATATAGACAGATAGACAGATGGATATATAGATGAATATACAGATGGATAGATGAATAGTAATGTTTCTAAAATGTTCATGAATCCACCGATTTCTTTATTGAGTTCATTGTGATCCGCTTTCATAATGCACTTGTCTCCGATGATAGACTGAATCGTAACGTATTGGTGAAAGCCGTCTTGATATAGTCATACTATGTCCGACGTAGAGCGACACTCCAAACAAGGCTGATAGCATTGAGCAGATTAAATGTTTATATTGAAGTGATTTTTTTTTAGTTTGATTTGGATGCGACAGTTGCTGACTGTGACAAAATTAAATTAAAAAAATCAATGAATAAATATCTAAATAAATAAATAATTAGATAAATAAATACAATATTTACCACCACCGTGTAAGTGAAAGTTGCTGACTGACAAAAAACAAAATAAAATACACGTAAGATAACGTTTTAATATCATATATTGGTAGGTGATAAAATTTGAGATAAAAATATTTCTTATGATATTCACAAAATGAAGTTTCAGTAACAATATTACAGTTTCAAATGGCAATATATATAGATAGGCTAAAATGGATACAATCGACATTTCACAAAATGCTGACTGTTATCTACAAAATGATATATTTAACCAGCAATACATTTTCCATGATATTTAAAATTGTAACATGAATATGTTTACGACATGAAATGTTTTTTTCTGGTAGCCTTATCTATACACAACAGCACAATTCAATCATAATTATTTAGCTACGTGGGTGTACGATTTTATTGACGTTGACATTAATTTTGATGAATTAAAACAAACTGTTTGGAAATGAACCTAACACTATGTAATGTTTATAAAATGTCGCCTTAGTTCACACACACACACACACACACACACACACACACACACACACACACACACACACACACACACACACACACACAAACACACACAGACATACACATTAACACGAACACACACAACCACACACACACACACACATACAAACACACACACACACATGTATATATATATATATATATATATATATATATATATATATATATATATATATATATATATATATATATATATATATATTATGGTTAGAGAGCATAGTACGTGGTATACTGAAACTGTTGGGATTGAAGAAGAGTGTGCAATACTATCTCCGACTCTAAGTGATGTGTAGTAAAAAAAAAAAATTATTTCACTTTTGACATGCTATATAAAACAGTTATCAACATTTCATTTTAAAGCTAAATCTGATAGATTGTACATCTGTCACATTTCCCTTAGTTTATTGTTTCTATTTTGGAATTTACAATTAAGGAAACAAATGTTTAAACCACTCCAAGTAGGCATCGTATGATTGTCATCATTTCGTTCGTTAACAAAACGGGGCATTAAAATCACCATGTCCAATGATAAAGTGTCTTAGATCACCAGTGCTTTACCTGACCACATTTGAACACATTATTCGTGCAAAACATGGTAAGCTAGGTGAGCACATGATTTATTTACATATTCCTCGTGTCGTGGCAGTTCAGTAACCCACTTTACCCGTGTCTTTTCCGTGATCCATTTTTCTTGCGTCATCTCATTGATCCATTCCACTCGTGTCATTTCAGTAATCAATTTCTCTAAATGCATTCCATCTCGATATCCTGTTATCAGTCTACCACCTGTAGCTATCGTATACCACAGGAATTTTGTAATAGCTGTATTTAGGTGGTGGTATGCGTCTTGTCATTGCCTCCATAATCAGCCAGCTGTTATGAAACTAGTAAATTCTAATGACCCCAGGATGCGTATTAATATTCTCGGAAATTGAACTGTAATTCTAGTTTGCAGTTTCAGACAGTGGGATAGCCATTTAGAATATGTGATATTTTTTTTTCTTTTCTTTTGAGTGATGACATACGATACAAACTAATGCATTTCTTAATTAACATTTTAACAACATTGTAATGAATATTATTAATTTTGTAAGAAAACGGAAGCGAGACACATTAAGGATGATCAGAAATAAAAATCAATTATATTTCAAAATTAGGAAACATTGAATATATGATGCTGGAAGATCCACCTGCATGTGCAGCCTTACCTACAACATATTTGTATATACAATGTTTACACCGAGACCAATGTTTGAAACTGAAAAAGAGCTGGTACTACCGTTCATCAAATACAAAAAAAAATAATAAAAAAATGTCCTGAATAATCATTCAAAAGACTGCATTTGTGTCAGGCAGTTAGGTGGACTTAATAGAGAGGTTCCACTTTATTGCCTGAATGATCCAAACAACAAAGGCATCGTGATAACTCTCTACTTTACCATAACAAATCGTAAGTTTTAGCCATTGTTTACATTTGTGAGATAAATATAATGGCAACGACACAGACCCTGTAATATAGCGCTAAAATGGTTAGCAGCAGATTGGCATAGGTGACTACTTTCCGTCTTGACGAACCTTAATAACGTTTATCGGACAAACAATGATATAATGGCGAAAGTCTTCAAAGAACTTCCTTTGATTTCATTTAGACGGTCTAGAATTATCAAGAATAATTACGCAACTATCTGTCAATCGACAGCTTCAGAACTTGTCTGAACAACAGATATTAGCTTTGTAAACACAACAAAAAACATTAACAAACATAGCTACAATATTTCAAAAGATCATCAATAATCATCAGTCTACCATTTCAGAAAAAAAACAAACTGAAAGATCAGCTAGATTACCATCTCACCATTAAGGGTTAGAAACGGAAACAATTGTCAGTGCTAAATATTGACCATAACCGAAATTGGAGCAGCATGCGAGGAACACAGACTGAACAAAATTGGATACACATATTGCAGTCATTCAGTCCTTGTTTTATCGTATTGTTATGCCCAACATTTTTACAAGACATATCATACGAGTTATTTCCCCTTTCTCCTTTTCCTCTCGGTGTATCGAAAGATACTAATCTAATTATTCAATATCTGCGTATGCATTTTCTGACTGACTAGTTCCAAAATGGGATGGAGACGTTGACAGTGGGGTGTACTGGTGTTCAGGGTTTGTTTGATTCCCGTCCACTGTATCACGGACATAGACTGCAGTTACTGGTGTCGCGTTTGCGTTGTTGCGCATTCCTCTGAAGAAAGAAAAACAACAAAATAGAATACTATATATCATGTGAGTGAGAGAAAATGTAATTGTATTATTATCGAAGACACACACGAAGGCATGGAGATGAGAAAAGAAGTATGTATGTATCTAGGAGGTTGAAATGATACATTACCTGGAGTGTCAAAACAACACACAGGGGGAATTGATAACTATCTATTTACCACCACAATCACTTTATCACAAACTGCATGTCTTAAATCATTGTTTACATTTTCAATATACACATCAAATGCTAGGAGAGTATGTATGCATTTACATATGTATGTATGTATGTATGTATGTATGCATGGATGGATGGATGGATGGATGGATGAATGGATGGATGGATGGATGGATGTATGTATGTATGTATTCAATGTCACATACCTTCTTCTGTAATACATAGCAGTCCCAATCACAGCAGCGGTCACAACGATTCCAGCAATGAGGCTACCTACAGCTCCAATGATCATTCGTACTGAATATAATAATAAATTCCATGAAAAATACATTTCATTGGTCAATGATGTCCTTTGAAGTTACTTAGTTAAACATCGAATGTGTTTAATGCATTTGTATTTCTGTCATGGAAATGTGATAAAACGAATGGAAAACATCACATTATTACAATCCAAATACATTAAAAGCAATTAAAGTCTTTCATAGTAAATTCTACAAACATAATACCGAAGTTATAATGCTCAAGAGGAACGTTTCAGTCAATTACACTTTATCAGTTGAACTCCAGTTTTTAAAAGATGCATATTGTCTAAAGAAAAAATGGTATAATACAAGGTCTAATAATAAATCTAAATGTTGAGCGAAATCCGTCTAAGAGTAACCACTGTAAAATATGACAATCTTAGCTTTTGAATGATACAGAATTCATTTTAATTTGATTAGGAAAAAACATCAAACGCATGATGTTTTCAGCCAACGCAACAATACAGAGTGATTTAATGATAGCAAAGCGACGGCAAAGAAACTGAACACAGACACGCCCAGATGTGTCAACTTGTTCGTAAAAAATGTATATTTAAGAAATGTATACTTAAGAAGGATGGGATAAAACGGACAATTCTAATTGATTAAGCTGCAAGTGAAGTTTAAGCATTTTCTTGGTCAGATACAGCATCTGTGACCTGCGTTTATGTGTTGTGTAGTATTACGACATCAGCTGATCTGATTGTGACGTCAGCTGATATGATTGTGACGTCAGGTATTGATTTTTTATTGACATTTTAAACGAATGGGCATTAGCCAATCAAAACTTCGCAAATGCAGACACATCAATTATTTACTTATATCGTCACATATCGCATGTGAATATACTACCTGGAAATACATGGATATATTACCTAGAACTACATGTATATATTAGCTGGAAATAAATTAATATATTACCTGAAATATCTGTATACGTTACCTGGACAAACATGTATATATTACCTGGATATACATGGATATATTACCTGGAAATACTTGTATATTCTACTTGGATATACATATGTATATTACGTGGAAATATATGTATATATTACCTGAAATTACATGGATATTTTACGTACAATTATATGTATATATTACCTGGAAATACATGTATAAGTTACCTGGATATACATGTGTATATTACCTGGATCTATATGGATATATTACCTGGAAACACATGTATATATTACCTTATAATACATGTATAAATTAAATTATGTGCAAATACATATATATATATATATTACATGGGAATACATGTATATATTACATGGAAATACATGTATATAACCTGGAAATACATGTATACAATACGTGGAAATACATGTATAGATTACGGGGAAATGCATGTATGTATCACGTGGAATTACATGTGTATATTACCTTAAATACATTTATATATTACCTGACAATACATGGATGTATTACCTGGAAATACCTGTATATATTGCGTGAAAATACATGGATGTATTACTTGGAAATACCTGTGTATATTACCTGACAATATATTTTGTGAAGCATTTGCCGTGGTGCTGCCGCTGTATTTATTGACTGGGGACTCTAAAATCAAATGATAAAAAATAAATTATGTTACATGAATGACATTTATTATCGTGACTTCTTTTAGATTTTTTATTTTTTCTAAGTTAGATTGCGTATTCAGTTAGATGACATAAGTACAGAACAAAATTTGTAGTAAAGCACCATATCAAAGACTGCTTTATCTCATATCAAATTTTGGGCAATGATAAAGGTTTAGACCATCAATAGAAAGATTGCTGAGTATACTTTTATGATAATACATGATTGTTCTTACAAAATGAGCAGTACTAACCATTTGAGCACTTAGGATTTTTGGGCAAACGATGTCATTCTCATGACATGTTAATAATGAAATAGTTATTGAGCATTTGTTTATTTATATGTTTTAACCATATCATATCACATTTAATACTCAAAAGCTGTTTATACATACATTTCAACCCCCGCCTTTCCAGGCGAACAGGGACTATTGATAGCTCAAAATTGAAGTGCTGTAGTGAAAGCGTGTCCTGTGTTCAAATTTTCTTGAACATTTATATGCCATGGATGAACCAAAAGCATTTAGATTTCCATCTGAAATCAAAACACTTACCGTATGATTTGAAGGAGGCATTCAAAATGACATTGCCCCGGTATTTCAATGTGAACTTCACAGTAATTATGTTTGTGCTGTAGATGTAAATTCGAGGAGCCAAATCACTGCATATTTCACTGAGTTGCTTACCATTGGAATTAAATATCTGAAACAAAAATGTATTCATTACCTCTTATTACGAAACCTACCAGAAATGATATTGTGGTTAACAGATATATTTATCAACATGACCAAAATAAAACATAAGGTTATTTCCAAATAACTTTTAAATTGCCATATTTTAATATCAAGATCACATATACCAAAGTATTAATCTTCAGACATACACATCTGGTGAACAGTGTACAAGCAAGGGTCTCTGGAAATCGTGAGGTGAGATCAGGTGTCACGTAGGAGTAATGATCACCTCTTGACCGGTTACATCCTCCGTGACTTCAAAGTCAAAACCAAATGAGATACATTAGACAAAGATCTCCGTCTTCTTTGGTACAGATGACTCAACTATTGTTATCGAAGATGAAACTCAACACTTCATTGATTGAAATAGAGTACGAATGAAATTGTAAACAAGGACAGAATGCGGAAGTGATATATTAAACTAATATTACGTTTCGCTATCGCACATACACGCAGAACGATTAAGAAGGTAATACCATGTTACCTTGTATAATGTCATACTGAAATCAGTGTTATACTATTGATAAAATAATTCATTTATGATCATACATTTAATTTTTGTAAAATATCTATACTGGTGTGGTTTTACACTATGGATTCGCAATTTCAAAGGGGAATGCCTGCTGGAGTATGAGTTCCACACACAAAAAAATAAAATAAAAAATAATAATAAAATAAAAATTATCGGTAATTATTATTTAAGCGGTCTCCACGGTCGAGTGGTTAAAGCATCGGGCTTCAAACCACAATATGCTGAGCCAGATTGTGAGTCCCACTGGTGCCTAAACTGATTTTGTGAGTACGTTTACACGTTTACTTGCTGGGAAGACCGATGGTTACTTATAGGGTACACTATAACACGGTGACCAGGTTATCTGTCTCCCACTCACCCAATAAAAAATAAATTGAAAAAAATTGTCGAGTGAGATAACAGTTAAAACCTATAACTATAGAAATATAAAAATCTCAGATACCAAAGTATAAATCAATAGGATGTCCAGGACATAGCTAAATATAAAATATGAATTCATAAAAATAAAAAAAAAAAATCATCACCCGTATCAAGCAGTCGCCTGTGTAATTTTCCAGATTTGTATCCAACAGATTGACCCGTACGAATGACGATTTCTTTGTCATCAGATGATACGAACAGACTACAGGGCTATGGTGGAAATAATATCGCGGTGATGTTATTTGGTACTTCTCGTCTGTAAATATTCCACCACATGCTGAAAAATAAAATAAAATTGCATATAAGTATATCCTTTTTTCTCGCTTTTTTCATATCCCATAAACGAGTGTGTTATGTAAAATTCACTTACCGGGGTAGTTATTTCAAAATGTGACATTTTCTACAGAAACCCATTCCCAACTGAGGAAAAACAATAAATAAAAACAAATCGCTGTATCAATGAAGTTATTCACGGAATTCTATTTAAAAGCTGAAATTTCCTTCAGCTTCAATATTTTAATGCAACTTAGAGAGCCACCTACGTTTTATTCGCTACAGAGAAGCACAATGGCGAGGAAAGCAACACAGGCGATAGCCTTAAGTGATACGGACAGAAAATGTAGGAATCAGCAAAATGTGAGAAATATAATATCATATTCCATGTCAGTCTTCAGAGAGCCGATGGGGAACTTTTTTATCGAAGCAACCTAACCTATTGTGTTTTTTTCTCTATTAGGTTATCTATCATGAGCATATCGTTCATAGACAGTCTCGTTTTCGATTTAGCCTAATTACCATACAAGTTTATCATTAGATTTCGGTGTTTCCAGCTATTAATTTACTAATTAATCGGTCTAAAATATATGTAAATAAACATTAAGTGTGTACAGACAAGTTTATTCATGAACATTTCTCCCCGGGATGTGTCTTTAAATTGGCAATTTGGCTTACATTAGGTGCATATATTTAGTGTATACCAACAATGTGGTTAGAATCCGGATAAAAACATGAATATGAAAAAGTAGTTATTAAAACTATATACGTTCTCGAAAGAGTGAATACATTGTCAGTATCTTCAGCAAAGCATATATCTATATTCATGATTTTACAGCCGAATGTTCTCCAAAACTTAATAAAACTGCTGTTTTACGTCAGTATTACACTACCGTTCTGTATTTCTTTTTCAATTAATCCATCCGGTCTTAACATAAATTCAATGTAAATATCATACGTGGCAACACCAAATCTCACACGGTACCATAATGTATCAGTTATAACCATCGTTTGTGTACTTTCGTTTACCTTACAATAATAATTATAATCAAATTGTCAATGGCGCTTCTCATTTTATCCGATGCCTCAAAATCGGAAATGTGTGCCAAGTAAATAACCAAACAATGATCACTGGAAATAAAAGACCGATATTTGGGTGACGATACATATGCCTGACTCACGTTTTAAGATTTTATTTTTTATTTTCTGCCTGTATGTGGTATTGTATGTGTAATTGTCACATACGTTGGCGGAGTGACCTTACGATTATGTAGATACTTGTCTTATAAGAAGGGTTAACAAGAAATGCGTTTTAATCAACCCGACTGGATAATATATAAAAAAATTCAGATACCAAAGTATAAATCAATAGAATGTCCAGGACATAGATACAAATCCGATAAAAAATGGACAAATACGGACCTCTGGAAACCAAGAGGTATGCTATTCATGCTGGCAGTGTATTGTAGATCGTAGTGTTTTATTAACTACATTTAAACTGGTCTTAGTCAAAAAAGATTCACCAGACTCCCGCCAATTTAATCATTTGAACTAGAGTTGGTGAATATTTATCTGTTGACGTATCTATGCTAGTTAAGAGTTAACAACATGGAGCATTTTGTGCTAATGAAAGATGGAGGTATGCTTTACATAAGAGCCGTTTTCTGGCCTTTATCATACATACTATCCCATGTTATATTAAATTTGCATCTTGAAGCCGCTATGAATATGATAACCACCCTGTCCGACGAGGAAATTACTGTTTTATCTATTGAATAATAACAACTCTTGGTAAGCAATGATTTTCTTTTGTTGTGTCCGTCTTCAAATATCTAAAAACGAAAGGGAAATGAAATTAATCAGACCAGGAAGTTAATGTAATATTCATACTACATGTGTCACATTTTAATTAATTGTCAATATTCTTGTTCCACGTCTATAAAGAAGGTAATTGCAGATTATCTGAGTATGTACTCATACGCATCTACAGTTAAAAGTTTCATTGGCTGTGTTTACCAAACAATACTTGATGTACGATAAAAAATAAGAAATATAAATAGGCGTAGAAAATCGTATATCCCTATATATATTTGTGTGTGTGTGTGTGTGTGTGTGTGTGTGTGTGTGTGTGTGTGTGTGTGTGTGTGTGTGTGTGTGTGTGTGTGTGAAATCAAGAATGGTAATTATTTTAAATACGAACTTGATTGTGAGAATTTTGTGTTCATCCGATACTTAAAGGCACTGGACATTGCTAGGTCATTGGAAGTCGAGAGCATTTATCAACTAAATAGTTAGGAACCTATCAATATTGCCACAGAAATTGGACACTGTATGATCGAGTTGATGGTGATGATAAATGATAAACAACATCATTATGTAATTGAACATACCATTAAGTTGCTAATATCACATGCCCTGCTAAAACACTGTGGCAATTCCAATTTCAGATCAAAATCATGGACATTCAAAACGATGCGTCCTCCATTGTCTGGTTGGATTTTCCACATACAATTCAAACCATCGTAATAATCAGGATAATTAGGGGAAAGTATCACTCCACTCCTTGCGGTAAACGTTCCAGAACATGATTCAACTTTTTCTACAAAATTAAAACTAACTCATCTTAAAAAAAAACATTCCATCATGCTTTCTAGCAAAACGCGCTATTTGTAACATTTTATCGACATCATGCACGGTTGCAATTTCTTTTAAAATATGACTTGTAAGTCTTACCATACCATTATATAACACTAATCTTTCTGAAGAGGAAAACGATTCTTTAGTCCGAATTATATTTATTTCCTTCCCGTTTCACTCTCAAATAAAGTTAACACGTCTAATGCCATTAAAAGTGGATACAGCATTTGACTGACAAACACGGCTCTGGGATCGAACACTGCTACCAGTTTCGTTCAGACCTAAGACAGAAAAGCATAACATTCCTCGTCCCTAAGCACATATCATCTCAAACTGGAGAAGAGACTTTAAACAAAGGTTCGTTCCGTCAAAGTTAAAGTACATTCGTTGTTTTGTTTCACTAAATAAAATGTTGAATCACATGTTCGATAGCGGTTGTTGAGTCGTCTGTTCCAATTGTGACAAGGATGTTTCCCTCGCTTATTTCATTTGAATTTGACTGTGGACTCACGGTGGGTGTGACCGGTCAACAAAGGATGCTTACTCTTCCATGACACCTAACCCTACATCTGGATTTCCGTGTTTGCCCAATTTTCACCAGATTTGTATCTGTATCCCAGACACCCGGGCGATTTATACTTTTTTATCTGAGATTTTTATATTGACAGTAGCCTGCAATATTTGACATAACTGATTTTGCTGCAGATGCTTTCATCTAAAAGTTAGTTTTTCCAGGATATAAAACAACATTTCGAAATAAGACATTGATATACGCCTTCGTACGGAGTACGATACAGACACTAATGCATACAATGATTGTTCCGCATTATAAGTTAACTATTTCTATTATGAAATTTTCTGCCAGATGTGAAATTCAATACTTGGCCAATATGGAAAAAATCTAAGACAATATCGAAAAAACTATGCCCAAATTGTAAACATCGGCCAAACTAATTATTGCACTATTTTTTGTTTGAAATGGAAATTAATAGAGTACAACAACAACATCGACCGAGGCCGAAGGTTGATGTAGATATTGTTTTTTGTGTGTGCTCCATAAATTCGCATATCGAACCAAAATTAGTTCAATAATCGTTTCATTACATTTTAACAAACCATCGACCATGGAAAGAGATATAGAATGTTCATTCAATCCCTCCGGTTTGTCTCACTTTTCCATACAGTCAGAGAAGTTGGCGCTAAAAAAACAGTTTCATGACGTCATGGCAGTGCAATATGATAAATTATCTGGTTTACAGTGTGATTTCAGTTTTAAAACAGGTAGAACACGTTACCGTCTCTGGACCAATGAAAATAGTCAGCAAAACCCCAAAAATGTAATAATGAAATAAAATAAATTTAAAGATATTCTTTCGGTTGTTCCAAAAATATGCGATCATTTAAGGTATCTGTAGATAAAGGCGTCAAGATCATTACCAATATACCTGAAACCCAAAATTTCATAGGACAAACTCATATAATTAGAATTCTAAAAGTACCGGAAACAACGTAATGATTTCAAAATGATTTCAAAAAGAATTTTCCGTTCAAAGTCACTCACGATACAAATACAAATGCAAAGAGTACAACAAATATTTATTTGATCAAATTATTTCCGAACCTGACAATACAAAAACAGTATGTTGCTTTGACATTGTTAATTTCCATATACACGGAAGATATACAGACACCAACAAAATTATTTTAGATATACGTGACATGTCTTGATATATATATATGTATATATATATATAAACCAATTAAAAACACGCATACAGAGAGAGAGAGAGAGAGAGAGAGAGAGAGAGAGAGAGAGAGAGAGAGAGAGAGAGAGAGAGAGAGAGAGAGAGAGAGACAGACAGAGACAGAGACAGAGATAGAGAGACAGAGAGAGAGAGAGAGACAGAGACAGACAGAGAGACAGACAGAGACAGAGAGATCTTTATACTGCCACCTTTTGTTCAATTACAATTTGGCATTGAAATGTAAAGGGAAAACATAATGAATACAATTATTTTGAAATTTATTTTGAATATTGTTTTACACTCAACAACTTTTCAACACTTAAGTAGAAAATAAATTCTTATCTAAGAACTAATTATTAAGTGAAATTCACAAAATTCTAAGAGTAATTCCGAGCCACGTAATACACGTAAGTGCATTACCAAGGGGAAATGCGGGCGACGTCGAGTATATAAATATAGACTTTGTGAACCAAAAACGTGAATTTGGTATCCACAAAAGCGTGAATAAAGCAGACTGAAGCTCAATATTACCGTGTTTTTGTTTTTCATCATTCTTAAAATGTTGTGAATGCAATAATTACAGGAAAGCTTGTATTATTGGCATTTATAATGATGGAGAATGCTTTGGAGGCGGTGACTAAATATCTTTAAACTCTTCTTCGCGTATCATCCCTTTTGACAGTCCGTTTCGATGTTAATTTTTTTCTATATCTCCATATATTTAATATATTTTCTAAATTGTTTAAAAATGAATTTTGGTACTCTAAAATCCAATTCAATGTATACTGTCTACTTTTTGATATGCATCCGGCAGTTATTCCCCATGGTTAAGTAGCGTTATAAATAGCATTGGAAACGCCAGTTGTACGTCACACCTTACAGTACGTATTCAAACGTTTCTTTTGAAACACGTTTGTTGACATTTGTGAGCAAATCAATTTTATTTGCATGAGTAAATACATATACTTAAATAAGTACCACGTAAGGAATTTATTTACATTTATTTCCCTCTGTATACACATTTTTGAAGCTTTTAAACCTTAAATATTCAAAACAAAATATAATATGAATTTCTTTCCAAAAGAAAATGAACATAATTTTTATATTTGTTTATTTTATTTTGTAATATTGAACCTAGTGATCAGACCTATTTGTTTGTTTTGACTGTGTCTGCAACAAACCCGATCCACTGTAACATGTGCATTTTCTGAGATCTTGAAGGCTAGACTATTTGATGTTTTGAAATTTTTTTGACCCGATGTCCTTGTATAATAAACTTGATTAATTTCTGCAGTTAATGCATGCATGTAACAGATATTGTTAGACAGTGACAAAGTTTTTACAGAGTTGAATTGGTTGTCATTTCTTAACTTGTTTCATATAAAGTATCTTCTCTAACATGACATTTGTGTATGAAAAAGACAATAAGAAATTCTGAAATCATTTGGTACTTTTAACGTTAAGCACATTTTTAAGTGTTATGTAAGTTTATGAATTATACTTAATAATTTAACCCACATTGAAGAACTTTCTTAATCACTTAAGTGAAAAAAAGTTACTTAATTATATTTATACTTAAGGATGAACTATGAATCTTTATGAAAACCCGCCCAGGACTGTATCATAATACACACAGGAACACAATGCACAAGTAACGAAAGACCAAAGGTCTGGAGATTTTTTTCTATATATTATGTTGTTATACCGCCCCCAAAAGGTTGTATAAAAGAAGCTGCAGTCAATTATACATATTCAAATACACATCAGGGCTTAATAAATCTCACTGGCGTAGCAATTACATTTTGACCCCACACTACCAGCGAAAAAGTTCAACTCGGAAAATGCGTGTGATAATGCGTTAGGCCTGTTGCCGGCGGTCAAAGTTGGCGATGTTATGAAATTATTTGGAAGGAAAGGGGCGTGTCATTGTAGTCTCTAGCAATGTTGGTTTTCTTACTTTTGACATATTGATGTAATGTGGAGAAATTGTAAACGAAGTCAGATACAGGCTTGTCGTGATCACGGGAGTCTCATCCCGAAGGCGTCTAAACATGATGATGTATGTAAATGTCCCATTATACTAAAACAGCTTCTGCAACTTGAGTAAGATGGTAAGGATTTGTGTCTAACACTTTTTTGTTAACTTTAAAATGTTGTAAATTAACAAAATTTAATTAGATGAACTTGACAATCAACAAACATTTGTTGTAGAATCTCTCAAAATAACTGCCGCCATGTTTTCAATATTACATATATATTAGATTCATTTGAAAATTTCTCTTATTATATATTTAGTTCCCAGCAATGATCAAATGTCAACGATTCAGTACATGAACATTCACCTACCTGCATGAACAATGACACAGATCAAGATAAATGATGCATAAACATCCATGTTGGAAGGAACACAGCAACGGAACATTTTCTGTATTTCTGTGAACAATCTATCTTCGCCTGTATTGACAAACAGGAAATGATAAATGTGAAGCTTGTATGACATAGTTGTGAAACTTATATGATTCGATTGCACTAATTATAATTATATATATATAATCTCAGATACCAAAGTATAAATCAACAAAACGTCCAGGACATAGATAGAAATCCGGTAGAATTGGACAAACACGGACCTCTGGATACCAAGAGATGGGATCAGGTGCCATGGAAGAGTAAGCATTACCTGTCAACCGGTCACACCCACCGTGAGTCCACAGTCAAGTCCAATGAAATACGTGATGAGTAAATCCTTGTCACAATTGGTACAGACGTCTCAACAAACGCCAACGAAAAGGCAACCCAACATTACACTTAGTGAAACAAAGTAACCGCAAACAAGACTATATACCGACCGTAAAATTTGCGTTCGTGGACATTAAAAGCGTTTTTCGATATCCCTATATCAACAATTTGGCAGTGAGTAGTTTAACTCTGTATGTGAAATCTTCATATGTTGTGCACTCCCTGGCATATCGGATCCATATGCGGGTGACTGAGGGATATTACTACATAAATGTGGAAAATTTACGATGGAAAAGCCGAAATCGTCTCGTTTGTCGTATAGCTTGGTTGCCAAATTCCCGTCTTTGTCT
This sequence comes from Atrina japonica, assembly GCA_030159075.1. NCBI lineage: Eukaryota > Metazoa > Mollusca > Bivalvia > Pterioida > Pinnidae > Atrina > Atrina japonica. The sequence goes on along the minus strand of BROG01000714.1, from coordinate 45,569 downwards.
ATATTAAGTAAAATGTCTAAGTATGAAGCGCGTGTGCTTGTTTCTGTTGAATCTTTTATCTAGTTCGCTTAGATATATTGCATTTACTGTCAATATCTTGGTAGAACGTTTGCTGGATCCTGCTATGTATCTTTGCTTATATGGGGTTTTATGAAGTTTAGGTGTCTAACATAAATATGGTAGCTCAAAATCGGTATCATATATATATATATATATATATATATATATATATATATATATATATATATATATATATATATTATATATATATATATATATCGATTTATCGTTCTATCTATCTATCTATCTATATATCTATCTTTCTATTCATCTATCTTGGTTACCGAGCATGAGAGAGCAAAATCTTTTCAAGGACAAGACACTGACCCACTTATGTGATCATCGTCAAAGAAATGATATCATACTAACGTATTTCAACGTGATAAACAGTATGTATATGATTGTCTTTCGGGTACAAGGAGAGCATTACATTCGAGAATAATGATGGCTTACTTTGTGATCTTTCTATTTACAAAATCATCAAGTGGGTATTGTTTAACTTCTAGTTTAAAATATAGCATATGTATTTCCCCGGAATTAAGTTATGTATTAACTACGGATTGAAAAGTTGTCTGCTTTTTCTACACATCACTTCTGCTTGCCCTGAGTTGTAAAACCGAAACAGGTTAATATATCTTATTACTGCAATTTAGTTAAACTAAATATCCATAGCACTATTGAAAAACAAAACTGTTATTAGTTGATATGTCTTAATTATAAGCGAACTATATAATCAGCTTTTATAATGTGGCAGATGGATGAAATCATTTCAAATAAATCGAGATTTTATTACAACAGGGTTCAATATAAATTGATTGCTGGTATATAATTGGTTATTTCATAACTATTCCACGGATGATGATGATGATGATGATGATGATGATGATGATGATGATATTACATTGTGTCTATCATGTAAATAAATATAGTGCTATTTTTGCTTTTGTTTTAGCTCCAGGTGTAAGAATGTGTTTTGTTTGAATTGGCCTGGCTCAGTCAGTAGCGCGCTCGATTCTTGATTGCAAGGTCGTGAATTCGAGTTAAGCCGGTAGAAGGTCGGCTTCCTGTCCTTTAGGTTAGATTGTAAAACCCGAGGTCCCGTGGCACGTTAATGAACCCTCATTGCTCAATGGTTATAAGTGACGAGTATAGGCCAAAATTTGAAGCCCTAATTCACTGGTTTTTTGGTGACGTATCAGTATTAGTGAAAGATCCCTGAGCTGGGCGTTAAAACAACATCGTAGTTTCTTGAATTTGTTGTTGAAACGTCTGTAGCAATTATAATGAAGATTAGTCTCCTCACGTGTTTCATTTTTATTTGACTGTGGCTCACGGCGGGTTTGACCGGTTGAAAGGGGATCCTCCTTTATGACACCTGATCCCACCTCTTGTTTTCAAGATGTCTGTGGTTGTCCATTTTTACTCTAGCTTATTGCTGAAGCAGTATAATCAGATGTGGATTTCAGAACGTCAATCAGCTAAAAGAGGGCAAACAGAAACACCATTTTTTTTTTTAAATGTAGACATTTTTATTACTCGGTTCAAACTATTTTTAACATCAGTAGGGAAGTTTACTTCGGTGTATTTATGACGTATGATTTTGATATAAGGAATTTGAAAAAAATGGCGTTTCCGTATATCTTCTATTAGCTGACCGACGTTCTGAAAATCCACATCTAAGCAATAAGCTAGTGTACAGTATAGCTAAAATTTCTCCTAGCCGCCTGGTATGGAGTACACATACAGGTTATGTGTTCCCTGCTTGATTTTTATGTATATATCTGTCTGTTTGTTTAAAAAGTTTAGAAATCCAATAAAGGCATGTTAACACAAGACAGTATCCGTTGTAAAAGCATCGAAATGGCGTATACTGATGTATGATTTTAAAGAATTGGGTGTATGTGGGATGACCAAAATTGAATATAAACCATTGTTCTTTTGATACTGAAGATGTTTCAACATCCAAAAGTCAGAAAATATAGGTGACCAATCCGCAGTGTTTCAAAACGCCCAACTCGCAATCGGTTCACACAGTATACGATACCGGTGTATGATATTACAAAGCAGTTATTTATAAACAAAATATTGCTTTTTTTCTTTCTCATGCGGACTTAAAGAAGTGAAAGTCACAGAAATTGCAGATGCAAAAAACTCCAAAACATCGTCTATACATTGTAGTTACTCCTTCTACTAGGTCTACTAGGTTTATATAACATCAACGTTTTATAATTTTGATATCTAGATATACACCTCTGTAAACATTTATTATATATGCATGTTAACTCCGAATATCATGCACTCTAAAGTCGACACATAAAACTTGTAACCAAATCACGTAATTACTAAATTGAAAACCTGCATTCCTTTTGACCCAATTACAATGTATCCGGGAAAAGACCACCGGACTTCCGCAAGTAATCTCTCTCTCTCTCTCTCTCTCCCTCCCTCTCTCTCTCTCTCTCTCTCTCTCTCTCTCTCTCTCTCTCTCTCTCTCTCTCTCTCTCTCTCTCTCTCTCTCTCTCTCTCTCTCTCTCTCTCTCTCTCTCTCTCTCTCTCTCTCTCTCAGAAAGTCAGCTTAGGTTCCAGCCGATAAGTATAGCGACAAGAAGGAACAATTATTATTGTCAGCGCTATTCAAATGCCGTTACCCTGCGTTATCTAATATTTAAACCTCCAGATTCACTCTATCTACCGTACAGACCACAATAAGCTGCTCTAAAACAATAAAGAGGATCATACCACATATATTATCAAGGGTGACAGTTAATAATTCGTCAGTTCGCAATACTTCAAACCGGACGTTAAATATGAAATAGAAAGTAATATTAAGCACCGAATCCGGAAAGAACCGCCATCGCTGTATTTCCGGTTGAAAAAATAAAATAATAACAATACGGATATTTCAAAATCCTTTATTCGCAAAATCAGTGATGGTTTAAAGAAAAAGCAGATGTTATCAGTTTGAACATTCTGTCTATTCATGGCGTCGTTATGATGTAGACTGTTTGTGTTAAGTAATTGACAATAGAATGTGTTATTGTCAGACGCCTAAGCTATCTTACATTTAATAATGCGATTCATACTGATTGACTGGACCGCATCATCAGAGTCGTCGTGACATATCTAACAGAAAGAAAATAAGTAGACTTTCCTCCAGGCTGTGACTGGATTATATACATAAAAATAACAGCTCAATCACCAACATGTATACGAACGTGTGTAATGTTACTATGTATACTAAAGATACATGGAACATATTGTCAATTAGTAAACAATTGAAACCAAACAGATCTCTTGCACCAAAATACTTGTTACGAGTTTAAAATGACACCAGTAATGTAAGCGTATTATGTATGGCTCTTACCAGCTGGACATTATGCACATTCGCTGGCTTACTTCAGACTCCCATAAACTATCGTTATACAGAACCAGTTGAACAACAGTGACAGAAAATAAAAGTGTCCGAATTAGATGAAATAAATGTCCTTCCCTTAAAACAAATTTCCTCTTGACTAAATGCAATTAATAGAACTAGAAATGTTATATTTCAACAATAATTTCATCGTCAATTTACTGTATCCGATCAAGTGTATATTTCAATTATTTTCTATTTCAATAATACATCTTTACATTCATTGTCTCATATCTTCGTGTACATGGTATATATTCAATTCCTCGGTGATGCTTTGTGATACGTATTTCCTCACCTATTTCATTTGACTTGACTGTGGACCCACGGAATCTAGAAATATAAGATACAGATGGCATTTAAAATAGTCCATAAAATAAAAGAAATAAAGTTTTGTAGTGTGTGTGTGTGTGTGTGTGTGTGTGTGTGTGTGCGTGTTTGTGTATTTGTGTATGTGTTCCAGATATATAGAGGGAGTATATATACCTTCTTTACAACCCAGCGGCACATCCATGGACACATACCCCTATGTAATAATCACCGTTAATGCAAAGACCAAATGTACCAGCACCGTTTGGTCCGTATGATCCACCTTTACACTCTGTAAGGTAAATAATAGAATTCATTTTGTAAACATATATTGAGACTTATAAAAGTTAGAACATCAAACTGAAAGATGTTTTAAAATGAAATTTCTATAATAGTTAATTAGGAATCAACATTTTGGATACAGAAGGGCCAAATCTATTCTTCCAACCCGGGAAGATCTGATCCAAAAAACATTACTAGTACAGGACCATGTTACCACTTCCTTACATAGTTTTATTAATATCTGCAAAGCAGTACCGACGGAGAGGTAAAACATGTGAAAAGAAAATGACGTACTATTGCAAAAGCTAATTTTAGCCCTGGCCCAAAACATCCCAACGGCATAAATATTTATATTAATATTTAACCATCAGAGTATTAATAATGAAAACAAACAGAGAAAATCGAATATAACGTCTTAAAAGTTACTGGTCTCATCCTGAAGAAACCGCGAAACAAAAGACAGAAGAGTAGAGTGAAGGTTCATCTAATTAGAATATCTTGTGTTGAGTTATAAATAAGGATAAACCTCTGAGCATAAGGAACTTAGATTATAATATATATATATATACGCAGTGTAGATTAACATAGACATGGGTAACGGAAACTGCTACTGTAAACACACACACACACACACACACACACACACACACACACACACACACACACAGATATATATATATATATATTTATGTATGATATATCTACACAGGTGGTATCATCGACAGTCATTCAACCTTAGTATGCTCAATATAATATGTAATAACGTGCAATATGTTTAATGTTGTAGTGCAGCCTTCTGACACACACACACGCACGCAGACACACACACACATACACACATAGAGATGTATATATACAAACTGCTAATGTAAACACACAGACACAGTCACACACACATATATATATGTATATATATATATATATATATATATATATATATATATATATATATATATATATATATATATATATATACATCTCTATGTCTTATAACACATTACAAATTATTATAACATTTCAATTCTTTGTGAGTAAAGGGGACTTAAAAATGATTGAAAATGACAAGCAAAAATATATCAAAAAATTATTTTCCAAAGTATTCCAAATCCATGGAAATCACTCAGATGCAAGTAGTTTTTCAATCATCATACAGCAGTTTTGGAGAAGATGTATCTCCTGGGTGACCGTAAACAATAGCTTAACGGTTCAAATTTTGTAACTACACTGAGATCGAGCTAATTGTATGCAGCAGTTATTGATAATTAGTTCTGATTCAGATTTGACTAAAAGCAGGTGATGCTACACCATCAAGGATACCTGACCACATCACTCAATTTCCCTACACTCCATGTTCATTTCATTGTCACTGCCACTGTATATGGTCTTTCTCACAGAAGCTGAGAAGTAATACCGGAAGCTTAAAAATAACGTGTTAGGCTGGATAACAATTTTCTAAAGGAAAGCAGAATGAAAGAAAAATAAGCGGAGATGAAAGAACCTGTAAATTACTGCCAGGGGCTTTAAATATGTTGCATCTGTACAAAATTTACCTGGACAGGTGAGAATAATCCTTGATGCCTTTGATCGTGGAATCCATATCTTTTAGGATTTAGCATTTATCTTCTCCCATTGCTAGTCCATCCTCTCTGTTAAACAGCATCAGTTTACACGTGCAGTTTAATACATTTCTAAGAATAGAATAAAATCTTCATTATTTCTTCGAGTTCGCTTTCTCGTATAACATGTGATAATAAATGAACATACGAGCAAAATACGAAACAGAATACCTGGAGATCAGATAAATGATGGCTGGATATCAGTTAAATCATAAACTTTCTCCATACCCTCCCTTCGGGTGAAGAACAGACAGTAGCATATTATGTTTTACAATATAAAAGCAGAGAATCCCAGAAGTTAAATCCCAATGTGTACATACTATTCTGCAGGTTCAGATTCATGTAACTTTCATTCATATCGAAAACCGCGTTTAATGTAAACGTTCCGCAAATTGTACGGTCGGTATAAGTCTTGTTTGCGACTACTCTGTTTCACTAAGTGAAATGTTGAGTTATCTTTTCGTTGGCGGTTGTTGAGACGTCTGTACCAATTGTGACGAGGATATACTCCTCACTTGTTTCATTGGACTTGACTGTGGACTCACGGCGGGTGTGACTAAGATTGAAAGGCCTAAATATGTCTGAAGGGGTTGATTGATTAAATGGCAGTGTTGAAATAGATTACATATACATAATCAGTATACATACGTTATAGAAAACGTTTACATAATCAGTATACATAAGTTATGAATAACGTATACATAATCAGTATACAAAAGTTATGGATAACCTATACATAATCAGTATACTTAAGTAATAGATTATAAATACATAATTTATAAATAAGTAATAGATTATACATACATAATAATTATCCGTAAGTAATAGATTATAAATACATAATAAGTATACGTATTTACATACATAATCAGTATGCATAAGTAATAGATTATACATACATAATCAGTATACATAAGTAACAGATTACATATATATAATCAATATAAGTAAGTAATAAATTATACATACATAATCAGTGTACATAATTACGTGTAATAGATATTGTGAAAGTTGTATACGACATACGCACAGTTTTGTTATGTAATAGGATTTTGAAAACACTTCAGATAGCCCTTTTTCTTATTTAGAATGTGTGTACCCTGCAGTACTTTTAGAATAGTATGCATACACGGTATATTTTGTCGTTTTACTTATGTGCAAATAAACAGTTACAATCCACTCGTACCAGTTTTGTTTTCAATAACATTCTATAAATGAAAATTTTAAGAGCGTTGACATAGAACGAAATTCAGACGATGGAATAATAGTGTATTTTCGATAATTTCTAATCAATACATTGGTGTACAAAGGTAGGTTTTAATCAGCGTTTAAGCATGGCTGTCTATATATATTTCTTCCTATATGATTTAACATATTTTTACGGTTAAATGAGTTAAGGGCTTTGGCTTAAACAATACGGTTAGATGATTAATGACAATCTCAACTACTACCAAAATAAAAGTACGTTTAAGAAATTACAAGGTGCATTATTTGGCACATTAAAACACAAATGTTGTTTTCAACCGTTGCGGTTTTTTTCTCTCCCTTCCACCTGTTCCTGGTTTTTGGCTGAAATAAGTTTTAGGTTGTTGATAGTAACATTTGTACAAAAAAATCAGTTTATCCAATATGCATTATTCATATTAACTTTAGTTATTTCTCTTTATCATTATTATTTTTGTTCAGTCAAAAGCTTAAAGAAAAGAACAATTTTTAATGTTTATAAATCTATAAAACATATATAAATAGTAAATAGAGTGAGTATTTTCGATTAGCGCATTAGACTCAGTTGTACGATCACACATATATAATATCAGACACCAAAGTATAAATCGCCTGCGTGTCCAGGGCACAGATACAAATCTAGTAAAAATGGATATACACGGACTTCTGGAAACCAAGAGGTGGGACCAGGTGCCATGGAGGAGCAAAGGTCCCCTGTCGACCGACCACAACCACAAATCCACATTAAATATGCGAGGAACGAATTCTCGCCAAAATCGGCACAGACGCCCCAACAACCGCCAACGAAATGGCAACCTAAAACTTTTCCAAGTGAAATAGAGTAATTGCAAACAATACCACAACACCAATCGCAAAACCCACGGAACGCCAACACAAAGAATCTGCCAGTGAGCCGTCCTCATCCGTACACGAAATGCCCACATTTCAAACACGCTCCGACACACCGGAAAATCCGTGAAACACAACTATAAGAAATTAGATCACTCGATGATGTCCATATTTGATAAGTCCAGAAAACAGTGAAAACATGAATTACTCCAACATATTATTTGATTTATAAATATTATAAACATAATACCAAAGTTATAATGCTCAAAACGGTGTTTTTTGTCGATTCGACTTCATCAGTTGAGCTCCATTTTTTAACAGATTTTCTAAACAGAAAGTTGTATCAAACAAGATCGAATAATAATTCTGAACCTATAACCAAAACCCGTAAAAGAGTTACCACTCTAAAGAAATTGCTGTATTAACGTAAAAAGAATTTATCATTTTAAATGGTGCTGCTAGTGAGAAATATAACTTAAGTATCAGATTATCAGCTAGTTACAAAATACCAGATACTAGCTTTATGTATACACTCGGGGACTTAAACGGTTCACCAGCAGTGGCAACGACCTAGTGGTTATAAATATTATCAACATAATATCAGTTATAATGCTGAAGACGATCGTTTCAGTCAATTAGACTTCATCAGTCGAGCTCCAGTTTTATACAGAGTGAAAGTTTTATCAGGCAAGGCTGAGTAATAAATCTAAACGATTAGCCCATCTAAAACGGATATAAAATATATTAACTTAACCTACCTCTACCTTGAGGGTATGTCAACGGAATACCAATCCCGGGGTGATGTATATCCTCGGGGACATAAACGGTCCACCAGCAGTGGCAACGACCTAGACCTAGTGATTATAAATATAATAAACATAATATCAATGTTATAATGCTCAAGACGAGAGTTTAAGTCAATTAAACTTCATCAGTCGAGCTCCAATTTTATACAAATTTCTAGAGTGAAAGTTGAATCAGACAAGGCTAAATAATAAATCAAACTACTAGCCAATCTAAAAAACAGAGATAAAAATATTAACTTAATCTACCTCTACCTTGAGGGTATGTCAGCGGAATCCCAATCCCGGGGTGAGATTTTTTAAATGGAACTATCCAAGATTACTGATGATTGATTATGTTTCTCCCCTGCATTAAATAGGGCACACATTTGTTCCAATTTAGTAATACCCAAATACTTCGAAATCTTTGTAATTTTCTTAAGTGAGTTTTGCTACATTCCAGTAGCCACCTCAACCACGTTAGCCAACCAGTCTTAAAATATTTGTATACTATCACTAATGAATCATTTATTTGATCTGAGCTACAAAATAAAAGTATTTGTTTTTGTCGTGGTTAATGATTTTGTCACGCTCTTAGAGCTGAAACGGACATAATTGATCAGAAAAAAGAATGAAACATGCTTGAACAAATATTAGTTATATATTAATAATTATTTTCTAGTAAATAGAATATGTACTCACTTTGTGATCTGCTTAATGGATTATCGTCTGCACAATGCAAGGTGATCAACATTTTGTATAAAGTGCAGAAGGAAGTTCTTAGTATATATTGAGTTTTACTTAAGCAGTGTATTCCGGTATGGACGCTTTCAACCAGCTACAAATTTCCAATTAATTTTGTCTTCTATAGTCGTATGTTGATGATTCATATGTTCAGTCTTACAGGTTTACAGATATCCATCTTACACACACACACACACACACACACACACACACACAAATATATATATATATATATATATATATATATATATATATATATATATATATATATATATATATATATATATATATATATATATATATTGTCGTATTTCACTTGATAAAGGCCAAGTTGCCGACAATTTGTGATTTTTGAGTTTTTTACTGTCTTTACTTTATACAAATCCGGTAAGAATGGACAAACACGAACCTCTAGAAACCAAAAGGTGGGATCAGGTGCCATGGTGGTGTACAGACAAGACACCTTTTTACACTGGACGCCTTGCCATCCAGTATGCAATTTTTTGTTACTTGTAAATTAAATGTATATGTACCGAAATGATTTTTAATCTTTAAGGAATGACAAATAATCAGGAAAAATGTTGATATCTGATTTAAATGCTATGTAGCATATACATAAATCTTGTGTTTACTTTAAAAACGTTGTCCTAATCAGGAAACAATTACCTTGTATGCGTACAGATACACAGATATATTGCTTTGGGTTCATTAATCATTTCAAATTTATTAAAGCGGCATCGTCTTCGTTTACCAAACTTAAAGTACAATAAGACATAAGGTATACAGAGACATAAGAATCTTATATTCCTATATATTGCGTTAAAATAGCTTCAGATCCAGTGTGGTGTTCATATATAAAATGTAAAATGAATTAATAAATTGGAAGTGCACCTTTGCCAAACTGGGTTCGTCAAGCAATTTCAAACAAATATATGGAAATCTATGAATTTGTATGCCTCGATTTTGTTGTGTTAACAATCTAAGTTGTTAAACGGAAAATAATAAAAAAAAAAAAAATAAAAAAAAACAACAAAAAAAACTGTAAGAAAAAAAAACCGCTAATGTTCTTTTATACCACGTGTCCATGTTTATGTGTCCACCTTGGGAGACGGCAATGCTTTACCAGCATCTGATCAGAAACATTCATACAATTTACCTGTCTTATCCCTTCCGGCCAAGTGATCAAAAAAGCAAAACTGAAATCATGCAATATATTGAATGAAGGTAAACCAATATCTTCTTTATGAACGTAGATAAAAGTTTAGTAATTGAGGTGCGGACAGACGAGAAATCAGACCAAATACCATCCGAACACTAACAGGACGCCTTTTTCAACTGTGCTATTGGGGATATCTGTATATACTGTAACTGAAACCGGAACATTTTTCACAGTTCACGTGATTTATGGGAATAAAGACAGGATTATAACGATAACCCGGGTTAACTCGAAAGTTCTCTATTGTTTTCTCTAGAAACATAGACAGTTGATAAACTTGCAAAACGTTCGGTTGCCAAAACATGATCTCCTTTGATTTAATCACTAGGAAAGAATCTTGGTGCCCTTATGTTAGGTATGCCTGATATTTACCGATATTAACAAAGACATTTATGAAGCTACAACGGACTTCGAGGTCTCGACATATCAAACCATTATACCTTTTTTAAAAACTATAATTCGGTTGTATTTAGTCACCGTTTTAAATCCAATACGGAAATGCCATGCCATTTTCCCCATACACATCGGAAACGTATATAATAATAAATGAATACGTTTACATCGGGTAATCCCTACTTATATTCATTTCATTAGGGAATTAACCTCGCGGGTATTTCAACAATAATTGTGAACTGTTCTTTATCGGAATTATTAATTTTTTATCAAATCTTTAAAAATACACTTATAATTGAAAACATCAACAGTGAAAAATAAGCACGCTGGTGATACAGTGAGACCTCACTATTAAGACCACTGACTACTCAAAGTGGTCTGATTAGTGAGGTGGTTTCTTAAGTGATATTCTGCAATTAATAGAAATTGATCAAGAGACCGAAAACTTGTGGTCTTATTAGTGAGGTAACCTTCTAATTGAGGTGTTCTTTAGGGGAGGTTCCACTGTACTCGTAATATTAGTAATGTACAAAACTCACACTATGAATGAACATAGGTATGTATTGTTTAATATACTGCTTTACTCCAATTCACATATTTCGGCAGGGTTGAGTAATCTTTGGGTTACCATACGGTTGATTTTTCTCATTTTACGGTTATTCCTTACTGGATACTCTCTTATGTATGGCGACAAATCGGAACGATTACTCTAGTTAGTATAAGTTTAATATTATGGTCTATCATATAGTTACTTCAAAATACAGGTTTTTTCATATCTGATACAGGAGCCAGCACGTTCCCTTTATCACACATCCTGTATCAGCCATCCCTTTATCACATCCCTGTAACCCTTTATCGCACCCCCTTTTGGAACGCTTCTTGTAATTTCATAATTCGGAACACTTCGATTGTTTTCCGCTTCAGGCAAAAGCCTATACCTTGTATAAACGCCAGTCTAAGCAAATTATTAGAAATATTAGGCCTGATTGTGAACATTTTTAAGGATTGTTGAATGAAAATGTGAAAGAATTGTTTGATTTACTAAACATTGGATTTAACAGGTGTAATGATATTCCGTAGGTAGGTTCAACACACCGCAAATAGTTGTGCATGTGCATGGTTTAGATACGAGTACACGTACTACTGTAGGCTATTCCCTTCAACACAATGTTCGACCGTGAACAGCCACACAATAGGGATTCATTAATGTTCTTTCCAAAGTTCCTGTAGGCCTGACGTTATTTCAAATATATCTTAATAACATATTTACACTAAAGTGCAAATCATTTCAGCAAAGAATCTTGAGTAAGGCTAATTCTAAGTTTTGCAAACAGTTTGATCCGTAATTTTTCCGAGATCTGCCCGTATAGGAATTTGAATTGACGAACGCAATTCGTGATTCTAACAGAAACAAAATCTATATTTTTATCGTTGCTATTTAATATTTGTCTATTAACAATAGGATTTTAGATATATTATAAAAACAACAAAACATGGCAAAATCTGTCTCACATGCCATATCGACCCGAGACCAATATCATCTCTCGGGCCTACAGCCCTCGGTCTGATATTGTAGTCTCGGGTTGATATGACATGTGAGACGGATTTTGCCTTGTATTATTCTGTATTTGTTACCTAAATTTTAAACTTGTCCAGGTCAAAAAGAGGTTCACAGGATTCCACAGCGACAGGTTACATGAATTTTGTGTTTGTAAAATGAACAATGTCAATGTTGCATGACGTAGGAAATTTCACAGCTTCTTATTTTGGAGGGAAGGGGCAATTGCGTGAATACCATATACACATACAATATTGTGCAACACTATGCATTCATCTTTCAGAAATAGATAAATGGTTACGATCTTGAAGGCTTTACAAAAAAAACTATTTCCAGGATACTGATGATTCTCCTTTGGTTTGTGATAATGTTTATGTTTCTAATTTCAATCCGATTGCTCCGAACTTTTTATTTCTAACGAAAGACGTCATACAATAATATACGTTACATGATGTCACTCTTTCGTCACTTTTACCGTACAAGAACAAACATTTCGATCTTCATGACATTCGCAACAAGCTCTGTTTAATTCCTTTTACGTTACATGAAGTCACTTTTTCGTCACTTTTACCGTTCATGACATTCGAGGCAAGCTCTCTTTAATTCCTTTCACACATCTTAATGAACTTCACAGAAATCACGAATGAACCAATACATGGATTCTTCAACCCAAGGATACGCTTTGATGTCCGTTATAATGGACATTGCTTATCACAGGCTGTTCAGATCAGCACGCATTACAAACGATAACTGTTCTGAACAGATTCTTTTTTCTTTGAGCTTAATTTTACCAATAAAGGTATAGACGCTCTAAACAATAGCAGTGGTCTCGATCTGAAATAAACGTTCAGTCCTGTGTTTTGCCATGTTCTTAATTAAAGACTACACCTTATATTTCATACAGCTATAAACCTAGTATTCCATCCAAGTTATTTAATTCAGAACTCGTTTTGCAGTGCCTAGATAACGATTTTCTACATAGCATCACCCCATGTTCATGTGCATCATCTCAGTTCATATATAACTTTATTGGGCATGTCATCGCCGGTCCGGTTTCGATTGCTTCAAATAAAAAACCTCAAAAATCTTAGTTTAATATGTCCAAAATACCGCAAAGTCTGTTCCTTTAACTGGCGATAGATTTCCAGTTTAGTTCTCTCAAAGATAATGTCACATGATGGGCAAAACATGAAGACGTGGAACCAGATACTTTGAATGATTAAAAGCTACAATATTGTTGATAAAATATCGTATTCGAAAACGTAAAGGAACAATGAAAACAAGTGATCACTCTGTATATAAATACCCAGAAGTTATCACAGAGCTGGATAAATTACATGGCTAATATGTATTGGTCTCAGCAAACAAATTATCAGGTAACACAGTTTTTATTTGTAAATTAAATTACTATAATTCCTGATTAGATGAACTAGGATTTGATACGAATTCCGGTAGTCCTACATACAGATGCAGCCCACTTCCAAAGGAAGTAATCCTTCATATGCATATGTCAGTATTACGTACCTTTGATGTACCTAAAACCGATACCGATTTTGAGCTAACATTATTATATTGGATACCTAACCTTCACAAAACTCCATATAAGCAGAGGTACATAGCAAGATCCAGCAAATGTTCCAACAAATCTCTATCTGTTGTCCCTATTCAGATACGGACAACCGGTAAGGAGGAACAGTACCAAAACTGTACAGTTGCTTACTACAAAAATGGTGTAAATCAGATGTGGATACTTAAAAACTTTTAACAACTTCTTGAAAAATTTGAAATCACACAATTTTAGTCTAATTAATAGTATCAAAATATTCGACTTTTCTTATCTTTTACACATATAAGAGGGGTTTTGGTACTATCGAAAACTGTGCTTTCACTAAATGTAATACACGAAAGTATAAATATCTAGTGATTGGTTTTTACGAAATTTATTTTGTCCAATACTGCAATGATTCTAAATATAAATACACTGCAGTTGATACAAGAAGATGCTGACATTTCTAATGGACAATATATTTGTAAGGTTTAAACAAACAATCTTCATATTTATGGTAACCAATTGCGCCCATGAATTTGACATTTGGATATATCGAAGATGTTTTGTCAATTAATAATGACAACTTTCGTACGATTGCAATGCGATATGCCCCAACGAACGAGAAATCAAATATACAACAGAATCAATTGGTCTTTACTTAGACATTTTACTTCCTATAGACATATATATATATATATATATATATATATATATATATATATATATATATATATATATATATATATATATATATATATATATATATAAGCACAATAAATGTTTACTAACGACTTAAAATGACTACATTATTTGTAGACAGAGAGAAAAAAAAAAACTATTTGCTCGACATATTGAAATCAATTGACGTCACCTCGTCAAAATAACTTGAACAATCACTCTTGAAATCAAACCACAACATACATATGGTATAACTCTGGATTTTAACACTTCACATTGTCAGTTGCTTCTGTAAAATGATACAAAATCGTTTTCGTTTTGATTACATTAAATCATACTGCTTTCATTTATCAATACGATTATAGCCATCAATTACTCTAAGTAATGATAAGATGTTCTGTCACAAATAAACATGCATTTCCTGTATTTCCTTTTGTTTTTGTTATCAACAGCTCTATTTCATTCTTAAAATAGCAAAATGCTGTCCCAATGAACATATTCTGATTCTTCTTATTTTTCTTCACGCTCTTAGGTATGAAATTCAAAATTAAGAAAAATGTTTGTACTATCGCTAATAAGAGATTGGTCCGTGAAGTCAAACAATAAATATACCCCCAAAAAGGTAGGTAGGAAGTCATAATATATATAATTATATAAATTAAAAAAAAATGGTTTCTGATTGCATATGCTGGTATTTTACCTCTCAGAACATAACTAAATATCCAATGGAAAACCAGTGAATATCATCTCTAAAACTAAAATATGGAAATTCCCTTTTACACTATTGGAATTACTTTTTTGTTTCTAATGTGTAGGATTTGTAAATACAAGTATCTATATTTATATAATAAAACATTTATAGACTATTGAGTGGAGGAATATGGTGTAATATTGACCGGTAAACAAATATTGATCTCGGCTATCGCCTCGGTCAATATTCAGTATATATTTATCCACTAATTGTATAATATATTAAATTAAACAATACGTGTACTTAATATCAATAATAAAAAATAAATAAATTAACAAACACTACTACACTTTATTGTTTATTATTCTAGTAAATAAATATTAAAAACAACCATATTTACAAAATAAATCATATTTCGTATTGGTTGTAGAAGCTAATTTTCATATTTTTCAAGATTTTTGTTACTTGACAAGCATAACCACTGTACACACTTTGATATTATTGACAAAAAAACGTAGTGTATTTTAACGAATTAGAATTTGAATACATTTTTATGCAATGTCAATTATTGAAATTCGGGCAATCACTGTTTTGTAATATAAATGCATCTGATACATTTCAAAATTTGACATTCGCAGGTTTCAAAATGTTAATTTATTTTCCGTCAACAAGAGAACCAATTAGCGCACATTATGAAAATATATAATACACTCATGTGATCATTACACAAAGAAAGACAACTCTTACAAAGTAAACTGTAATGCTAATTGACCAACCACTACACTCAGGGATGTACCTCTTACAGAATACAATATAATGTTTAATTAATTTCCACTGCGGTAAGAGAGATAAAAATTGCACAAAATGCAATATAATGTAGAATAAATGACAACTGCCGTAAGAGAGATAACTCTTACAAAATACAATATAATGCAGAATAAATGGCCACTACAATGAGCAAATAGAGCCGGCCTGGCTCAGTGGGTAGCGCGCTCGATTCTGGATCGTGAGGTCGTGAGTTCCAGTCCCGTCGGCGACAGGCTGGTTTCCTGTTTTTCGGATGAAACAGTAAAAACTGGAGGTCCCGTGTCACAGTAGGTGTCGGCACGTTAAAGTACCCTCACTGCTCAATGGCCGTAAGTGCCAAGCATAGGCCAAAATTTAAAGCCCTTCTCTGGCATTTGGTGACGTCTCCATATGAGTGGAATATTCTTGAGTGGGACGTCAAACAACAATCAACAAACATAAACAAACAATGAGCAAATAACTCTTACAATGTACAACTACAATGTAATGGAGAAAGCCTGGTAACTGCACTAAGTGAAAGTAATTCTTACAATGTTCAATGTGATATAGAAAAACCGTACATTACACTTCGTGATGTAACTCAAAATACAAAATACAATATATATAATCCAGAATAAATCACCATTACACTGAAAATGATAAGTCTTACAAAATACAAACTAATGCAGAATGACTGACCACTACACTCAGAAAGATAGCTCAAAATTATACTTTATAATACAGAATGACTGACCACTACACTCAGAAAGATAGCTCAAAATTATACTTTATAATGCAGAATGACTGACCACTACACTTAGAAAGATAGCTCAAAATTATACTTTATAATACAGAATGACTGACCACTACACTTAGAAAGATAGCTCAAAATTATACTTTATAATACAGAATGACTGACCACTACACTTAGAAAGATAACATTGTATATTATAATACAGAATGACTGACCACTACAATTAGAAAAATAACATTGTATAATATAATACAAAATGACTGAACGCTAAACTTAAGAAAAATAACTAAACGACACTACAGAAGAAAACTATTAAATATTTACACTACAATACAAAACAATTATGACATATTGTTATATCGGTGCTAATCGTAAAAAATGCATCTAAAAATATACCTATATATTTGTAAAATATAGAACAATTACAAGGAATGCAGAGGTTTTATTAGTTGCATAAGGACGTAACGATTTTATACAGACCACTGGAAACACTTAGGTTCATAGTAAAATTCATATAAAATGATTGAGGAATGCACTATGGCCACAACCGACTCGGATGCTCGAGAAACTCAGAAAGGAATATATATATAATCATATATATATATAATCATATATATATATATATATATATATATATATATATAATATATATATATATATATATATATATATATATATATATATAACGGTCAATAATACGTTGAGTATCAGTTGGAAATTGGAACCGTTCACAATTGACGTCACTGAATACACACTAGAATTTCCTGTAGACGATATAACTTTAACATTGCAAATTATCACCACTACTGCATCAAGTCCTTTTTGTTCAATCATTTGTAAAGATGACTAAGAGATAACATTTTAAGTATTAGACAACTTATTTCAGCCATTGACGCCTTCATTATACATATTAATTATAATTACTTTGCATTCAAAATTCGATTTTTTTTTAATTTCCGAAGTGAGTAGCGCGGACAGTAGGTAGTGTGTCTCTCTATATGAAATGATGGTATGCGAACCAACAACTGGTATACCGGATACTATGGGAAACATGGACACCATTTGTTTGTGTTCAATGGATAATTCTGCTTGATGTTACGACTATCTACTTTCCCTCTTCACAAATATAAAATTGTTTTTGAGAACAAATTTCATCAGCCCATGTACCACCCATATTCTACTGTGTGTCAAGAGAAACACAACGTTTATCTGTTTTTGTACAATTGGATTCTGGATCCCAGTTTGGAAAACCATTGTCAATGGATGTGGCATCTTCTCCTTCTCCCTAAACATAGTGATCTTTGTCGTTAGTTGAATTGAAGTTTCCAGACGTCCAGTAATGTCTACCGCCTAAAAAAAGCGTATATGAATGACGAGAAAACGAACGAGAAAAGTATTTGAATGTAGAGAACTTTACACACATCTTCAGTATTGAATAAAACAAAATGTGAAGTAAATGGCGAAACCTGAAGTGGTGAATGAATCACCACAACTCCAATGCTTTATTTTGACAAACATAATTAACAAGAATGTAAAAAAACCGACATCAAAATGACGAGTTGCTCCGATTTTGAATATCATTAAAGTACTTGAACAGGCAAATGCGACTAATTACCAGCTGCATATAATTTTCAGACATGACGATCTGCTTGTATTAAGTTAGGAGATCAATATGGACTATCAAAATGTTTATGTCAATAACTAATGATAACATTTAACGAATGATCGCTTGACAGAGTGCATGTATTGCCAATATGGATACCGTTTGGGTGACAGAAAGATAGAATGGCGTCCGTCGTTACCGTTTTAAACTCATTGGTATGACCAGTTCCGAGACTCGAATCCGTGACGTCCCGTTTGCGGGAACCCTCACTGCTCAATGGCTGTAAGTGCTGAACATAGGCCAAAATTTGAAGCTCTTCACCGGCATTTTGTGACGTCTTCATATGATTGAAAAATTATTGAGTGGGATGTTAAATAACAAAAAAAAAAAACAAACAAACACACGGCCTCAAGATCAAGAGTCGTGCTCGCTACCGACTTAGTCAGGTCGGCTCCATAAAATATATAAAAGGATTAAAAAATATAAACTTACACACAAGATCAACAATAATAAAAACAAAACAGCATTATAATAATAATAATAATAATAATAATAATAATAATAATAATAATAATAATAATAATTATAATAATATAATGATAATAATAATAATAATAATAATAATAATAATAATAATAAGAAGAAGAAGAAGAATAAGTAAAATGTCCAATAATTATTATTATTATTATTATTATTATTATTATTATTATTATTATTTGAATTACCGTGCTGCATATTGATTTTGTTTATTATCCACTCAAATTCTTCTACCGTCTCACTTGCCTCGAGATTTTCTCACTACTCGCGGGAAGTCAGCTGCAAAGAATTGGTAATATAAATTGAAATCCGGGAAATCAAATGTACATATCTAGATTTAGGCAAGAGTCTAATCAATAATATTGATTTGACTACTGTAGATTAAGATAACTTGTCTATGCTGTTCAAAATCAAAAGTTTTACAAGAGAAACAAGGACATTGAAATTAGAATCTAAAATTTAGAAAGGACTTGAGCGTGTTTGATTAATTATGTAAATGATGTTTTCTGGTGAACGTTTTTTGTTACAGTATTTTGATAACGAAATATTTGATTTGGAACATATTATCTCACGTTTGCTTCATCCCAAATTTTCAAAGTTGTCTTGAATGTGTAGCAGATATCCCTAAGTAATATGTATGGATTGTTGTTACACGTCCCCCGAGAAGAAATAACAATCGCAATTAATAGCAGAAATGATATTTTAAATGGGAAAACATTTCGGGTTTGATACTCCATAAATTCTTTAGTAGACCACGTCATCATGGCTGATGAATATAAGTGAACAAGAGATGGTCAGTAAATGGATATATTGACTTTCAACCTGTCATATATTGTCGTTAAAATGATATAACAAAACGTCGAAAGTCATATCTTAATAATATGATATATAGCATCAAGACGAAAGTGAGTTAGAATATTGCTAGACGACGTTGATAAAAATATGTTTTCCAACTTGTGTACAAAGACGGGCGAGTGCAGAACTAGGAATGCACTCAGCCTTGAACCTAAATATAAAAATGTAGATATAGGGAAATCCTACATACACACGTAGCTCACTTTCAAAGGACGAGATCCTTCAAAATCACGTGTCCGTATTACGCTCATTTGATATACATATAAAAAAATCTTAGATACCAAAGTATAAGTCAATAAAATGTCCAGGACATAGATACAAATCTGGTAAGAATGGACAAACACGGACCTCTGGAAACCAAGAGGTGGGATCAGGTGCCATGGAGGAGTAAGCATCCCCTGTCGACCAGTCACACCCGCCGTGAGTCCAATGTCAAATACAATGAAATACGTGAGGAGTGTATCCTCGTCACAATTGGTACAGACGTCTCAACAACCGCCAACGAAAAATCAACCCAACATTTCACTTAGTGAAACATAGTAGTCGCAAACAAGACTCTTATACCGACCGTTCAATTTGCGGAACGTTGACATTAAACGTGGTTTTCGATATCCTTGTGTCAATAATTTGTCAGTGAGTAGTTTACCTCTGTATATAAAATATTCATATGTTGTACACGCCCTGGCATATCGGATCATTTGTGAAACATAAACTCCATATGCGGGTGACTGGGG
Organism: Atrina japonica; assembly: GCA_030159075.1. Lineage (NCBI taxonomy): Eukaryota > Metazoa > Mollusca > Bivalvia > Pterioida > Pinnidae > Atrina > Atrina japonica. The sequence continues at coordinate 24,940 of BROG01000714.1, read as the reverse complement.
GACATTACTAATTAAATGTTTATTTTTTGATATCTGAATTTTTTATATTCATACTTCTGTTATCATATGACTTACTTTTATTCTGATACTAAATGATCAATATTACATATTACCTTTGTAAACGTGAAAGGAATAACTCCACTTCGAACTGATTTTGTAATTGAAATTATGTCAAAAGGCAAAATATTTCAGTTTTGTATAAACATGTTTTAATACTCAAGAATTAAATGGTTAAATGATCTCGTATTACTCCAAGACCATATAAATATTTAAAAATGTGCATCTTTTTATTGTCAGGCGATAGGGAGGGGTGGTGATTTAAGAAATAAGTCAATAGACCATTTCAGTAACTGCAGTCCTGTGATTTTGCCAGTCTTCCGGTTGGCAGTGATTGAGATTCCCGCAAAAACATAGACGTCGTTATAGTAACTGTTTGTTTCTTGACGTCATTTTCCGGGAGTAATTATCATTTTGCCGGAAGACTGGCACAGTCATAGGACCGCAGTTACTCCTATAGAGTTTCTTAAACATGTAGAAAATATTGATTAGAAATATTAATTTTGGATATCCGTTGCATCAATAACAATAACTTAGTACCGACCTAAATTTCTAATTCCACTCGTCAGTACTGGTAGTTCATAACGCTGTAACTCACTTCTACGCTAAACCTAAATAATTTTATCTTGACATATCTGGCGGTTGACATGTCTCTTAACAAGATGAACAATCTGCTGGTTATCATGTTGTTATTTTATGTGGTATATCAATAAAAAAATTATAAAGATCCGACTATGATCCCTCATTAAAGTGGTATACTTTATAAAGGTATAAAGGTATATAAACATAAAGAGATGAAAATAAATACCAACAAAAAGTCATATATATATATATATATATATATATATATATATATATATATATATATATATATATATATATATATATATATATATATATAATTCTAATTCTTTCTTGATCATTTGAATAACCCTATGTCAGTTTTGGTGTGTGAAATTTTATGGAGGCATAACTTACCATTACATCGGAAATTAGAAGAAGAAGACCAAGTCATGTCCTCCATACATGTTGTCATGTTGTCACCAGAACCACTGTATCCTTTGCCACAAAAGTAATGCACAGATGAACCAACGATTAACGGATGTTTCAGCTCCATATTTGCATTGCCAATTGTAGGAGGTATGTTGCAGCGCATCCCTTTATATATAAGTATAATTGTAATTGGTAATTTTATAGGTATGATATTACACATGAGTCATAGTTCCGAATTTGTGATTGATCCAGATTCAAAGTTGATAATTTTATCTATTTTTGTTTATTTATATGAATTTGAAATGTATATATGCTATATTCCTGCTATTTAGTTACAAATATTTAATTTTACTTTAACCAGAAAAAAAGAAATTACAATCTTTTCCCACTCAGTAGAATATAAAACGTACATAATGTTAGCTTGGTCCTGTGTCTTCGGAAATAATATGTTATCTATGTTCAAATTGAAGCACATTTACCTTATCTATTTTTTTATATTGAATCCCATCAAACGGGTACCACTAACTGTTTCAAGCATAATTAAAATTAATCATTTATTTTATCATCAGTATCGGTAAAATTGTATACTCATAGTATATTATGGATTTCTTTTGTACGGATATAACCTTTTTTCCTCCACGAAGGATAAATGATATTAAATAACAATCAAATAGTTTATTATTACTTTATTGATTAATACTTTTATAAAGGATCGTCATTAAAGCTAGCTTATATCCAAAATTCGTTATAATATAATTACTTCCCTGTAAAAGCGTCAGCCGGTCAGATATTTTTTTCTATAGCGTCATCGAACATAGAACTCGCTAAGATAAACGTAGAAGAACTGCAGAATTAAATAGAATACTACTCCCGCAGAAAAGAGAAAAAATAACACAAAAGTCATTAGCTTCATTGTAATAATAGCTGATTGTAATGTTTGTTTCAGTACAGTGAAACAGTTACAGTATTACATTGAGGGAGTCAATATTATGTTTCCTCATGACCCGACTTATTTCTCTCAGCTTCGCTTCAGTCAATCATCATCAAAGACTGAAAGCATAATATGTAAGCATATTGATTTGGGAGGTTTAATTATTGTAGAATTTCAAACTGAATCTGTTAGTGATATGAATTTTCTCTTTCGACTGTGTGAGGGAATGTCGTTTATTACAATCTATTATTCGTATGAAAAATGGTTAAATAGCATAATCAAACAATGCATGCAGAGTATGTAGGGATTGTATGATTGAGTGCAGCATAGACCGTACATATAAAAGCAGAATGAAGATCCAGATTACTCAAATAAATATAATTGTAGATTCAGAAAAAAGTTATTTCACTTTATTACCGTAGAAAATAGGAATGCAAATTGGATCACCGTTTTTGCTCACCAAACAAACAGATTCATCACCGCATGAATGATTTTCACAGCTAGTCTCCAATACCTGCATAAGATAACTGAGAGAACTGAAAAGCAATAAAATTGAAAAAATGAGTGTGTTTTAATAAGTTATTTGTCTTGATGTGATATGAAATGTCGATAGTCTTTCTATACATCGACCACAGTGTATAATATAAACCATTTTTTCTTCGATACATGATACATACTACAGTGTTTTGTTATCGTGAAGTTTTTATATGTAATGTTTTTTCTATTTTCACAGAAACACACTTTCTTTGTATTCAAAAATCACCAATTTCTGTGCTTTCGAGCATCAATTTTTGAACAAAAAAAAATTATGTAACTTGTACATATCAACCATGTGTTTTACTATTGTTAATGTTTCATTTTTTATATTTTTCTGTTGACATGGATACATGGATTTCAGTTGTCTGCCTGTAGTTAAATATAGTCATTATAAATAATTTCTTGGTGTTGGGTGGATTTGTCCATTCTTTGGACAATTAGTTCAGCCGTGTCCGTAGTATTTTATCATATTTTAACATTGGCTGTGTGTATGTCAGTACGTATGAACTGTGTAAACAAAACCTGAATAATGTTATCTTAAAACATATCACCATAGTGGATGTAAATTAATTTGGAAGTTTTTTTACGTACCTTTACGCAGGTATACAGCAATCAAACACTCAGATAATACTAATGCACAAGATAGATTTTTGTTGGTTTATTGTTGTTTAACGTCCCACCCAAAAATATTTTACTCATGTGGAGACGTCACCAAATGCCGGATAAAAGCTTCAAATGTTGGCCAACGCTCGGTACATTGATCAGTGAAGGTTCTTTAATGTGCCGACACGTACAGTGACACGGGACCTCATCTTAAGGGCAGGAAAACAATTTGCCTCCAGCTGGACTCGAAAAGCGTAAGAAAACAAATGTACAAATACCAATGTACATCACGCTTGTATACATATATACCACATACTCCCATATATATATATATATATACAAAATCGTTAAATTTCACGTGAAGTTAACCAATGTTAAACCAATGGGTTGATTGTAGGTTAAATTAGCAATGTGTTGTGCAATCGGTTGCAGGCATATAAGGTTAATATAAACAAACTGTTTATTTATTTTAAACATACATCAATGTCCATGTTTCATCCTATGTTCATTTCACGTTGGAGTAAAATGGGCATTTTCCTATTTCTTATGAAATCCACCCCGGTTCATATTCTTTGTATAGATCTATTTGTAAATTTCCGAATAATAAATAAATCAATTGATATTTGAATCTTAACCAATGCGATTATCAGTTTTCTGATAACTGAGATTGATACTGCTAAATGAATGAATCGGTGAAGAAAATATAGGATACAAGAGCATAGTACTTTAAACCATGCCCTGAATCATCTCAAGTCATCACTGTTTCGAGTCCTGCTTCAGGTTGATAGTCGTCAGTTTACTTGCCGGTGTCCGGTGTTCCTTTCCCATTTGAACCCCATTCTGTCATCGGGATTTCTCTTACGTCATCAAAAGTGGCTACAACCGTATAATTCAAGTGTTTTTTTTTTTTTGTTTAAGTGTTGAGTAAATCAGAAATTAAAATACAAAAACAAAGCATTCCTACAGGTTGTACAAGATATGTTTCAGTAGACAACTGTTTCCCCTTTATTTATTCTACTTTCATATATCTAATATTTAAATTTCTATCTAAAAAGTTTAACAATAAATGCAACATGTAAATCTTTATGCCTGATAAAGACACATTCATATTCCGGACACTTGGTCCCATCCCGTTGGGGATTAGCAATTGTTCTTCGTATTTAGAACGTTGTCATATGTCATGTATATAGTTTCGAATGTCAATCGTTACCTTTCCATTGTCCCTTAATACGAGTATTGAAATTTGCTATATTCGAAGGGTAAGATATGAGACATAATTCGCATATCATCAAATCGTGGTACAGTCATACTTACCGAGGATATATCCACTCTGTTGATAAACATTGTTCCAGTTTTTTCCTTCATAGCATTTGGTGCTTCATTGTTTGTCTTGACGTTGAGGTTACAGTATTTCTTTTCCTCATTGCTACTGACCGACTTACAAAGTCTGAACTGCAAACAAAATTCCATACATTTCAACAAACTGGAAATTTTCATATATTTGAACACATATCCTGTCGCCATTTCTCTGTCTCGTGATATTTTGATATAGTTCCCGACTCCATGTGTACAGAGTTGCGATCCATCAATTATTAAAATATAACAGAATATCATTAGCAATTTGATAGGGAAAACATTTGATCTTGAATTTTTCTGAAAAATATACATGCCACTCACCAGCATCTCGTGGTTCTGAATTAAAAATATTATGCAAATTGCTTAGAATATAACTATCAAATTCCAAATGCTGATTTAATATCTATCAACCTAATTTAAAACTTAAAACTGTGGAAAGACGTGTACGTGTTCTACAGTATTGATGTATGTAGGTTTTTTTTTCAAAAAGCAATATATTCCAATGTCCCAAAGGAAAACGAAACATATTGAACATGAGTAACAAATTACATTTAACAACAAACAGCAAAACCTTGTATTTTAATTGAATCTGACGCAGCTTCAAATGTTATAGAACAATAACCAGAAAGACTCTCAGAGTATGGAAGGTTTATAGGCGACGATACAAGACTGATATATAATAACTCTTGCAGTACAGAAACTGAAACTAATCTGCTTCGGTATTTTGGACATTTATTGTCAACATTATGTTATTCGGGGCCGTTAGGTAAACTTTGGAATATTACATAAGACTACCTCACTATCATGTAATTTCATCTATTACTCAAATTTATTTTCGTTTTTCATTATAAAAATGCTACCGTCAAGGTTATCCTATAACGCCTTACATTTTCATTTTATGTGTAGATTGTTTATTCAAAACTTTGATAAATAATAAACATATTAATGGTTTGAATATGGCAAATATTCATTTTATTTTGACTATATACACTGATGATACAACTACTATATCGGGTGGTTCGGGGAAAGTATTACAGGAATATATCAATAAACTATGTTTGCAAAATTGCTGTCGGGTAAGAGATAAAAACAGGTTACCTGGATAGGTGATCAAAAACATTAGTGAGGATGGATACTTACCTGAGCTGAAACTAAATTGGGGACGGGATAAATTTTCCCTGTATGTGATAAATTTTCTCTGATTGGAATTGACTTTTTAATTTATATTAGATTCTAATAATAATAAATAACTAACATAAACAAGTTTTCACAAACTTCAAAGCTAAAAGGTCAGGCAATAGAATTTCTAGTTTTCTCACAAATCAAATATATATATATATATATATATATATATATATATATATATTATATATATATATATATATATATATATATATATATATATATATATATATATATATATATATATATATGTCCGACTGTGGTGTGAATATCATTTTATAACTTAATTCAGTATATATTCTACAGCCGATTAAATAAAAAAATAATAATATAAAACAAAAATAGCTCAGATTGTACTGTTTGTTTGTTGTTGTTTAACACCACTTTAAACAATATTTCAGTGATAGATAATTGGTCATTTATCAATTCTTTGAAATTTACTTCGATATTTCAGAATACAAATCAGTGGAAAGTCATTAAGCTAAAATATTGTTGATGCAGACTTAGTTTTAAATTATCTGTGATATTTCCAAAAGTGGTGTGCTAAATCCAAAAATGAGACATCTAGAGAAATATTTTAAAGCGTACTGCAAAAAAATGAATATTAATGTAAAACATGCTGCCGGTACATTGGAAGAAAGTACACATTTACAATTAGCTTTGTTGCATACGAAGAAAATATTCAAAGATACCGACCCAGTATTTACAAAGAATGTTATAAAACTGGAGGTTATTCTGGTTAGATATATTACGCTTTTTATACTCACCAGAAATGTAGCAAACAAAATCAAATTAATACAAATTATCTACACTAAAACTGAGTTTTATTATATGTTTTTCTCCAGGTGTCAATGCATATGGAATACATGTTTCAATATGACAGATAATCGTATTAATAGGCCTTCTATGTTACCACTTTAACTTAAGAAAATCTCTTTTAAATTGGAGTTCAACTGATGAAGTCTAATTGACAGAAGCGATGTTTTTGGACATTTTAACTTTAGTATTATGGTTACTATATAATAGAAGTGTGTATGCAATATATACACAATACAATACATTATACATTGTTTCATTATAGTTGTCTTTCACAAACATCAATATATTATCTTATTGTACGATTCACATAAGATGGCGGGGCGGAGTAACCTTTCCATTACCATAAGGATAGTTCTGCCAATGCTTCGGTTATGACAAGCTCCACGGGAAAACCGTTGTATATCTCACTGGATACTCTCTTATGCACGATGACAAGTGGCAGCAATTACTTTATAGTCAGTGTAACTTAATATTATGCTATATTACCTAAACTTGAAACTCGTCCAGGTCAAGAAAGGGCCCACAAGACTCCAACCCGCCAGGTTATATGGATTTTACTATACCACAACGGTTTTAAACATAAATACATTTTTAGGTACATTACGTATGTCTTTCCGCGACAAACAAGAGGTACTTTGTATGGCAAGGGAGGATTTAAGTTTAACAATTCAAATTACTAACAAAAAGATGCACATATAAATATAAAATCACAGTTACCAAAGCATTTATAGACAGAAAGATCACGAGTGAATACATACCAATTAAATGAAAATTGTACACACACGGACATCTGAGATCAGTTGCAATGAAGCAGTAAAATCCCCTCCACAGTTAAATTCAAATGAATATAAAAATCTCAGATATCAAAGTATAAATAAATAGAATGTCGAGGACGTAGATACATATCCGGTAAAAATGGACAAACATGGGCCTCTGGAAACTTAGAGGTGGGATCAGGTGCCATGGAGGAGTAAACATCCCCTGTCGCTGTCGACTGGTCACATCCGCCGTGGGTCCACAGTCAAGTCCAATGAAATACGTGAGGATTTAATCCTCGTCACAATTGGTACAGACGACTCAACAACCTCCAACATAGTGAAACAGAGTAGTCGCAAACAGAACTATTATACCGACCGTAACATTAACGGAACGTTGACATTAAACACGGTTTTCGATATCACTGTCTCAATAATTTGTCAGTGAGTAGTTTACCAATGTATCTGAAATCTTCATATATTGTCCACGCCCTGGCACATCGGGTCATTTGTGAAATATAAACTCCAATTACTACTTAAACGTGGAAAATTTACGATGGGAAAGCCGAAATCGTCGCGTTTGTCGTATAGCTTAGTTGCCAATTTCCTGTCTGTTTCTATAGTAAGTAAAATGTCTAAGTATGAAGCGTGTGTGCTTGATTCTGTTGTATCTTTAATTTCTAGTACGCTGGGATATGTCGCATTGGCATATGTATGAAAATTGTCATTATTAATGAAATGATTGACGAAAACAGCCTATTTATAATCCGTAAAGACGATTTAACAAACATCATCGAACAGGCAATCCTCAATCTCACTCACTTAAATATCGTAACTGCGAAAAAAGAACATTATAGCGACCATAAAATTTGCGAAGTGTTGACATATAACGTGACTACTGATATCCTTGTGACGACAACTCATCAGTAAGTAGTTAGTCCCTGTATATGAAATATTGACATGTAAAAAGTTGCTCAGGTATATCGGATCATTTGAGCGATCGAAACACCATATGTAGACGAAAAGGGGATATTACAACTTGATATGAAAAAAAAGGATATGGGAAAGCTAAACCCATCATATTTGACGCTTAATTTATTATTCAAATGGTCTGTAATGAATTTTGTTTTTTCTTTCTTTATTTTTTTTTCTTTTTTTTTTTGCTGCTTTTAAACAATTCTAATAAGGCATTGAAAGAAACTTTGAAAAAAAAATATCACACGTCTGAAGTAGACTTGCGTAAGCAATTTGACAGAATGGGAATCATCAATATTAAAGTGTTCAAAGATAATAAAGTGTCAGCTAATTAATGCAAATTGATCAATATTTAACAATTATAACGGAGTTAAATGGGTGTCCAGTTTGTACATATTATACAAATAACTAGCCATTATACGGGGCATTAGATGCCATTCTAAGGATCATTAGATGTCATTCTAAGGAGCATTAGATTTCATTCTAATATTCAAAAAATCTCAAATATCAAAGTATAAATCAATAGAATGTCCAGGACATAGATACAAATCCGGTACAAATGGACAAACACGGACCTCTGGAAACCAAAAGGTGGGATCAGGTGTCATAGAGGAGTAAGCATCCCCTGTCGACCGGTCACACCCGCCGTGAGTCCACAGTCAAGCCCAATGAAATACGTGAGGAGTGAATCCTCGTCACAGTTGGTACAGACGACTCAACAACCGCCAAAGAAAAGGCAACTCAACATTTCACTTAGTGAAACAGAGTAATCGCAAACAAATTTCAATCATCTGGTAGTCGATATTATAGACACAGACGGGAAATTAACAACTACGCTAAACGACAAACTGGACGATTTTAGCATTCCCATTGTACAATCCCACAATCACCCTAAATATGGAGTTTATATTTCACAAACAATTCGATATGACAGGCCGTGTTCAACAAATGGACATTTCATATACAGAGGTTAACTACTCATTAACAAATTATTGACACAGGAATAGCGAAAACCGCATTTGATGTCAACGTTCCGCAACAATTATGGTCGGTATAATAGTTTGGTTTGCGATTACTTTGTTTCACTAGGTGAAATGGTGAGTTACCTGTTCAATGGCGGTAGTTGAAACATCTGTACCTATTGTGGCGAGGATTCGTTCCTCTCATTTGGATTTGCCTGTGGACTCACGGAGGGTGTGACCAGTCGAAAGGGGATGATTACTCTTCTATGATGTCTGATTCAACATTTTGATTTCCAGAGGTCCGTGTTTGTCCAATTGTTTGTTCCTATAAATATTTCTTGAAATTACCCGTAAGTATTAATAATATATTACTTTACGTATATTGCTACTTCGTTATATCGAATATTACAATTCCTAGTAATTCACATATTCTCAAGTCATATTTTTGAATTTTAAAATTGATAAAATATTGTATATATGTGTAATTTCAAAATGATTTAAATACTACAATCTGTTATCTGATGGGAAAAATTAGTGTTTCCTTATTCATATTAAAAGTATTCTCGTAGCTCCTGTCACTATACTGGTACGGAATTTCTCATGATATCTCGTGCAAAATTCATATCAGGCATATCGGTAGTCCCTTGCACTATACTGGTACAGAATCTCTCGGGATTATCAGCTTCAGCCTTCATATTGAAATTCAAACTATTTTTCGATGACATCAATCATTATGATTGCTTATAAAGCATTGATTTAGTTTAACACATTTTATTTCATTAATAGAAATGGGATTGGGCATAAGTTTTTCCAACATTATTTGTGCCCTCTCCCTAGTATGATAACAACAACAACAAAATGTGTCACACATGACGGTATATACAATGCATATACAACATTTCAACGGAGAAAGAAAAAGATGATGATGATGATGATGATGATGATGATGATGATACACATTAGACCCTATTAGGTAGAATTCAATCTTTTGAAGGTTATCAAAAATGTTTGTACAGATAATAATTTTTTTTTCATTATCTTCAAAACATAATGAAGAGTCACCAAATAATAACTTATGAGTATAAGCAGTTGCTATGCTGTTAACCTTCCCCACCCTTAGATGAGACACTACAAAATGTGTCGTGTCACGATATGTGTCAACACGTTAAAGAGCCCGCACTGCTCAGTGGCCGTGAATGCCGAGCATCCTTCACCGGTTGGTAACGTCTCCATATGAGTGAAAGATTCTTTAGTGAGACGTTAAACAACATTACAAAAACAAATCCAACCCCAAGAAAACATTTTATTCCTTACCCGATGATATTTTGAATTTTATCTTATAGACTTAACTCTCAAACTATTTTGTTTTAGATTTAAAATGACGTCGAACAACATTGGATTTATTATTCTTCTGATTCTTGGAAATTTTGTGTTGGCGGAAGCAGGATATTTATTTTTTTTAATCCGGTAAGTCAAGCCAGATTCGCACTATTCGTAAATCATTTGCATTATATTATATCCAAATAAAAGCTACAGTACCAGAACATAATGAAATAACGTGACCACATAACATATACCCATATAAATAGTCATATATACCGCGGTCGAATACGTCTAGATTGAACAGGATTGAAGTCGAATGCACCCACTCGCTGTCTAACCATCTGTGTATTTACATTTACAAAGACTCTTTAAACAACAGCAATATATAAATCATATCAAAACAAACATGATACAAAGGTTGTTGAGATACACATTTTTTACATGAAACATATACTTTAAATATCTGCATGCAGTGATATGATATAACGATATCTAACGCTTTGTAAAGAATCAGCCATATTCTAATTGGTGTCTATGATAAGTATCGTGCTGTTTATTTGCTTCTTGGTAAAATGCTCACCGCTGTGAATCAAAATCGTTTTACATTAATTATTTGATCTTGTATGATACTTCATTCGAGAGCCGACCTGATTCAGTTGGTAGAGCGTTCGACTCTTGGTCGTGAGTTCGGGTTCAGTCGATGGCAGGTTGGTTTCCTGTCTTTCGGATGAGATAGTAAAAACCGAGGTCCCGTGTCACAGTAGGTGCCAGCACGTTAAAGTACCCTCACTGCTCAAGTGTCGAGTATAGACCAACATTTGCAACCCTCCACCGGCGTTTGGTGACGTTGGCATGTTGTACATGCATTGTATATACCACCGTGTGTGACACATAATCAGATGATTGAAATTTGTTTACGATTACTCTGTTTCACTAAGTGAAATGTTGAGTTGTCTTTTCTTTGGCGGTTGTTGATTCGTCTGTACCAACTGTGACGAGGATTCACTCCTCACGTGTTTCATTGGGCTTGACTGTGGACTCACGGCGGGTGTGACCGGTCGACAGGGGATGCTTACTCCTCTATGACACCTAATCCCACCTCTTGATTTACAGAGGTCCGTGTTTGTCCATTTGTACCGGATTTGTATCTATGTCCTGGACATTCTATTGATTTATACTTTGGTCTTTTGGATTTTTTTAATATTAGAATGACATCTAATACCCCTTAAAATGACATCTAATGTCCCTTAGAATGACATTTAATGCCCCGTACAATGGCAAGTTATCTGTATATTTACAAAATGGAAACCCATTTAACTCCGTTATAATTGTGAAAAAAAATGATCAATCTGTATTAATTAGCTGACAGTTATATTATATTTGAACACTTTAATATTGATGATTCCCATTCTCTCAAATTACTTACGCAAATCTGCTTCAGACGTGTGACATTTTTTTTTCAAAGTTTCTTTCAATGCCTCATTAGAATTTTTAAACGCAGCAAAAAAAACGATAAAAGAAAAGAAAAAAACAATAAATAAAGAAAGAACGAAATTCATTACAGACCATTTGAATAAAATAGTAAGCGTCAAATATGATGGGTTTAGCTTTCCCATATCCTTTTTTTCATATCAAGTTGTAAAATCCCCTTTTCGTCCACACATGGTGTTTACATCGCACAAATGATCCGATATACCTGAGCAGCATTTTACATATCAATATTTCATATACAGAGACTAACTACTTACTGATGACTTGTCGTCACAAGGATATCAGTAGTCGCGTTTAATACAGGGGATGCTTCCTCCTCCATGGCACCTGATCCCAGCTCTTGGTTTCCAAATGTCCGTGTTTGTCCATTTTTACCGGATTTGTATTTATGTCCTGGACATTCTATTTATTTATACTTTGGTATCTGATAATTTTCATATGCATTTGAGTTTAACTGTGGAGGGGATTTTACCACTTTATTCAACTGATCCCAGATGTCCTTGCGAGTACAATTTTCACTTAATTGGTATATATTCACTCGTGATCTGTCTGTCTATAAATGCTTCGGTAACTGTGGTTTTATATTTATATGTTCATCTCTTTGTTAGTAATTTGAATTGTTAAACTTAAATCCTCCCTTGCCATACAAAGTACTTCTTGCTTGTCGCGGAAAGACATACGTAATGTACCTGAAAATTAATTTATGTTTACAACCATTGTGGTATAGTAAAATCCATATAACCTGGCGCATTGGAGTCTTGTGGGCCCTTTCTTGACCTAGACGAGTTTCAAGTTTAGGTAATATAGCATAATATTTAAATTACACTGACTATAAAGTAATTGCTGCCACTTGTCATCGTGCATAAGAGAGTATCCAGTGAGATATACAAGGTTTTTCCCGTGGAGCTTGTCATAACCGAAACATCGGCAGAACTATCCTTATGGTAATGGAAAGGTTACTCCGCCCCGCCATCTTATGTGAATCGTACAATAAGATAATATATTGATGTTTGTGAAAGACAACTATAATGAAACAATGCATAATGTATTGTATTGTGTAGATTTTGCATACACACTTCTATTATATAATAAAATAACCATAATACTAAAGTTAAAATGTCTAAAAAGATCGCTTCTGTCAATTAGACTTCATGAAATTTAAAAGAGATTTTCTTAAGTTAAAGTGGTAACATAGAAGGCCTAATAATAAGATTAAATGTCATATTGAAACATGTATTCCATATGCATAAACACCTGAAGAAAAACATATTATAAAACTCCGTTTTAGTGTAGATAATTTGATTTTGTTTGGTACATTTCTGGTGAGTATAACAAGCGTAATATATCTAACCAGAATAACCTTCAATTTTATACCATTCTTTGTAAATACTGGGTCGGTATCTATGAATATTTTCTTCGTATGCAACAAAGGTAATTGTAAACGTGTACTTTCTTCCAATATACCGGCAGCATGTTTTACATTAATATTCATTTTTGCAGTACGCTTTAAAATATTTCTCTAGATGTCTCATTTTTGGATTTAGCACACCACTTTTGGAAATATCAAAGACAATTTAAAACTAAGTCTGCATCAACAATATTTTAGCTTAATGACTTTCCACTGATTTGTATTCTGAAATATCGAAGTAAATTTCAAAGAATTGATAAATGACCAATTAATAATATCACTGAAATATTGTTTAAAGTGGTGTTAAACAACAACAAACAAACAATACAAACTGAGCTATTTTTGTTTTATATTATTATTTTTTTATTTAATCGGTTGTAGGATACTGAATTAAGTTATAAAATGGTATTCACGCCACAGTCGAACATATATATATATATGATTTGTGAGAAAACTAGAAATTATATTGCCTGACCTTTTAGCTTTGAAGTTTATGAAAACGTGTCTATGTTAGTTATTTATTATTGTTAGAAACTAATATAAATTAAAAAGTCAATTCCAATCAGAGAAAATTTATCACATACAGGGAAAATTTATCCCGTCCCCAATTTAGTTTCAGCTCAGGTAAGTATCCATCCTCACTAATGTTTTGATCACTTACACAGGTACCTGTTTTTATCTGTTACCCCACAACAATTTTGGAAACATAGTTCATTGATATATTCCTGTAATACTTCTCCCGAACCACCCAATCTCGTAGTTCTATCATCAGCGTACAGAGTCAACATAAAATGAGTATTTGCCATAGTCAAATCATTAATATGTTTATTATTTATCAAAGTTTTGAATAAACAATCTACACATAAAATGAAAAGGTAAGGCGCTATAGGATAATCTTGACGGTAGCCTTTTTATAATGAAAAACGAAAATAAATTTGAGTAATAGATGAAATTACATTATAGTGAGATAGTCTTATGTAATATTCCAAAGTTTACCTCACGGCCCCGAATAACATAATTTTGTCAATAAATGTCCAAAATACCGAAGCAGATTATTTTCAGTTTCTGTATTGCAAGAGTTTTTATATATCCGTCTTGTATCGTCGCCTATAAACCTTCCATACTCTGAGAGTCTTTCTTGTTCTTGTTCTATAACATTTGAAGCTGCGTCAGATGCAATTAAATACGAGGTTATGCTCTTTGTTGTTAAATGTAATTTGTTACTCATGTTCAATATGTTTCGTTTTCCTTTGGGACATTGGAATATATTGCTTTTTGAAAAAAAATCCTACATATATCAAAACTGTAGAACACGTACACGTCTTTCCACAGTTTTAAGTTTTAAATTAGGTTGATAGATATTAAATCAGCATTTGGAATTTGATAGTTATATTCTAAGCAATTTGCATAATATTTTTAATTCAGAACCACAAAATGCTGGTTAGTGTCATGTATATTTTTCAGAAAAATTCAAAATCAAATGTTTTCCCTATCAAATTGCTAATGATATTCTGTTATATTTTAATAATTGATGGATCGCAACTCTGTACACATGGAGTCGGGAACTATATCAAAATATCACGAGACAGAGAAATGGCGACAGGATATGTGTTCAAATATATGAAAATTTCCAGTTTGTTGAAATGTATGGAATTTTGTTTGCAGTTCAGCCTTTGTAAGTCGGTCAGTAGCAATGAAGAAAAGAAATACTGTAACCTCAACGTCAGGACAAACAATGAAGCACCAAATGCTATGAAGGAAAAAACTGGAACACTGTTTATCAACAGAGTGGATATATCCTCGGTAAGTATGACTGTACCACGATTTGATGATATGCGAATTATGTCTCATATCTTACCCTTCGAATATAGCAAATTTCAATACTCGTATTAAGGGTCAATGGAAAGGTACCGATGGACATTCGAAACTATATACATGACATATGACAACGTTCTAAATACGAAGAACAATTGCTAATCCGCAACGGGATGGGACCAAGTGTCCGGAATATGAATGTGTCTTTATCAGGCATAAAGATTTACATGTTGCATTTATTGTTAAACTTTTTAGATAGAAATTTAAATATTAGATATGTGAAAGTAGAATAAATAAAAGTAAACAATTGTTTACTGAAACATATCTTGTACAACCTGTAGGAATGCTTTGTTTTTGTATTTTAATTTCTGATTTACTCAACACTTAAAAAAAAAAAAAAAAACAACACTTGAATTATACGGCTGTAGCCAGTTTTAATGACGTAAAAGAAATCCCGATGACAGAATGGGGTTCCAATGGGAAAGGAACATCGGACACCGGCATGTAAACTGACGAATATCAACCTGAAGCAGGACTCGAAAAAGTGATGACTTGAGATGATACAGGGCATGGCTTAAAGTACTATCTCTTGTCTCCTATAAAATATATCAACCGTGTAGTCAAAACACCACAAACACGACTTCTTAGAGTTTGATAAATAATAAATAACTCATAATAATCACCTGAGACGTGCAAAGATAGTCATAGAGTCGTGCGAAATTATATAAGTCTGTATGTGTGTGTGTGTGTGTTTGTGTGTGTGTGTGAGGTGAGTATTTGTATCAATTACATTGTATACACTGTATTCAGGGTTATTTTCTCTCCGTGTTATTTGCACCGTAATGCACTTGCAAACAGTTTCGCCCCGTTTTAAATTCGCCCAGGCTTTTATTATTAAAAATAGATGAACTTACCATTTTGAATTCGCCCATTGACAATGAGAGCGAGTAGGGCAGTAGTCAACCCACCACAAATGTCTCTCATTGATAACCATATTTTGTTTACCGATTCATTCATTTGGCAGTATCAATCTCAGTTATCAACAAACTGATTATCGCATTGGTTAAGATTCAAATATCAATTGATTTTTTTATTATTCGGAAATTTACAAATAGATCTATACAAAGAATATGAACTGGGGTGCATTTTATAAGAAATAGGAAAATGTTTCATTTTACTCCAACGTGAAATGAACATAGCATGAAACATGGACATTGATGCATTTTTTAAAAAAATAATAATAATAAACAGTTTCTTTATATTAACTTTATATACCTGCAACCGGTTACACAACACATTGCTAATTTAACCTACAATCAACCCATTGGTTTAACATTGGTTAACTTCACGTGAAATTTAACGACTTGTTGTGCAATTCGGTCCTGATGTCTAAAACCTTGCTTTACAGCTTTGCATAGGCCAACATTTGAAGCTTTTATCCGGTGTTTGGTGACGTCTCCATATGAGTAAAAGATTTTGGGGTAGGACGTTAAACAACAATAAACCAACAAAAATCTATCCTGTAAACTAGTATTGTCTGAGTGTTGGATTGCTGTATTTGAAGATGATGTTGCAAAGTATAATAAAAAACCTTCTCGTATACCTGCATAAAGGTACACAAAACCATCCACAATAATTTACATCCACTATGGTGCTATGTTTTAAGATAACATTATTCAGGTTTTGTTTACAAAGTTCTGGTCATACGTATTGACATACACACAGCCAATGTTAAAATACAGACACACAACTGAAAACTGTATCCATGTTAACAGAAAAACATCAAAAATAAAACATTTACAATATTAAACACATGGTTGATATGTACATTAAGTTACATAAAATCTGTTCAAAAATTGATGCTCGAAAGCACAGACATTGGTGATTTTGAATACAAAGAAAGTGTGTTTCTGTGAAAATAGAAAAAAAAAAACATTACATATAAAAACTCCACGATAACAAAACACTGCACTATGTATCATGTATCGAAGAAAAAAATGGTTTATATTATACACCGCGGTCGATGTATAGAAAGACTATCGACATTTCATGTCACAGCAAGACAAATAACTTGTTAAAACACACTCATTTTTCAATTGTATTGCTCTTCAGTTCTTTCAGTTATCTTATGCAGGTATTGGAGACAGGCTGTGAAAATCATTCATGCGGAGATGAATCTGTTTGTTTGGTGAACAAAAACGGTGATCCAATTTGCATTCCTATTTTCTACGGTAATAAAGTGAAATAACTTTTTCTGGATTTACAATTATATTTATTTGAGTAATCTGGATCTTCATTCTGCTTTTTTACGCACGGTCTATGTTGCACTCAATCATACAATGCCTACATACTCTGCATGCATTGTTTGATTATGCTATTTAACCATTTTTCATACGAATAATAGATTGTAATAAACGACATTCCCTCACACAGTCGAAAGAGAAAATTCATATCACTAACAGATTCAGTTTGAAATTCTACAATAATTAAACCTTCCAAATCAATATGCTTACATATTATGCTTTCAGTTTTTGACGATGATTGACTAAAGCGAAGCTGAGAGAAATAAGTCGGGTCATGAGGAAACATAATCTTGACTCCCTCAATGTAATACTGTAACTGTTTCACTGTACTGAAACAAACATTACAATCAGGGTGAAGCTAATAACGTTCGTGTTATTTTTTCTCTTTTCTGCGGGAGTAATATTCTATTTAATTCTGTAGTTCTTCTGCGTTTATCTAACCGAGTTCTATATTCGTTGACGCTAGAGACAAAAATATCTGACAGGCTGACGCTTTTACAAAACTTTTATAAAAGTATTAATCAGTGAAGTAATAATAAACTATTTGATTGTTATCTAGTATCATTTATCCTTCGTGGAGGAAAAAAGGTTATATCCGTACAAAAGAAATCCATTATATGCTATATGTATCCAGTTTTACCGACACTAATGATATGATAAATAATTAATTTGTAATTATGCTTGAAACAGTTAGTGGTACTCGTTTGATGGGATTCAATATAAAAAAAATAGATGAGGTAGATGTGTTTTAATTTGAACATAGATAACATATTATTTCCGAAGACACAGGACCAAGCTAACATTATGTACGTTTTATATTCTACTGAGTGGGAAAAGGTTGTCGTTTCTAATTTTCTGGTTAAAGTAAAATTAAATATTTGTAACTAAATAGCAGAAATATATATATTTCAAATTCATATAATGAAACAAAAATAGATAAAATTATCAACTTTGAATCTGGACCAATCACAATCTCGGAACTATGACTCATGTGTAATACCATACCTATAAAATTACCAATTACAATTATACCTATATATAAAGGGATGCGCTGCAACATACCTCCTACAATTGGCAATGCAAATATGGAGCTGAAACATCCGTTAATCGTTGGTTCATCTGTGCGTTACTTTTGTGACAAAGGATATAGTGGTGCTGGTGACAACATGATAACATGTATGGAGGACATGACTTGGTCTTCTTCTTCTAATTTCCGATGTAACAGTAAGTTATGCCTCCATAACATTTCACACACCAAAACTGACATAGGGTTATTCAAATAATCAAGAAAGAATAAGAATGATATATATATATATATATATATATATATATATATATATATATATATATATATATATATATATATATATATATATATATATATATATATGACTTTTTGTTGGTATTTATTTTCATCTCTTTATGTTTATATACCTTTATACCTTTATAAAGTATACCAATTTAATGAGGGATCATAGTCGAATCTTTATATTTTTTATTGATATACCACATCAAATAACAACATGATAACCAGCAGATTGTTCATCTTGTTCAAAGACATGTCAACCGCCAGATATGTCAAGATAAAATGATTTAAGTTTAGGGTAGAAGTGAGTTACAGCGTTATGATCTACCAGTACTAACGACAGGAATCAGCATCTTAGGTCGGTACTAAGTTATTGTTATTGATGCAACGGATATCCAAAATCAATATTTCTAATCACCATTTTCTACATGTATAAGAGACTCTATACCAGTAACTGCGGTCATATGACTTTGCAAGTATTCCGGTTGGCAAAATGATAAATATTCCAAGACAATGACGTCAAGAAACAATCAGTTACTATAACGACGTCTATGTTTATTGCGGGTATATCAATCACTTTGCCAACCGGAATACTGGCAAAGTCACAGGACCGCAGTTACTGCTAAATGGTCTTTTGTCTTATTCCTTAAATCACCACCCCTCCCCATCGTCTGACAATAAAAGACGTGTATCTTTTAATATTTATATTAACACGAGATCATTTAACCATTTAATTCTTGAGCTTTAAAACATGTTTATAAAAAACTGAAATATTTTGACTTTTGACATAATTTCAATTACAAAATCAGTTCGAAGTGGAGTTATTCTGTCACGTTTTCAAAGATAATATGTGATATTGATCATTTAGTATCAAAATAAAAGTAGGTCCTATAATAACAGAAGTATTTACCTATATATACATTTTTATATTGAGGTTCACGGTTGAGTGCATTCCTAGTTCTGTACTCGCCCGTAACTCTGTACACAAGTTGGAAAACATATTTACTTTTACCAACGTCGCCTAGCAATATTCTAACTCGCTTTTGTCTTTATGCTATATATCATATTATTAAGATATGACTTTCGACGTTTTGTTATATCATTTTAAAGGCAATATATGACAGGTTGAAAGTCGATATATCCATTTATTGACCAACCCTTGATCACTTACAGCAGCCATGGTGACGTGGTCTACTAAAGAATATATGGAATATCAAACCCGAACTCTTTTCATATTTGCATTATCATATCTGCTATTAATTGCGATTGTTATTTCTTTTCGAGGGACGTGTAACAACACTTCGTACATATTACTTGGGGATAGCTGCTACGCATTCAAGACAACTTTGAAAACTTGGGATGAAGCAAATGTGAGATAATATGTTCCAAATCCAACATTTCGTTATCAGAATACTGTAACAAAAACGTTCACCAGAAAACACCATTTATATGATTAATCAAACACGCTCATGTCTTTTCTAAAATTTTACATTCTAATTTCAATGTCCTTGGTGCTCTTGTAAAACGATTTGATTCTGAACAGCATAGACAAGTTATCTAAGTCTACATTAATCAAGTCAATATTATTGATTAGACTATTGCCTAAATCTAGAGATGTACATTTGATTTCCCGGATTTCAATTTAAAATACCATTGCTTTGCAGCTGAATTGTCGCAACGACAGAGCAAATCTAGTAGCAATTGAGACGGTAGAAGAATTTGAGTGGATAATAAACGAAATCAATGTGCAGCACGGTAATTCAAATAATAATAATAATAATAATTATAATAATTATAATAATAATAATAATAATAATAATAACAATAATAATAATGCTGTTTTGTTGTTATTATTTTTGATCTTATAAGTAAGTTTTTTTTTTATCCTTTTATATATTTTATGGAGCCGACCTGGCTCAGTCAGTAGCGAGCTCGACTCTTGATCTCGAGGCCATGGGTTCGAGTCCAACCGGCGGCAGGTTAGTTTCCAGTCCTTCGGGTGAGATAGTAAAACCCGAGTTTGTTTGTTTATTGTTATTTAACATCCCACTCAATAATATTTCAATCATACGAAGACGTCACTAAATGCCGGTGAAGAGCTCCAAATTTTGGCCTATGCTCAGACCTTACAGCCATTGAGCAGTGAGGGTTCTTTAATGTGCCGATACCTACTGTGACACGGGACCTCGATTTTTACTTTCTCATCCGAAGGATAGGAAATGAACCTTGCCGCCGGCTGCACTCGAGCCCAGGACCTCACGGTCAAGAGTCGAGCGCGCTACCGACTGAGACAGGCCGGCTCTTTCGTTTTTCCTAATGTTAAGACCCGTACATGTGGCAAGATATGCACATATGTCTAAAAATACATAGGCAAGTAAAATTAATTTACTCACATAAACGCGTTTACTCACGCAATTAAATTTACATTTGGAGCAAATTTGCACTGACTTCTGAGTTAGTGCAAAAGTCAATTTATTCATGTGCAAAATTGCATGCATTGCAAATGCGGCACATGAACACATTTAAAACTAACTGATGTTGGGTCTTCACTTTGTAACAGCGAAGCATACCTGGCTATATGCGTTATGTCATTTCATGATTACTAAACATAATATTTGTCATCGCATAGGAAGTCAGTATATTACATGTAATATCATGTTGGTGTAGTCTACTTTTAGAGGACTGATGACAACGCAATCACATTTTTGTCGGTATTTATGGGACATACCTGTAATTATGACGTCATAATGACATTAAAATTCTTAAATTATTGAAATAGATATAAAATGAAATACTTGTATCTATGAATATTTAATATGTTGAAAATATTGCCGTAAACTGATAAATTGATCAATTTAATACCCCTACCCACTTGTTTTTAACCACAATTGTCTGCTATCAGTCCTTAAAAAAATCAAAGTTTTGTTAAGTTCCACCCATCGATATTGGTAGACATTTAACATACACTAATATACAGATGTGAAAATCATGAAATAATTTTTTTTGCAATTAGTTTAGGTATTTGCCTATTTTTGTCATAAAATGACTGAACTATATGGATAAATTATATATCTTTTATTGTAGGTGATAACTTGGTAAACATGAACACATTTTTCCGAAACTGGAGAAGTCCAGTTGTCTTAGCAGTCCATGGAATAACGTTTGTAGACAGAACATGGTTCAGTTTTTACGTTAGGGGCTGTTATGACGCGTTTCTACATTTTCTCGTAACTAACGCTACTGATGAGCGGCATTACGCTGTATCTTTTGGTTGGAATTATAATAGAGAAATTGCCATCTTTGATATATTTCCTAATCATACGCGGCAAGGAATAATAAATTTCCCGGCGCTCAATTTATTGGATTGTAAATCGTTTAGGCCTTTCTGGATAAATTATGACAATGGACATATTGAGGCCGGGAAAGGATTGAAATTTGGATATAACAGACTTCTGCAGTGGACTATTCCGTCACCTCAGGACATAAAATATGTGGCTGTTTCGTCCTGGACAAATTATGATTTAGAGTGGCAAGTTAGTAGTACGTATATATATATATATATATATATATATATATATATATATATATATATATATATATATATATATATATATATATATATATATATCATTTAATTATAACTGCATATGAAGTTCGTCAAAGGGAATATGGGTTTAAATGCGTTAAGCAGCTTCTGCCTAAGTCTAAGTTGCAATTTTGAGTGCAGATTTCCTGTATTTTATTTATTCAGGTATTGTACAATGTATCCGGTTTATCAACTTCAACATTATAAACCAACTACCATAGAAAAGAAACGAAGTACCCAGATAAATGTGGTATTAAACACACATTTGCCAAATGGAAAATGGAAAATTGATATTTCAATAGTTGAAAATGAAAGTTTAGTTATAGTTTGTGATATAAAACATCTCAGATACCAAAGTACAAATCTTTAGGATGTCCGGGACACAGATACAAATCCCTCAAAATGCACAAACACGGACCTCTGGGAACCAAGGGATGGGATCAGGTGCCATGGATGAGTACGACTGTCGACTGGTCACACCCGCCGTGAGTCAACGGTCAAGTCCAAATGAAATACGTGAGGAACGAATCCTCGTCACAGTTGGTACAGACGTCTCAACAACCGCCAACGAAAAGGCAACTCAACATTTCAACCAGTAACAGTTTTGATTTTCTTCATACGTTATCATTAACATATGTGTATTGATAGCGTTCTGTATAAAAACCACACATACCAAAGTCTCAATAGCAAAGCTTTAGAAGGCAGTATACAAATCACGTCAATACTGCACATTCAAAAACCTCTACAGGTTTAGACGTGAGATCAAGTACCATGGAAGATTAAGCATTCTCTATTGACTTGTCGAATATATGATACTACACATAAAACGAGGGCGTAGGTCGACATTATTTTTCTGGGTTGAGCAAACCTCCATATGTCATTCCAAATTACATTGTTTATTATAACAACAATTAAAGACAGTCCAGTGTCAAGGATGACACAAAGTGCAAGTAGTAGCTATGATAATAAAATCTGACGTCTACTAGATTGATACTGATTGTAGTGATCTAGCGGTAGAGTGTTCGACTCCCAAACGGGACGTCACGGATTCGAGTCTCGGAACTGGTCATACCAAAGAGTTTAAAACGGTTACGACGGACGCCATTCTATCTTTCTGTCACCCAAACGGTATCCATATTGGCAATAAATGCACTCTGACAAGCGATCATTCGTTAAATGTTATCATTAGTTATTGACATAAAAATTTTGATAGTCCATATTGATCTCCTAACTTAATACAAGCAGATCGTCATGTCTGAAAATTATATTGCAGCTGGTAATTAGACGCATTTGTCTGTTCAAGTGTTTTAATGATATTCAAAATCGGAACGACTCGTCATTTTGATTTCGGTTTTTTTTTTTACATTCTTGTTAAGTTTGTCAAAATAAAGCATTGGAATTGTGGTGATTCATTTACCATTTCAGGTTTTGCCATTTACTTCACATTTTGTTGTATTCAATACTGAAGATGTGTGTAATGTTCTCTACATTCAAATACTTTTCCCGTTCGTTTTCTCGTCATTCATATACGCTTTTTTCAGGCGGTAGACATTACTGGACGTCTGGAAACTTCAATTCAACCAACGACAAAGATTACTATGTTTGGGGAGAAGGAGAAGATGCCACAGCCATTGACAATGGTTTTACAAATTGGGATCCAGAATCCAATCGTACAAAAACAGATAAACGTTGTGTTTCTCTTGACACACAGTGGAACAAGGGTGGTACATGGACTGATGAAATTTGTTCTCAAAAACAATTTTATATTTGTGAAGAGGGAAAGTAGATAGTTGCAACATTAAGTAGAATTATCCATTGAACACAAACAAATGGTGTTCATGTTTCCCATAGTACCCGGCATACCATCATTTCATATAGAGAGACACACTACCTACTGTCCGCGCTACTCACTTCGGAAATTACGGTATTTCGAATGCAAAGTAATTATAATGAATATGTATAATGAAGGCGTCAATGGCTGAAATAAGTTGTCTGATAATAAAAATGTTATCTCTTATCATTATCTATACATTGAACAAAAAGGACTTGATGCAGTGGTGGTAATAATTTGCAATGTTAAAGTTATGTCGTCTACAGGAAATTCTAGTGTGTATTCAATGACGTCAATTGTGAACGGTTCCAATTTCCAACTGATATTCAACGTATTATTGACCGCAAAAGCAGTCTCTCAACAGGCTACCTGATTGAAACGTAACGAAAACGAAGGAAGCTAAATTATATATAAATCATGTTTGGAAAGATTTTTAAACAAGTATAAATGGTGATGAATAAATAATGATACAGAAATGGTCTTTCGGCACTCCCTCTTAACTTGTTTACATATATAGTTCTAGAAATAGCACCACTTTTTGGAAACTGCCTACCAACAATTATTTCTGGGGACATCAGATGCTTGGTTAAAAAAATCGAGGATTGAGTGCTATAAACAATTAGTTATAAACTAGGAAGAATTGAAACTTCTGTCATAGATAATGTAATAAAAGAAATATATACATATATATATATATATATATAAAA